>WETZ01000005.1:0-472356 GCA_011034095.1 Fusarium cf. aywerte
GCCTGAAAGCAGAGCGGTCGGAAAAGGGGGAACCGTCGTTACAATGGCCGTACTTCTTTCTATGCAAGATGTAAGTATTATTGTCTCCCGTTCTTATTCTCTTAACTTTTCTGTCAGGCAACCTAACCATTTTCTAGATTATTATGACCGAACGACGCCTGAAGAAACCTGCAAAGCCCCGATGGCTGGAGGGATTTAAGCAAGCTGAATTCTTTCTGCAACAAACGGATCCCGGTCGTCGATTCTGGAAGGATCAAGACAATGTCCAGTATGATCCGCTTCGCATTTCTCAATCCATTATCGTTGGCCGAGCAGTAATTCTTGCTCAACCTATGATGGCGCTCCCTGATCCTAAAACGATGAACCCCGAGGTCGAAGCCAACAGGTTCAACTGGCTGCTGTATGGGACAGAAAATGACCTGTTTGAGATTCACGGTGGCTGTGGCTTTTCAAAGAAGCTATTGCACACTATGAGTCAGGTTACGTACTGCGCAGCGCGTCTGCAGCAGGAACCGGAAAGCACTATCGTTCCCATAACCGCAAAATTCATAATGCGGACGCTGACAGTGATGCGCCAATGGAGTCGTGAGGGAAAATCTTGGTTGGAATGTAAAGGGCGTCCTCAGACGATAGAATGGGTGCGCGCAGGCGATGTTAAAAAGATCTCTTCAAAGGAACACATGACAGACGTCACAGCCGAAGCATGGAGGATTGCAGCGATCATTTATTATCAATGTCGTCTTTTAAGGTAAGAGAGTGAAGGGGAAAGAAGAATAAGAAAGAAAAAGAGAAGGGGGAGCAAAGGCGTCAGTTGAGGAAGAACCGTGCAAAAGCGCTGTCTCTTTCCCTACCTGCTTCTTTGTTCCCGCTCCTCAACAATTAATAACAAACAGGGCAAGCGCTGACTGAACTTCGCCTAGGCTACCTCGAAACCACCCGGACGTTCTTGTCAATATGGAAGATCTCGCCAAGTGCATTCGCATAATGCCAACATCCGGGTTACACTTCACAGCGCAGGCGCCTCTATTGCCGGCCTTTTTCTTAGGTTTGCTTGCTACTGATCCTGCGCACAAGGAAATATCAAGAGACTGGTTCGAGCCAGTTGTCAATACACCAGTTCGAAGTGTAAGTAATAAGAACAAAGACGAGAAAAAAACATGCAATCCTCCCATTTTCGTAATCTATGGCAAGGGGCAGACTGGTCCTGCCCTTGGTCAGGTCTACTGCAAAAATTACTCTAGTATAGAATTAGGGTGCTAACAATCCTTCCCAGAGTGTCCCACCGTTATACGAAGCGCTCAAAAGGATCTGGGGATGGATCGACAGAGACGAAGTCCTTAACCCCGAACCAACTCGCGTCTCCGAATCTCTTGGCCAAAGACATCCTTGGTGGGAACATCTTGTCCAGAGAGTCCTCGAAGAGGAGGACGAAACTCTGTGTCTTACCTGACGAAAGCATCCATGCATTGCATTCGTCTTTCCTTTCATTTTGGGACCCCAATACCACAAATGGTATTTAAATACTCGCAGCAAATAGTTGCCCGCCTTTCTAGAGGTGAAATTATTTTTCTAAGGAACCGACAGGGCGAGATGAAGGTTGACCATGGAGACAGATTAACTGACTCCCGAGACGGCGCTATCAGCGTCGTCTCGCTGGTCCTTGCTGTCCTTGCGGCGTACAAGATATTGACCTGCATGCCTATCAGTATGAAAATCGTAAAAGAAGAAGAGAGAGAAAAAAAAAGAAAAAAAAAAAAAAAAGGGAAGCAACGAGANAAAAAAAAAAAAAAAAAAAAAAAAAAAAAAAAAAAAAAAAAAAAAAAAGGGAAGCAACGAGAAGAAAAGCAAGTGCCATAAATGACGCGGACAGGGGACTACTCACGAAACTCCGAGTCGGGTGCCTGCCAGACATCGATCACGCTCAATCCTGCCTTATAGCACATGAGGCGCACATTATCCTCTCCATACTTGTGAGAGTCGAACCAGTCAAACTCCTCGCCTTTCTGGATGACGCGACCCATGTTTTCAAGTTTGACATCTTTCTTGGCGCGGAAGAAAAATCGGTGTCGTGTCGTGGGTTCCTCTTCAAGCTGAGCGAGGAAGTCCCAATCCTCTTCACGAAACCATTCTTCGCCCGCCAGACGGTTGGCATGCTTGAATCCGTTCAAGAAGAACTTGTGATACAGGTGATCACATGAGTGGTAAGCATCCCAGATCTTATCCCTGTTACCAGGGAGGATATGCCCATCCATTCCAATGAGAAGGAGGTCGTTGGGTCGAAGAGCGTCTGCCCAGAACTTGAGGTGAGCCAACGCCTCGGGCCAAGGATCGTTGCATAGTACGGAACCAAGCGAAAGGAACAGTCGGGGTGACTGGATCTTTTGCACGTAGTTCATGCCATCACCAAAGGTTCCCCAAATACCTGCGCAGGTTACCGAAGACTGATGGCTTGGATGCTGTCCCACAAGATACTTGATGTTATGGTCCAATGACGATCGAGAGATGTCCAATGCAAGGTACTCGGTGGAGACGTTGGCCTTGTCGAAAGCAGCAAGGAGGTGGCCAACCTTGCGGGTGTCACTGAAGAAAGCCGCGTTAGTTTGGATATGGTAAGCTTACAGCCGCTACTTTTTGAGGGTGTGTAGAACGAGGGGCAACAGAGGACAAACTAACCCGGCTCCTAGATCAATAATGGTGACACCAGCTTGGCAACGTGCAGCAACATCGGTACCATGCTTATCGAAGAGTGCAATTTCGTCGTGGGTCTGATAGAACTCTGGAGTGAAGATGATCTCATTCCAGATCGGCAAGCCTACATCGTCATAAAGGAGCTCGTCAGGAAGGGTTGGTTTGGAGGTCGCAGAGTACGGCGCCATAAGGGCCTGCTCCAGTCTTTTGGCAACATCATCATACATGTTGCTACCGCCGATGTCGACTACAGCTCCATGGACAGGAGCGCCATTTTTGGAGCTCATGTTGACGGCCGCGGCTCGTGAACCAGACGAAACTTGAGCGACTATTTATCCAATACAGCTGTCCAAAATCGGAGGAAGTTGTAACACGCGACAAGTGTTACGGTTCAGGTGTCGGTGAAATATCACCTCGAAGGGCACGGTGATTGAGAAGGGATACGACACGGCACAAAGTGGCGGCGTTAACTGCAAATAAGGTCGAATATTGTCGGAAAAGGTCGTCGACGCCAAACCTGGAAGCTAGCGAGTGAAAGGAGAAGAGGTTGCAGTTCAAGGTCTGCGTCGGTCGATTCTTCTTATACCCTGGCACTGGAAAACAGTTCGATCAGATGCAGGCTCGGGCAGCAGCTGTCAATGTCAATGCCAGTGTCAGTGCCAGTGCCAGTGCCGCTGCTCAATGGAGACGGCCAGGGAGTAGAGAAAGGCCTGTGGACGGGCGCTGGAGGCGGTAGGAAGTTGCGAGGCAGAAGAGACAGGCAGGCAGTGAGCTAGCAAGGGCCGTGATATGATTTGAGGCGATTCAAGAAGAGCAACACGGACCGTGGATCCTGTACGCTGAAACGAAAGTCTGCCCCTCAATGGAAACAAAACGATGCAGCATCTGAATCTCTCATGGTTTTCTTTTTCTTTTTCTGCTTCTTTCTTCGGTACCGGTTTGACAGCTCAATGCTAATGCCCGTCAGTGCAGTGCAGGCATCTGCTCCTTTGACTGCTAGTGGATGACGCACCCATACCCCAGTTCTTGAATGCATTTGCCTGCGTGCCCAAGGTAGTATCATGAAATGGGACGGATCTTGGCCATGTACGGGCCTGACCGAAAACGGTTTATCCTACATTAGAGCGAAAGCGTAGAGGGTGTCATCCCCATGCTCCAACAACGACCTCCCCACTTTGAGACATGGGGGGTTCCGCTAAGTTTTGGGGAAGATATCAAGACCCTTGTTTTTTTTCGGTTTTTGGTTTTTGACATGAGGTTTTTTTTTTTTTTTTTTTTTTTTTTTTTTTTTTTTTTTTTTTTTTTTTTTTTTTTTTTTTTNCCTTGTTTTTTTTCGGTTTTTGGTTTTTGACATGAGGTTTTTTTTTTTTTTTTTTTTAGCATGTTATTCTCATTTTATTTTATTCCTTGTCTTATTAGTTAACACTCTAGAATGAATTGACATCGATGTCATCTGTCTTGTGCGTCAAATACAACCCTTCCAAGGGTTGGTACGATATCTTGTCAAGTGATGGATGTGCCATTGCATATTGTGGTTTGGAATCACGTGTTGAAGAGTCAAGTTCTGTTCTGGCTCTAGAACACTCACGTTCAATAAGTTTTCAGGGCATGCCCCTGCACAAGCGAACGCTAATAAGGCTCCAGGATGTGGTGAGAAAGAGAGCCGAATTAGGCATTTGGTCTACGCTCCCTCCATTGTCGCCGGAGGACATGTTACAAACTTGCCAAACAAGCACGAGCCTGTTCATGAAATGGCGCGCTTCGCTGTCGTCAGAACAATACTTGACCCAAAGATTCCGCCGAGGCATTTCATTCATGACTCCGTCTTGATCTCCACAGACCCGCCTTCACCCGCCATTGCCGTCTGGTGCTGTCTAGCTGGACGTTGTCAGGTTGTCTAGGTATACCTGCCGAGCTTGACTGCTGTCTGCTTGACTGTTGGATGATGCCGACAGCAAGTTTGATAAGATGACTGGTCATCTTGAAGAGCTTTCGCTTTGATCCTCAATATCAGTCAGGGTGGCTACAACACAGGACACTTTGTCAACCCCCCTGTTCCATCCCCAGCTCCAACCCTGGAAGGTGGGAGACAGATGCACGTCATGGATAAAACGAATCCCGCTCAAGCTAGAGACAAGCAGCATGAGGTTGACAGATGGCAAACGTAGCGCGGTTTTCACGTCGGAGTTTATTGGTCACGATTCCTTTGGTCTACCGTTTACGTGCTGAAAGAGTGATGGTAACACAATGGCGTCTTTGGTTGCTGATCCTCAATACTATCTCGACAACGGTTCCTGGGCACCCCTAGCACGGGTCCGTCCTTCCAGAACCCTTGGTTCAAATCGTCTGAAGCGTTGAGAATCTCGCGAGTTTTGCCGAAGATGGGACTCACAGATACCTCGCATTACAATCTCAAGACCTTGACCGCCTGTTGATCCAAAATAATAATAATAATAAAAAATAAAAATAAAAATTGAAAGAGAAGACTCTCCGCGCTCCTTGACTAGGCTCGGCCCCATCTTTGCTCCATTCTACCGCGGCACAGATCATTGTTGCATCTCGACAGCCTGTCACACATAGGCGGTGGGGAAGAGTGCACGCGTACGCAGTCCAGTACGTACAGTGAAGACTATTTATGTCGGTCACAAGCAATCAGTGCAGGTTCAAGCAAACAGGCTTCAAGTTCAGATGGACTGTGCAGAATCGAGAGCCCTGCAGGGGGAGGGTGTGCTGGTGTTCGTCTGTTAGAGTCAAGTCAAACTTTGTACGCAGGCACTCTTTGGTAGCGATTGAATGGATGAGGGTTGCAAGTGGAGGTGTGCTGTGCTGCAAGAGTGAGATGCAGAAAAATAGCCCGTGGGTTGTTGCAAGGGTTCAAGGTTGCACACTAAACTACCTAGGCTCTGAGCTGGGGGTTACGGTAACCATTATCAGTCAAGCCCCTGTCAATTACACGGGATAAGGATAAACGGTTAGAAAGTGACGGGTGAATCTTTGGAGACAGGGATTGACTTCTAGCTTGACTACAACCTAACATTGATCTTGGCGTTGAGCAAGCATGATGGAACCTTCGGTCATGTTGAGCATGAGCCAAGCTTCAACATCTCTAATTAAGTTCCAAGTTTACTAGTAAACTTGAACTAAAGGCAAGGAAGGAAGGGAACTCCCGCCGGGCTAGGATGGTTTCATTTCTTTTCCCGCAGGTCCGCTCAAGATTAATTGGGGCTGTCTTTGTTCTCCACCAAGTTAGCGGGTGACTGAACTCAAGTCTTGCTAAAATAAAATAAAAATAAAAAAAAAACTGGCAGGCTCTAGTTGGCTAATGCTTAGTAGAGCTCTAACGTTAGTCAATGGCTAGGCGCTGTAAAGTAAGCCACTCTTATTGAGAAGCTGCAACTGGCTTTGCCCAGAAGCTGATTGTTGCTCCAACACACAGAATTGATATTAGAGGATAGGTACCTCGTGCTTTACCACCATCATTCCCCTTGCTCGCTTGTCTCGCTAACTTATCATCCAACCCTACGCACAGTCAATCAACTAACATCGTATCGAGGGAGCATCACTGAATCCATAACATGCAGCTATCATCTGGGATTCTGGCTAGTGACGTTGTGCAGACGGATAATATCCCGCTCTTTCCCCTTGAGACTAAAGGTTACCCATGTCCACCCCCTCCATCTTTCTTAGCCACCAAACCAGGAACGCAACTCAGACACCTCCTTCTCGAGACCCCCAGCTCAAAGCTTTTAGCACAATGAGGAAAAGTCAAGCTCGTCCTGTTATCGACCCGGTTTAGCCGCTTCCCAGAATGGTACATTTGCGCAAATCAACCAGTACGGATTGAGAAACGAAAGCTTCGCATGACGAATGCTATCAGCTGCTACTACGATACGACAACACCCTCTTTTCTCCAAAGTCGAAGGGAATTGGGATATCTCGATCGAAAGAGATTCCTGCACACCTTCGAGAGGCAAGTGGACTGTTAGTCATTCATAATCATATCATGTTATATCACACGTACTATTTATGCATGTATGCGCAGTCTTACTACAACAAATGGATGGTCTGCAGGAGCCCCGTGCAATCAAAGGTTATCTGGAACCTCAGAGACAGTACTTAGTCTGGGGCGTGAAGCATTACAGGAAAGACGAGATTTGCTGATAACGATCGCATCGTAGGTCCCGGACTAGGTCAAGCACCAGCAGCACAGATCACGATTGGGGGCTTCCATCCTGTCTGGCTGTCTGTACTGGACTGTGTTGAATCCCAATGGAGAGCTAAGGATGGTATGGTGTGGTGTCACTGAAGATCAGCGTCCTGCCTTTTCTGCCGGACTTCAGGGCCGGGAGGATGATCGAGGAATAGCATGCCGCATCTCCCACTCCCGACAGCCTGGTAAGGCTTGGACCGGCTCCCTTCCGATTGTTCCTGTAACTGCCAACAACGCCATTTCATTCGGTGGCTTGGAGGTGCCAACGTCAATAGTTGCCCTTTTGGCTTTGACAATCACCAGAGAACCGAAAAGCAGGGGCCGGACACAGCACACAAAAGCAAAACATCAGTACAATATTTGCGGGTATTGACAAGATGACTACGAATACCTGGTTTAGCATAGTAGCTAAGTCTGGTCATCCTGGTTGAGTTGAGGACACGATGATGCGCTGCGTATCCACGACTTGATTTCCCGGACGGGGCCGAGTCAGCGGGCCGCCTCCGGTGCAGCTTTGGTCTTGACTGCATCCATACCAAGGAAGGAAGAAGAGTAAAACTAAGCTGATGTCGAGGTCGAAGCTGGAGTCGTGAGGTCGCGAGAGCCTCAGAGAAACAAGCAGAAATAGGCGGCTGCGTATAACAGACAATCAAATTAAGCTTGACTTCCCCGGGCTTGCCGCTTAAAACCATTGGATGAAGCTGATTCGATCATATTAGAGAGATGGATCCTTGTCTTGCGCTTTGATGTCCTGTTTTGCATTTCTTTGCTTGGTTTGACTTTGCTTTGCTTTGCTTTGCTGTACAAGCAAGCCAAGCCAGCAGGATAAGACAAACAGCACGGCTAATGTGCTGCTGCCTTACTTGCGTGGATATGGTATGTAGGTTACCTATCTCTCTCTGGATGGGATGGGATGTGATATGATATGAATTGGGGCTTGGACGCCGAGCCGGCTTTAATTTTTAGTGGCCTAGAAAGGACCTAAAACGGAAACAGCAGGAGGTCGTCAACCGTGGCCAATCGCAACAAGACGGCTGAGTGAAGAAGCGTGATCCCAGATCCAAGACACTCATCATCCTTGACTATTACCGAAAAGCTGACATCCATCATGGTATTATTATTTGCCGGAAATACAACCCGCCCTTGATGGATCCTCGGTGACTTTTCATGATGCATTTCTGTCAATTGTGATGGACAAATGAGAAGTCTGGGCTGTCACAGTGCAATGGATTTTCCAGTACCCCAAGATACTTCACAATCAAACAACGACGCCATCGCTTACTAGCTTCGCAAGCTACCAACCGTTAGGGTTCCAGAAATGATAAACGATATTGCTACCACGGCACGACATGATACGACACCACATGACACGACATGGCACGGCACTCTTGCGTCTAAATGGCCCAACGAGGTGGTCCGATGCCTGTTGCTACGAGAATTCAGGCTTGTCTCTGCTGGTGATCCTTTTGCTTTTTCCAGACCGACTGCCACATGCCACGTGGGATTAATAGCTAAAGCCTGCTAAGTTAGATTACAGACCATCATAGGGATGTGCAGGTTCATGCTGGCATCCGTCGATCATTCATCGGCTACGACACCCCATGTCTTAGACAACAAATTCTGATTCTGTTCAGACCTTACGCTTCCACTCGACGACGAGTATTGCTCCTGGGTACGCGGAAATCACTCAAAAGGAAGCGCGGCCGTACGAGCCCCAGGCATTTGTGGAGGACGGTTAGCGGAAACACGTCCCCGTTGATGTCGCAGCAGCTACTGCAGTCCCCACGCCTGCATCCTCTCACTACGAGACCGGTAGTTAGATGCTAGTCAAGGGCGTTCTGTGCCTGCAGGCGCGTATTTTGACAGCGCTTGGTAATGCATCTCAAAGCTTTGACCAGACATGGCAGCGGCCAACGGTTGGCCGAGCCTGGAACGCACAACGACAGTACGCTGCGTCTACGCGAGTCGAGATATGACCACGATCAAGCTGTCAGGTTACTTGTCACGAATCGTTCTTCGCCTATCAAGCCATTTAAAATACCCTGTTTCATATTAACGCACTGAAATGTCATTAAGAAGCTTCCATTCAGCTGGCTATCGACGACCTTGTTTCAATGGTCGACGGTAGGTTCGCCAAACGGTGACACTTGTTAAAAAGACAGCTAAGAAGAAGCAAAAGACACAGAAGCAAACATCACAGGACCCAGCCAATAGCTATAGAAAACAAGGGCGTGCGAATATTTTCATTTGCCTTTCTGCAGCTGTGTTGCGCGAATCTTCCGCAAGCACTACGTTCTTTGACCTTTACACTGGCCAACAGTAATACCCTCGGCCCGCAAACTTATTAACCTCGTTATACCCATGTACTTATCTTACTCGCTTCAACAATTCTGTTCCACACCGCCGAAGGCCTGTGCTTCGGCTGCAAGTTATCGGCTTTGGCGCTCTGGGCGGAGGCCGTACTTCCCATCTAGTAATGGCACTCCGGTCGACAAACGCATGACAATCCACGTAGCACGGCCACCGATCCATTCCGGATCGGCCTGGATCCACCCGGCTCTATCCCACGTGCCACCGTCACTCGCCTTGCTACCTAGATCAGTGGTTGTTCTATGCCACTGGTCTTGACAGCGTGCTGTGAGTTACTCCTATGAGATGGACGATGGTTGGCATCCCAGGTTGTAGAGGAATACAACACGCATTCTAGGGGAATGGCTGGCCTGAATTGTGCCTGAGAACAAACCGTAACTCGTATGGAATTGATGTTTTCAGGGCTGTTCTCAACAATCTCCTGTGATGCATCATATCATGCCAGATCAGACTTTTACTCCGGATCCTCAGGGAATAGCGGCTAGCTTGACATTGATGTCACAGCAGCATTGCTGGTAAGGCACGCCCCTGTCGCGAGTCTTAAAGCCTACTAAAATATATTGCTTTTAGAGCAAGCACACTTCGGGGGGTGCACAACTTGACGAAGAGAAAACAACGGAGACAACAAGAGCTGTTCAGGGGCCGCGGAGTCGGAGCCGGCACTGCATATGTGAACTGCAGCAGGGCTGTACACCAGTGTTCCGGCCGAGATGAATTGTGTTGATCCAGCTACGTTCCAGATGCAGTCATACGGCGTCTGTGTTTAAAGGACGCGCAGTTAAGAGGGTGTGATGAAAGCCAGGTACCTTACCTTGTACAAATTGCCTCGACTCAGCGGTGTAAGTCGAACTTTACAAATAGCATTGCGTCAGGGAATCCTGAGTAGCGAACATGGGCGGCCCAATTGCATTTGCCTGCACCTCGAAAGAGTAGGAATTTACCACTCAAGGAAGATGTCTGTATGCAATGCGGCCAAATGAAGTTTCTTCATTACAGCCAGCAATCGTCATGAATGTCGTTGCTATCTACACAGAAACACTAATGTAAGCTGCAAGAAATGCCGGGTAGTATTGGACAAGGGCCCCAGCAGACCTCAAACCTACTATGGACTGGCCATTACCGACACATGATACATTGGCATAGATAAATTTACTTGACACTAAAATTTGATCTTGCCCCTGCGAACGCTGCAGCTCATACCCTTTGTTGTCCATGCAGCAAGAGAACTTGTAGGGCGATTCGGAAGCGATAGTCATTCTGTCAGGCCTCAAGACTTCGCAAGCACTTCTCAAAGACGTAAAACAAAAGAGCAATTGACGCATGCAATGAAGTGGACCATAACAGACAATGTAAGAGCCGCTTTTTTGCCACATCAACTGGCATATGCAGGGCATGAGAAAGCAAAAGAGAAAACACGATGCAGAGGCGTCGACCAACTGCTAAATGTTATAGGAAGCCAACTTGACCTATATACTTCGGGTGGGAATGATGCACCAGCGAAGCCCTTGTCACAGGCCAGGGTCCATTCAACACCCTTCAATTATTGACTCGTGGTACGGTGACGTCGCAATGTATTTTTGCATCCTATTAGAAAATAGGTGCTGATGAACAACAAGCAGAGTTACTTCACGTCTTAGACGCTTGCAGTGTTTTACAGCAATTGCGTCTACACCACAAATGGCTTTTACATCGTTCTATGTATGCCAGAACTGAACAAACATGGTAATTTCAAGCTGATGTCCAATGATTATTTCGCCACTTCGCAGTAACGCCTCTTTCAACTAACACCAATTGTCTATCTTGCACTTGCTTGACCTTTTAATACCCACCTCTTTCGTTCGTTGTTCCCCTACTCCTCCCAGAAACCTGGGAAAAGGTACTCAACCTTCTTCATAGCCTCAGGGTCACGACCTGCAGGCTTGGTCATAAACTTAACAGCTCCTTGAGAAGAGCCGGCCAAGTGCTTAGCTAGAACCAGATCGCTGTCTCCAATCTCGGCAAGTCGGTCCAGCACGCCGGCGACCAAGCGCTTGGCGTTCTCATTGTTGGCCTTCATGTACTTCAAAACCAACTCGACGTTGACGTCCTCGAAGGAGTGCCAGCAGTCGTAGTCAGTTGCCATGGCAATTACCTGGTAAGCCAGCTCGGCCTCACGAGCAAGCTTGGCCTCAGGAAGCGTTGACATGTTAATGACCGATCCACCCCACGATCGATACATGTGCGACTCAGCGCGAGTCGAAAACTGCGGCCCCTCTAGAACGTTTGTCAGATTATGATCAGATCGAAGTCTCACGAGACAAGTTCTTACCCATAACAACGACAGTGCCCTTATCGTGCAAGACGACGCCCTCGCCCTCCATATGAGCAGCGCAATCCTTGACCACCTTGGCAAGACCTGCGTCAAAGGGATCAGCGAACCCGACGTGTCCAACTACACCACCCTCGAAGAAGGTGAAAGGTCGGACACCCTTTGTGCGATCAATGGCCTGGTCAGGGAGCACAAAGTCCATAGGCTTGATCTCCTCCTGCAACGAACCGACAGCGGAGAAGGCAATGATGGATCGAACGCCGATGTGTCGTAGAGCGGCAATGTTGGCACGGTTGGGAACCTCGTGGGGAGCAAACTGGTGGTAAACGCCGTGGCGGGCAAGAAAGGCAACGTAGCCGCCCTTGTGGGAGAGGATCTGGATCGGCGACGCGGGAGCACCCCAAGGTGTAATGGGGTTCAGGGCAGCGACAGGCTCGAAGCCTTCGAGCTGGCCAAGACCAGTACCGCCAATGACGGCGATATGGACGGGCTCTATAAGAGTAAGAAATCAGCATTGCGCTTGGGATGATTCGGCAGGATCGGATCGGGTCGGTGCTTGGGTCCGCGTACTGTCAAAGGTAGTCGGAAGGTCACCCATTTTTGGCGAATTGAAGCGTATGTTCGTAGGAATTGAAGCTTGAAACGGTGATGACAAGGTAGAGGTTATCGTCGTCGCCCAGAAATATCTGTCGTGCCCATCGCCGATAAGAAATCTGAGAGCAGCTATCTACCTAACTACCCCGCCATGGCCCAAGATTACGTGCTTGGAGGGGTCGTGGACCCTTGGGAGCTCTACTATTGGTTGAACCATCTAAAGATTATCAAGCCTTGAAGATGTTGGCGGTGATAGTAAGAGATGCTGGCGTTGGTTCAAGTGAGTAGCAGTCTGTTGTAGGCATGATCATGTTCTTATTCGAGCACAAGGCGTCAGTGGGTCAGATCAACGGAGACGGTCCGTGTCGTTGGCGTCTTGAGGCGTGATTATCGCATTCATCTGGGCATTGGGTGTAGACAGACTTGTAACTTTGCATCTTCACGGCTTCAGCAAACCAGATATTGAACCCGACACTGGAGTGAAGTCTGGCAGCTCTCGGCTGAGAAGGTTGCTTCAATATTGGGCGGGCTTGCTTTGCAGCGGAAACAGTCTGCTGGTTGTTGCTGGAACACTTTGCTGTTAGGTACTCTTGAATAGGTTGGCGGGGTAGAATTCTGTCATCCGCAGTATTTTCAACAATTTTCAGATTTGGACTTAATAGCAAAGAATGAATTATAGTTTCTAATGCAACAAAACAACAGGACCTTATAGACAATTTTTGTCCTTGTAAACCTCAATTTTTTTTTATTCTTTATTATTTGCCTCCCACTTTCAGAATCTCAGCCCAATTACCTATTTCCTTCCTCCTCTGATGCTGACCAAGCTGCGGGCGGCCAAATTTTTCCCGGGCTCCGTCAAAATTCAGCCCACCACAACCTCACCAACTGAATAAACCACCACGATTCATATCATATTCGCCAAGAGCTGTATATGTTATGACACAGGTGGACGAAATGACTCAACTACCAGATAACGAGACTCTACTAAATGAGGCGCAGCAAGATGGTAACTACGACGAAACCATCGAGGAACGATGCTTCTCTGCTGCCCTCATCTGCCTTGAAGGGCACTATACCCAGTCTCCTCCCATGGGACCGCACACAGCAGCCAAAGTGAGCTCCATGATCACAAAAACACTAGAAAAGACACACACACTTCGCAAAGCTCGGTAGGCTGAACTCTCGTCTTCCGTCGGCTGCCTTTACTGACCAGCGTGTAGCGAGGCCATCTCGAGAAATGTGGCGATTTGGATCTGGCTCACAAGAATTTTTGCGGCTGCCATACCTAGCCTAACCACAAGATCCGTGGGACCCTTATCGAGTCTCAACGATCCAGAGAAAGGCGTCACCCCTCAAGAAAGCACAGCACTGATCGTGATGAACCATGCGTCGATTAAGGAAGATCTTGGAACACTCATCAAGCTCATGCACATCGCACGTAACCTGCTTGTCAACGCTGAGCCTGAAGTACCCCAGGATATCTGCGCTGCTGTCCACTTTGATCAAATGGTCTATCAAACCATCATTCTCTGTGTTAATGTCACGAGTAAAGGCTATGATGGAGAGATCCTCGACGAGAGTCAGAGATTAAAGCTTGGTGATGTTACAGAACTGTGTAAGTGTCCGACAAAACGTCGGCATCTGCGACGCAACCCAGCTAACACAAACTAGACAAGAAGTTGCTTGTGACCTCTTTACAACAGGCGCATAACTGGACTGCCAAACATGATAGAAACAAAATGTCATTCTGGTTCGATGTTCTGTTTGATGACGATGGTGCGCTCTCATGTCGCGACGAGAGTGATAGTTTAGGCTTCCGACCAGAAGTGGCAAAGACACAGGTCCAACACTGGCTGGATCGAAACTCTAAGTTATGTGATACCGCAAGGAAGCTTCTTAAGGATTACGCTCAGAACCACGCTGGAAAGCCACCTGGGAACCTTGCTCCGATTCGACCGCTAGCCTGGAACTGGCTCCCAGACGGTTCCGTCGAGGTTCCTGGAGATGTGGCCAACACTGACGAGAAGATCAACCCGGTGTGGAAGCCAGATGAGACGGATAAATTTGAGCAGGACCGTGCTTATGGACGCGTCTCTCGAGAGGTCGATACCTGGTGGTTGAATGCTCGCGACCCTAATTACGAGGAATGGCAGATTCCGCTGCCCTCTATAGAGTTTGCGCAGACTCGTCTCGAGCATTGCCGTAACAACCTCCTCCATCAATATGCTCACTCTTGCGGCACAGATCGTTCGCCGCCTTCAGGTGTCGTTGAGGAAGAACAGCTATCGGAACACGAGCACTGCCATCACTGCGAGCACGACGACCATGACCACGAGCATGAGCACAACCACGATCACCATCACCATCACCATCACGAATGCAATCATGACCACGACCACGATCATGACCATGAGGACGACCATGAATGCGAGTGCGTATGTGACCACGACCACGACCATGACCACGATCACGACCATCATCATCACCACCACCATCATCACCATCATCATCACGAATATGCTCACGACTATGTGGAAGACATTATGGATGACGAAGATGCCGAAGACGATGAATCTTACGGGGAGGGACCACTGACAGGACTACTTACCGAGGTGCCAAATATTCTAGACCCTAAGCAAATCGAGGCTTTGCACATGATAGTCAAGTCTTGTATATTGGATAACGCTGGCTCTGGCTTGACTCGTGCGGGCGAGAATCTGCAAAAGACCCGGTGCCGCATGTTCCTGGCACTCGACTGCGGAAAGAGTTTGTTGCGAGAGATGCTGGTCTTCATTGCGGTTTGGGAAAAGGACGAGCAGTCGCTAATCTTCCAGGTGACAACTCAGATCGTGGAAGCCCTTCACCATAGCGCTCTGATCCCTTACGCATGGAACTCTTTGCGCATAATGAAGGACATCATCTCGCCGGCACAAACAGTCCTTCTGCGACTTGTTAACCATATGTTCAGAGCTCGCGTCAACAACTCGTCTTCTCAGGAAACCAAGGACAACGCTCGCGATATCAAGCTTGTGCACTTCTTCTTGAGCTTCTTCCGAAGTCGAATTGTCCCAGAGTGCGCTGCTCTGATGCACCTCCAAGCCCAGATTCGAGAAGAGAACTTTGACCCATCGGAGTTCCCAGTGGACAGCTGGGATATGGAGCGTGCTAAAGATGGTTTGGCCCAGTACCTTGACTTCCTCACGACCGTCGCCGAGATGATGGACACTCGGGCGAAACTCATCGAGTGGGAGGTTGTCTACGATCTTATCACCATTCTGAGCGGATTGGAGGCCGGTGTGCCCAAGAAACCTCTGATTGAACTTCCAAAGCGATCACCACGAGCTGAGAACAGCGGCAACCCCATGGTTGAACGACCCTATTCATCTGCAGACGACGGTCTCCCACCCTCGCCACCTCCTCCTCCTTTGCAAGAACCAGCGCACAAGTTCCCCTGGTCTGGTATCAAGGGTCAGATCTTTACCATCATAGCTACCCTACTACAACCACCTCCTGGTCAGAGCAGTCCTGGCAACCCTGATGTGCAGATGCAAATGGTCAAGTACAACGGAATTGTGCCTCTGCTCAACTGCTGCGCCTACGATGACCACAACCCCTTTGCCAAGGAACGAGTGACGATTTGTCTCAAGTGGTTGTTGGACGGATGTGAGGCTGCCAACACCTTTTTCCGGGAGCTTGTCAATCTTTCACCTCCACCCAACCTGCGTCCTCCCCCAGGTGGTACGACTGTGTCGACGATTAGGGTCGACGGCATTCAAGGCGACGTCAAAGTACAGGTCCGTTCAAATACAGCAGGGCCAAGCGAGCAGGATACCAACGATATCGTGGACGGAGCTGGGAGGATCGATCTAAATCAACCAAGTGGACGAGGCAGCATCGAAGATGATTTTATGGCATAGATGGTTGGGCGAGGGTTGGGCGATATTGGTAAAGCATATAAGACATGAGGGATTGCATGAGAATACGAGGCGTCTTGGGAAGGGAAGGGAAAGGGCTGCAGTGGCTCTGCTCTATGGTTTCTTTTTTTTTAAGGTTCTTCCCCAGGCCAAGAAATCAGCTTGCTGGGGTTCCTTTCAGAATATTGCATTATTATGGAGTTCATTTGTTTGTATTATAGGTACGGGTATGAGTACTACGAATCATCAAAAGATGTCCTAAAGTTGTCAGCTATATGATCAGTGAAGATACTACCATCGATATTGGAGGGCTCTTGTCCACGGTAGGGGTTGTCATTACTGCTAATGTCTGCAGCCTATCATTTTGACGGTTGCCATGGCTGCATATACATCCTATGGTATCTTCTTCGATTGTAGGGAAGGCTGAATGCCCAGGGTTAAGCATTAAGTGGATGCTAACTGGTAATATACACATTTCCTGTATGTTCATTGCTCCACCTCAATCAGAGAGCCCGAACAAGCATGTCGAACACTAGGGTTAACGGCAGTGCCTTGAATGATCTAGTCACTGTCGTAGAGACGGGACCAGTGGAGGATGATGGCTCGTTACGCTCAATCATGGCAGCAGAGTCCATTGTGCAGACCGGGGACGCATACTTCCCAGCATCCAGACAAGCAACCTGGACACAGCCTATGCAACTCCGAGACATTCCTCCCCCAATGCCGGTAGTTTACATAACCAGAGCAACATCCCGATATGTTTCTTGTGGAGATTCGAAGGGATCACGGATTCGAATGGATCACGGCTATCTTGATCGATTTCTCAGAGCAGGATCGATCAGTAGGAAAGGAAGCGAACCTTCAAGATCCTTGGCCTCAAACGTTAAACAGGGTTATGTGGGTATCAAGATGTTCACGTTGAGCCTCAACTAGCTTACAACTGCCGAAGGGAGGGCGCACGTATACACCATCGATGATGTCTATTCGAGCCTATTCTTACGATTTGAGAGGTCCGTCCTTCATGTACAGCCAAGCAGAGCTCCCCTGGACTCCGTTACGAAACAATTAATCATTGGATCTTTGCATGAATATTGATCTGCGTCTTTGCCATATTGGGCGGTGACAGCTAACGGCCAAGACCCATTGGCTTGGCTTTGGCTCGTGAATACCGCAGTACGTACATTTTGTGTTGGGTCCTCGTCTCGATCGTGTGGGATGACAGGGAGGCACGAAGATCGAGAGCTGATGGCAAGGGTTGTTAGGTTTTAGGGGAAGACGGGTCAATCACAAGTGCCGAATCGGGCCAAAACCTGTTAGATAGATGAAATATGTTTGTTCATGATCTGATCTCTGTCAGATCATCTACATAATCACTAGATATTCGGCAATTCTTGCTTCATTGGCGATCTCAAAATGATCAGCCGCTGATGCCCAACCAATTCCTTCCAACTCCGAGTCCCAAAACTTGGGAAAAGACATCGAGAAAATAAACAAAAGTATACTCCTGAAGCGCCTGACTGAATATGCTCGTGCCTGGAAGCAACGTATATAACCAAAAAAAGCAAGATCTTTTCGCGACCCATGCTGCTGTACTAGTAGATCAAGCCTGAGCTTAATTTCCAGCAAAAAGTAATCTAAAAATTCAACGTCTTTACATGGCGCGTAAATCATCAAACTATGATATCAAAGACCAAAATCGTAAATATAAAACAGCGCTGAACCATTTGTTTTAAGAAATATGACCTGAACACCTTAAAGTGCTTCCGATGTGATGAGCGGTAACCGTTGTGAAGAAAAGAAAGGTTCCATTGTAGAGGGTATCATAAATATTCGTAAATGCCTTGAAGCAGTGATACCAGTAGAAAATGAGGGATCCAACCCTGATCTTGAAGCAGGGAAGGTAAGTAAAAGGCTGAAGTTCGTGGCGAATTGTCAAGTTTCGGTGATGTTGTGTGTTTGGTAAGGAGTAGATCCTTGCCATGTCGTCGTGAGATACGTAAGACGCAAGACGTAAAACTTCGAGTCATTAATTTGTCGTTATTGTCGTCGTTGTCGTCGAATTCGCATTTGTGTGAGAAAGGCATCATCTATTCCTCGCATAAAAAGCCAATGCAGTGACAGCAGCCAGTGTTGTCGGTAGGGACCGGGATGATGGTAAGGACGTTGTTGAACGGCTGTCCGTACTTCTTGTAGTTGGTGACCGTAGTCTGAACCTCCATTCCAGCCATGAGAGCCTGGCGCATGCGATGCGAGGCAACCTTATCCGAACCCTTCCTGTCAGGACGACGCTCCTGTCCAGGTGGTGCTTGTAGGAAGCGGCAGTTTCGTCCTAGGGCTTCACGAGCAGAGTATCCAGTAAGTTCAGTGAAAGGTTCTGAAACGTAGATAATGGGAGCATCGACTCTGGCCATATCGCAAACAACAAGGGCAACGGAGCAATCGACAGGTCCAAGAACAACCTGGGGGTTTGGTCGTCCCATTACTCGGAACTGGTAATGATTAGTAATTGATGGCTAGAGGGAGACAGATAAACTCACCAAGATGGACATGATGTCGATACCGCTGGGAGCATAAAGGCCCGGGTAGATGACGGGGTCTTGGACACGACGCCAAGTGCCCGTGGCGTTCACGGTGCCGTCAGAATTCAAGGAGCCTTCTTGGGGAAACTCGTACTATACAAGTTAGTAGGTGCTTTTTCGGGACGAATGTGATATGTGATCAAGTAATACTTACGTTAAGAGCATTGACCTCCCAAGGATTCATGGCGGAAACTGTCTTGGACGCCATGGCTGAACAATGAGGAGAGGGCGAGCGCGAGGATGAGAAGCTCAGAGGTAGTGGTGAGTTGTTGATGGTGCGCATTGAAGCTGTCATATGAAGGTGAAGTTGAAGTTGGGAGAGGAGGAAAGAGACGAGTATGGCGATATATAGAGCTGGTTCCGTGTAACCTCAGGTATGGTAGGGCCAAGCAAAGCAGAACGGGTCCAGGGATGACGGAGTAAGCAGTTGGTAAGGTACCAATGGAAGCGGATAGGTAAGAGGATGTAACTCGATATCGGACGGTAGGTTGGTTGGAGAGGAAAGAGAGTATTGGGATGGTACATGTATGAGCTGGCAGGTGTGTGTAAACGAGGAGGAACTCGTGGAGTCTCCCAGGATGCGGCTGGATAATTATCCCAGATCGGGTTTACAAACCCAGCCAGGGTAGAGACGCAAGGTCAGAGGCTTTGAAGACTTTCGAGTGTAAATCGGGATGGACCCTGAGACGAAAAGAACAAAGATGGACGATATTGGGGGCGTGAAGAAAGTTTATCAGGTGTGGATCTAGTATTCAGATGTTAGTGTTGGTTGTCATGATGATGCGTCACGGCCTCTTATTGGGCTCTAGAAGAGGCGTGGTTTTATTGTAAAAGGTGGATTTAGAGCGTGTCAAAGCCGAATATTGGCTTGATATTTTGTCTGAAATGTAATTTATTGTACTACCGCCTCATCTCTGCTAATGGAGAGAATCGGTAGGGTAGTGGTTGAACAACAATTCAAGAGACATAGCGAAAGGGGTTGGATCATGAGACATGAGGCGTATCTGCAGTACAGACGTCAATGTGGGTAGAGATCAGACATGGACGATTGGTCGAAAGGGGTTCGATTCTCATGATCCCCGAACAGTTGAAGAGATCGCTGGTGACCGATCGGTACCCATCCGGCCTCTTTCTCCACTTTAGACTAGGTTCTGCTTGTCAGATTGGTGAAACCGGAATGGTACGTCCTGTCATGATCGCCGGGTACTTTGGACTTTCACTCTGGATCGGTGCAATGATTGCCTATCTTCTGAATCGGCAGTTTTTATAGTTGCTAATTAGCAACAGCAATCGGGTTCTCGCTTGCTTTTCGCTGGATATCTGTATTTACTGATCTTTTAGATGGGATTGTGTGTATTTGATCTTGCTTCTTGGCGTTCAGATTCCATCAATGGCTGTGAATAGCCTTCGATCACTGTCGACGTTGCTGATGCGACCCTGAACCTGCTATCACGATCGTATCCAACAGCATCGTCGATGTTGTCTACCGATGCGGCAGCCTGCTTCACTCGCAGACACAGTGTAGCATCTGGACCTGATCTGGACCACCTCGCTAAGAAATGAAAGGGCATAGTTGATGAGTCTCGGGAGCGTGCGTGCGGCATTCTATTTTGTTTGATCGATGTTGTCGCTGATGCATAATGGTAGAGATAAGTAAGATTGTTGGTGTTGAGGCGCGATGGCTTGCTTAGGCTTCGATGCGTGGGACCGAGTCTTGTTCGCCTCGATCAGATTTAAATCGGGATTTGGGGAAATGGGGCTGCCAGTTCTCCACGCTTTATTTTTGTTCCTGATGGAAGGTAACGTCTGAGACAAGGATCTGGGCTCTGCTGGTCGGCTTGTTCCCAGAACAGACGCATCGGAAAGCGCATCGAGATATTGGATAGGCTATAGCACTATTCCTGAGGGTCTAGACCTAGCATCGTCACTAGTGACGTTTGTGGGTTATGAGCTGAGTCGAGATGCCCTGTGCGATGATGCTTGTACGCTTTGCTGACTGATTGATGCCAATTGATCTCGATTACTCTCTTTTCGATATATGCCTGCTGATTGTTGGCATTCCATCAATTCGCATCTCTTGATGTAACCCAATAATTGGGAAATCATCATATTATCAGACAAAATATCAATGACGGCAGCCACTACCAGGTTTTGAAACTAACAAGGGAGGGGACCCTGATTGACATCGATTCCCAAGCGCTGTTAAGATCGGCGGTTTAAAGTCCTGGAGACCGGGACCCTCTACGTATGTAAATTTGTTTTGGCTCCCTGTTGTGCCATCCATCAAGATGTTTGTCAACTCCCCGTCCCGTGACAAGACGAGAGACTAGACATTCCACGACTGTTGCTACTATCTTCCAGTAAGGGTTGTTGTTTATTGCAGAGTCGAATATTGGCTCTCACAGCGTTTGGAGAATAATGTACGAATAAGAAGTCGTCATGGAACTACTAGAAACGTTGATTCAGTGGACTAACTTGGTTGATATGCGATGGGAAAGAGCCATGAAATACCTACCCTACCGACCTTGTTGAGCTGGATTGACTGACAACTACCTAGTATAGGGTAGCCTCTTCATGACAGCCCCACTTCAAACTCGCGTCAAGTTTCAATTTACGCGTCGCAACCAAAAATGAACATCACGTCTAACTTCAACACCGTGCCCACGTAATTATCCAAGCTATCTCGAGCCCAGCATGTCGCGGAGACTCTTCAACCGCCAAAGCGGCCCATCGAGTTCATCATCCACAGTATTGCCAGAGTACGAGTCACCAGCATGTCCTCTCACCAACGACGCCAGTCGCAAACTCAACGACCTATCAAACACACGCTCAACCGCCGTATACCAGCAGCAAGTCAGCGAGTCCCTTCGACTACTTGGATTTAGTGTCAGCGATATACACGAACGGTTGCGTATACAGCGCCAGAATCTTGCAAGCCAAAAAGCCAGGAGGCAAGAAAGGGGCACAGACAAAACTGAAGATGAGCAACGTCTCGAAGCTCATCTTGCCGAATTTGAGGAGCGTGTCAATGACTTGACCGAGACCTCAGAGAAAGCTGTTCGTGATCTGATAGATCGCAGGGCCGAACTGGAAGATGAAGCTGGAATCCTCAGCGAGCTGTGCGACATAGCCAACGCCGAGGCGCAACGACAAAGACAAGACCAGGAGCAACAGGACGAGGAAGATGATCAGAAGGACCAGGTAGCTGCTTCAAGCGCTATTGAAACCTTCAGGGAGTTGCGCGAAAAGAAGGAGGCAGAATATAAAAGCATGTCCGCCCACCAGCGGTACGCACTCGACAACGATTATGCTGGCTTCAAGAAGCTCTGGCACGATGCTGTGGCCGGTGAAGAGGGACCACCGCTACCAGATGCCTCGCGCTGGTTCACTCAAGATGGCGAACCCGTTATGAACGGCGCTGGTGCGGGTGCTGCAGACGACGATGACGACGATATTGCTGTTGCGCGTGAAACCATCAGCATCAACTGTCCTTTGACGCTACAGCCCATGAAGGATCCATACACCAACCGGAACTGCAAACACACTTTTGAGAAGTCCGCTTTGCTCGAGTACCTGCCCATGCGAGGAGAATCGCAATGTCCCCAGGCAGGCTGCTCGCAGGTTCGTACAACTCCCACTTGTCATGAAACGCTGACTTACGCAAGATACAGAGTTTCTCACGTGCGCATTTCGACAACGATTTCTTTCCAGATCAAGCCATGTTGCGCCGCATCAAGCGCGCTCGCCAGACACAGGCAGATCAGGAGATGGAGATGGACGAGGACGATGATGACGCTGATGGCGATGACGACGAAGTTAGGGTTAGAGGCCAAAAAGTCGCTCCAGGACGGTCACTTAAAAGGGAACGGAGGGAAGAGTGATCGTTGTGTCGTCTGGAACCGAATGGATGGAAGCATGAAAGCACATGCCCTCAAAATATGGAGGTTGTATACTACGAAGAGATGATAGAATGATACCCCACCACAGCTAATCGCTAAGTAATTATGCTGATGGAAATTACAACAACATCTGTGCTAGTTTTGACGATGTTTCTATGCGTATGATGAGATGGCTGTGCCGCTTGTCGACCAGTGGTCGAGTTTATGGGACGACAGGACGATTCTGTAAAAATGATATAACTCGTTCTATGCAAATATATACGACAAAATAGGGTATCTCAAGCGGTTCATTACTCCCTTTCTGAGCTGATGAAATCATCAGCCCTGGTTCAAACACAAATACACCGTGCGATGCTCTATACGAACCCAATTACCAATGTCCAAAAATATTGATAACGCCTTGACTTTTCTGTAACAATGCCACGTACGTTTTGTACGCAAATGTCCAACCCATCGAGTTGCCATGTTTAAGCAATAATCTGAAGGACCATGATGCCAGCGATGGCGACCGCCAAGCCCGGGTTTGGCGGGCTACATGCTGCGGAATCAGGTGTTTCGGTTGCTGTATAGATGCCAGTCATATCTGATGTGGCGCTGGGTTTTGTCGTAGACGTTGTTGGTTCCTTGGTGGTCTCTGCCTGCAGCGGCCAGTCATCTTGAGAGGCATATAACACACCATTGATGACAACTCCCTTGTCTTCTGAGGCCAATTCTGCGGCAGCATTGTCGCAAGTGCCTTGAAGATTGCGTATGTAGCAAGTAGGTTTCGGTTGATCAGGCAACTTCTCCGTATGAGTAGCGTTGGCGTCGCCTGTGGTATTATACGTGGTGGCATCAATATCCATGCCGGTAGAAACAGAAGTGCCCAACATTATGCGAGCAAAGACCTGGAAAGCCGTTTCGGGCTGGTAGGCGGCCACAGCGTGTCCTGCTTGATAAATTCGACTGAAGGAGAGGTTGCCGAACTGGCGCACCACGCCACCAATGTACGAGTCGTTGACGATAATGGGCGCGTATCCTGCCTCAGGGAATCGGATACTGTACTCGCCACCAGCTTCTTGAGCAAGGCCTTGAGAAACAGCCTCTCCTCCCAGCCAATTGCATATGTAGTCTCGATCTCCATAAATGAGAGCGATACGAACTCCTTGATTGAGAAGCGCAGCTAGGCGTTGTATGTTGCCGCCGCGGGCTTGATCGCCAGTATCTTGGAATTCGAGACTAATTTCGTTATTGCTCAGGGTGTAGTTGATAGGGGCGCCAATAGCGTGCTGCACGCTTTCTTGGTTGAGATACTCCAAAAAGGTCATGGGTGGAAAGGGGTCGGCTGAAGCTGCCGCAAGGTCATAGACACCACGACCTGAACTTGTGTAGGCATCTTGGATATCGTAGCAGCTATTTAATGCCGCAGAACACGCTTCGTTGATGGATTCTTCGGTTCCTTCGCCTTCAGGATCACCTACGGACGCATCTGTCGCACACTTCTGAAGCAGATCGCGGCAACCGCCCTCAGCGGAAAACTTATCCTGGTAGAACTTGACATCGGTAGCAGAGAGAGCCTTGAAACCGTATGTGTTGTCGCCAGCAAATGTAGGGTAGTAGGGTACTTGTGTCTCCATGTCAACACATCCGTTGACGATGCCTAAAGAGCTCAGGTGAACATCAATGGTTGAGTTGTATGGTAGCTCACCACTCTCGCGACGGGCATTTTGCTTCACAAAGGTTTCCGCGAAGATAGGGCCGTAGCGGCCACCATAACTTTCTGCAAAGAGATTGATTCCGAGTGAGCTGTTATTAGTAAGATTGGAGGGTTGGTACTGAGGAAAGGTAGTCAAGAAGCCCTGAACCATGTGCCAAACAGCCATGGCAGCCGTCTCAGTAGTATTGGCAGTGAAGTTCCCATTGTTGGAGCTGAATGTACCATTACGTAGTAACCATTCAGGATAGTCTGTATTGGTCTCTGGAGGCACTTCGACTTTGCTATTGCCAAAGTTAATTGTACCATTAGTTGGCGTGTCATACGAAAAGCCGACTTGGTTGGGCTAAAGATGGTGCATGTGAGTTTTTGTGAACCTGTGGTGCTAGCCGAGGCAACATACCTGATCGATGAACAACATGTTGGATGCTCGGTCCCAGCCCCATTCGCGCACAAGCGTCTCGTATTCATTCAGTCCCTTTTCGACAACCTCACAGGGACCATTGCCAGTGAAGAACCCATAGAGTGAGCTGGATCCTGGACCTCCATTGAGCCAGATGGTGAGGCTGTCAGTGGGCTCGCGAGCCTCAACAAACCAAAAGAACAAATTGGTTGCATAATCGCCAGGGACTGATACCCAGCCTGTGTACTGCTTCTGAGAATCAAATGCCGTTGAGCACACATCGTCGGGAGTTTTATAAGAGACAGTAACGTCCGGATTTGCAGGTGAGTGGACGACTGTGAGATTACGCGCCTTAGCATCGGAGCCAGGGAGAAACTGTGATGAAGATAGAGAAACGAAGGTGGAAATAAAGAGAAATCGTATATATAGAAGCGAAAAGAGGCGAGGAGCCGCCATATTGGCGGACGGTTCGCGATGAGGTCGGCAGCAGTCCAATGGATATTTCAAGAGTGGTGAGAAGATATCGGAGTAGTAGTCGTGGTAGTCGTCGTCATCCAGCAAATAAGCAAACCCATCGCAAGACAACAATAGACAAGAGACAAGCAACAAGGGAATTGAATTCCTAATACAGAACACAGATAGCCTCTGCTAAGACAAAGAAATTGAACGGATACGATATAAACGATTGTCGGCCAAGAAAAAAGAAAAGACAATTGTATGCAACGCAGTTCAACGAACGACGACACGCATCATGAGATGGTACCTGTAATTTGATGTATGTAGCTAGGAGAAACAGGAAATGGCCGATCAGCGATGGATGCGAAGTCTCGGGTCCAAGTGGGTTCTGAGTGGGCGAAGTGAACCGTTACAGCCACCGGCTCTTACTGCCCGTAGTTCCTGTCCCCAGGGCTGATCCTTAGGCGTTTTGACCTGTTAAAGCCCTGCCACTTAGCGGAGTCTGTCTGTGCTGGATAGCAAACATAAGCGTCAACTGCCGCCGCTAGGCGTTCAAGTCGATTCCATTTTTCTATAGTATCTGCAATTTACGCTGTTGAGACAAGGTAAAGACAACGGTTACAATTTTGACCTCACAAAACTGATGTGTACTACTAACATCCATGATGTATTTGTTCTGTCGGGAGTATAATTTCCTCATCCGCGGCTACATGAAACACGAATCTCGTCACACACACCGTAGGATCAGTTACAGGAATAATATGACAGACAGTAAGCCGAAGCTAAAATCAGCTTGCATAGCCACAGCAACGTCAGAGCTCATGACTGGATCACTTGCTGCAGGATTTAATTACTCCAAGAATTGGCGAATGAAGCTGGTGGTTTATGTTAGTAGTACAGTATTGCACGATACTTGAGCTTCTTTCCAGAACAGGTAAGCTCAGCGACATGTTGTTAGGCTTTCGGGATAATAAGCGTCTTACCAACCGAAACACAGAAAGGATTAGGTTTGTGTTCCTATGACGTTTTGTGTTTTAATTATAGATGGTGTTAATTCTATCGAATTTCTTCAAATAGTCACAATGATGTGGCCTTCATGACACCAATACTATATCAATGCAAGCGCATATGGAATGGTACTATCATCAGGCCTTTCGAATATGTCATATCATTACACTAAAATACAATTGAGCTTACAATTGCCGTTGTCCCCCTTGACTTTTGTATAACCGTACAGTACATAACATAAATCATACACATACCCACCAAGGTCCATCATTGCTCAGATCTACGCACGGCGAAAAAGTAGTTGCCCACCTTCTCACTTCCATTGACTTGCTTCCAGCCAAGTCCAGGAACATATATCACACCCTGCACCATCGGATGACTCCAGCCTCGACCTGCGAGGAAAGTCCTTAGCTCTTCCTCGTTAAGATACTTGTTCCAGTCGTGTGTTCCCTTGGGGACGATGCCCAGAACATCCTCGGCCATGAAGTTGGTAGTGAACCAACTCATCCAAGTGCGTGCAATCGTGCTCATAACAAGCCATCCTCCAGGCTTGACAAACGGGCGCACCTTTTCCAGGAATGCGCCCGGAGCATCGATGTGCTCAATAACCTCAAACAGCGAGACGATGTCGTAAGCTTCTTGTGGTGTTGCAGGAACAGGTAGGTTCTCGATCGAAGTCTGGCGGTACTCGAGCTTCGAGCGAAGGCCAGGATCTTTGCGGGCATGCGCGCGCGCTATAGCGAGAACTTCGGGGGTCGGATCGATAGCGGTAACATGGCGTGTGGTCGGTAGGCGGGCAGCGCTTTCGGCAAAGATACCACCGCCGCAGCCAATGTCGAGGATCTTCAGGTCGCGAGTGGGAGCATCGGGGTCATTGCGCTGACATTCGCGAATAAAGTCATGACGTAGAGGATTCATGAGATGAAGTAGTCGGGAGGAACCATGAGGGTCCCACCAGTCGGCGGCGAGAGCATTGAAGTGTGAAACCTCATCGGGGTTGACGGAGGAGAAGTTTTGTGATGAGTTGTTGGAAGAGGAGGAGGAAGAGGAGGTAGAGTGCCATCGAGGAGCAGATGATGTCGTGGTAGAAGCTGCGACGATGTGGTTTACCGGCAATGGGAGAGCCAGTGATCGTCGACTTGATCGGGCGAGGCTGCGGAAGAGGGCACCCGCCGGCCGGGACGGAGCCGGCATGGTTGGGAGCTTGGAGGGGAGGCAAGGCAAGGCAAGGCAGGGCAAGGCCAGGTCAAAGAGGTTGAATGGGTAAAGTGTGGATGGTGGTGCGACGGTCAATGGGTCAGGCGGCTGACAAAGCCACAGGCCAAGAAAGATAAGATGCACTTGATGGACCCTGAAGATACCCAAGATTCGATTTAGAGGACAAATTTGGACGGCTCCGCCATCGGTTCCACAACTGTAAAGCTGCTATTCCACAAGGTTTCTTCCGTCCAGTTCTGATTTCTTCGCTGACTGATGCTTCACAATTCCTTAGTAGAACTGCGTCTTTAGAAAGCTTACATAATAGTCTTTCCCGGTTCAACCAATCCCGATCAAGCGACCACAGCCGAATTGCCCGATCAAGTAAAGATCCTTCTCGCATGTCCAATAACTAACTATCCGCTGACATGTGAGCTCATGACAACGCCGATACAGCGCGGTAAGAGAACCAATACCTCCGAGGGTAAACTTGATCGGGAATTGGATTTTACTCAGGGCCTGGAGTGACTTGAGTCGGGTAAGCCGGGCACGACTTATCAGAGGCCGAGCGGGAAATTCGCCGCGCGGTTATGATAAAGACCGTAGATGAGGAGAGAATCTAGTGGGGGGCTCGACTTAGAAAAAGGCTTGAATCATGCGATGCGAGACTCAAGAACGGAATCTTGAATCCTTTAATAATTGTATCCTTAGAATTTGTTCTCGTCCTTGACATTTTATCATCGTCAATTGCTTATACTGGTTCTCTCGGCGCTCAATAGTCACCGGATCGGCTCCTGTCAATTGATTGATTCCCCAATTAAAAAAAAGTTCCCCTCCTTCGACAATTCAGTCCCCCGCTACCGCCGCCGCTTCCGTCTCCGCCTCCGAACCCGCTCTCCTCGTGCGTCCCGTTCGCGACCGTCGCATTCGCATTGTCACAAGCCGAGGTCGAATAGCCAAGCTTTCTCCAATAACACCAATCGTTACTCTACTCTCCAGACGTTGCGCTGCTCAATTCCTCAACCAATACTCGCCATCCCACCTTCAAGATGCCCGCAACAATCCCCCAGAACAAGTTTGACTCAATCCCCGACTCGATTGAGGCTTTCCGTATGTGATTGTTCTTGATTCCTATATCTTGTACTACCAGAGCTAATACGTATTGCGATAGGAAATGGAGAGTTCCTTGTCGTCCTCGATGACCCTTCCCGCGAGAATGAAGCCGATCTGATCATCGCTGCCGAGGATATGACAACCGAGAAGATGGGCTTCCTCATCCGCCACTCCTCCGGTTACGTCTGCGTTCCTCTCTCTCCCGAACTCACCACATCTCTCGACCTCCCTCAGATGGTTCCCAACAATCAGGACCCCCGAGGTACCGCCTATACTATCTCTGTCGACTCGGCCGACCCTTCTGTCACTACAGGAATCAGCGCTCGCGACCGCGCTCTCGCCTGCCGAACCCTCGCCGACCCTAAAGCCCGTCCTGATAGCTTCCGTCGTCCTGGCCATGTCCTCCCTCTACGATCTCGCCCTGGTGGCGTTCGACAGCGACCAGGTCACACCGAGGCCGCCACCGAGTTCTGTCGATTGGCCGGTAAGGTTCAGGCTGCGGCTATTTGCGAAATCATTGATGACGGCGAGGAGACCCCAGGCCAAGCTCTTGTTCAGAACCACGGCATGCTGAGAGGCGAGGACTGCATTACTTTTGCCCGCAAGTGGAATTTGAAGGTCTGCACTATTGCTGACCTTGTGGCTTACGTTGAGAAGACTGAGGGAAAGCTCGAGTCTAACGGTGCCGAATCCAATGGTAACTAAACGAACATTCACATACTGTTTTGTGCAGATTTGATGGTGGAGATATGGCGGGCGGGCAAGTGGCAGGATATTCTACTTGTTTCATGTACACATGCACACGGTGGCTGATGGTTGATGATACGCTATGGTGGTTGCTTCATGTATTTCTTGCATCTGTTTCTGGATTCCTAGGGTTATTTGGCATAGACTGGGTTTCAAATGGCGTCCCGAAAAGTGTCGGTTGAAAAGAGAACGAAAAAAAGATATCAAGCATTGCACTCTTCCCTCCACTTTATCGAGGAATGTAATTTACATGTACAAGTTGGCAGTTCTCAATTTGCTTATTCAAATCATATAATGCAAGTAGTCTCTGTATGTGGTACGTGATGAGTTGCTGCTCCGGCCTCGAGTCACACGCTGTTGTGCCACTTCACTCAAACTCGGCCTAGTGATAGCTTGTGGGCCGAGCAATAGGGGACAGATTCTACAGGATAGAAATTTCCTGTAACTTCTAGTGCTGTCACACGCGTCTGAGTACGCCGCAGTCTATCTAGGCCGAGTATTCTGGACCTACGCAGGGAGCCTCATTTTCAACCTCCCCCTCTCGAATCATGCCCAATCATTTCGACACTTGGGAGAGAAGCCGGCGATGTCCTTACGCATACAACAAGCTAAACCCTTAAATCGTATCGGGTGGTAAATGCTGACGTGTTCAGCTGTACTTTGGTGATGTTCAGGGGTTCTGAAGACAAGATGATATCTGGTTCGCAAACAGCCGCCAAACTTCCCAGATCATGCACCTCGTAGTTGCCTGGTCCAATCGTGGAAGGATGAGATCCATCCATCTACTTCTTTAGACGAGCTGACCTCCTTCGCCCCAAGTCCGGCTTTGCTTCATCTGCATCGGCCTCTTTCTTTATGGAATCTCCATTCGTCTCTGTCTTGACAGCCTTCGTGCGCTTCTTCTTTGGGGGCGAAACATTTCCTTCATCCTCAACTGGTGACTTTTTCCTCGATTTCTTAGCAGGTTTTACTTCATCCTTGCTTTCAAGAGGCTCTTCTTTGATTCCGGGAGCCGTGTGGCCAGTCTTCTTTTGCACGCCTGGGGCATAACAGCTCGTTCGTCCACCGACTGTGATGAAAGCCAACTTGTCTCCGTTGGGCAGCTTAGTAGCAGCATCCTTGGATCCTTTACCCCATCTATAGTTGAAGAGCCAATGGTCAGGGAACTCATCTGAGTCTCCTAGCTTGTCGACAGCGGTTTGGCAAACATAGCGTATCATCTTGTACAAAGTGGTGATTTGCGCGTCGCTGAATTGATCGCAGTACTGCTCAGGGTGGAGCTTGGCCTGATACAGTGTCTCATCTGCAACCCAGTTCCCAATGCCACTGATCATTGTTTGGTCCAGCAAAAGTGCCTTGATAGGGACATGACGGGCTCGCATCTTGCTATGCAGGTATTCCTCGGTGAACCGATCAACGTCGACTACGGGGTCTGGCCCATTCTCAACAAGAGGCGAGTGTTGTCTTATCTCTTCTCCTGGACAGTCAATGAGTCTCACACGACCAAACCTGCGCGAATCTGTGAAAGCTGCTTCAACTCCAGGAGAACCCTCTGTCTTGAACTGGAACTTCCAAAACTTTGGTGGCCATTGCTCGTGCTCGCCCTCCTTCATCTTTTTGTAGTAGTTGGTATATGCTGTCTGTTCATCCTTGATATGCATCCAACCTGAGTTTGTCAGTAATTGAGCAATGTTTCCGTGTCCCAAGCCTGTTACCTGTCATTCCAAAATGCATTACTAGGTGCGGTGGTTGTTCAAGGGTTATCCTGTTGTTGGTTGTGAGTCGAGCTCAATGTCCCTAGGGTAGTTACTGAAGTCTTACCAGAAGTATTTGCCCTGGCTTCCTGCAGATATGATCTAGAATAGATTAATACTTTGCCTAATAATGATTTGATCACGGTATCTTACCTTCTTTCCTTTCAGGGCAGCCTCGACCTCCTCACCACTTGTCCCAACTTTACCAAATACATTCTTGTCGTCTATTGCTGAAGCAGATACAATGCGCTTCCCCACAACGTGAAGTCGTAGAAAGTGGACAATACGTGCAACTGTTTATATCTTAGCAAAAGATACTTGTTTTTCACGAAAGTTGAGTCATTGACAGACCTTCTGCAATTTCAGGCATTTTGATACACACGGTTAAAGATCGATCTACAATTGCGAAGACGGTAAAGGAGAACTCATTGCGTCAGAGACTCGGCTGGCTGAATGGCGCGTACCTGGGCGTCTGCTACAGACGCGATATCACGTGACGTTGAGTGAATTGAAGTAGAGTCGAGACCAGCCTCTGATTATTCCCAATTCACCATGGTGACCGGACGGTACGTAAGACGATCTCAAAAGATCCACCATAAACCTTGCGATTCAAGACTGGCAATTTCATTTTCAGGTTAAAAGATCCATATTTGACTGAGTTTTCTTGAGGTGGACCATCTTTGCTCGTCGCCGAACATATTTCTGCTCCAGGATGAGAACCCGGCAGCGGAAGAATAAGTACCCGCACTCCCCACATAGCATCTTTCGTCCGAGCTTTTCCTCTACAAAAACTTTCACTCCTCCAAGCTATTTTCTATCTTTACCAACAACACAAAAACAATCAACAATCAAAGCTGAGGTATGTTTCGTACTCGCAGTACTCATGCGCTGCTATCCCCTTTCTTCCTGATGACACACCAAACCACATACAAACTAGAGTCTTTGACCTAAATGGAATGAAACTACTGTTTTGCACGTCAGTCTGAAAGACTGCAATCACGCACTCGTTTTAGCATCTGCAAGCTTTGAACATGCGCTGACCACTCAATAGCTCTCTCATCACCAAGCGGTGGATCATTGCGACGATGCTCAAGCTTCAACACTCGCCCGGCATGGGTTGAAATGGTACGTTGACAATCGTCGCATTTGCGGCATTCCCTCTTCTCTCGTGATGATCATTTCTTTTACAATATACGCTGGAAATTACCGGCTGAGTTCTTCTTTGACGATATAAAATGGCTATTTCTGATTGAGACTCATTACTTCACTATTGTTGCTCTTCATGAAGTAGCTTGCGCTAACATGAACAAAAGATTTTAGGCACTAGCAAGGTATGCGATTTCACAAAACTCGACCCGCTCTCGACATTTCATGATGAAGCGGCACTGGGCTCCGAATCATACCACATGAGTACGAAAAGCCACTTTGCGGCAGGCCTAGAAAACCTCGCCCACTGACTCGTCACGCTCTACTTTCATTTTGCTGGATGTCGTCGAGCCACTGAGGCTAACCTACCTCGAGTGCTAGTGTTCCACCACTCCAACTTGTGTTTGCCGTCATCAGTGCATTGTACCTTTAATTGTAAGCATTTTTCTTTCTTTTTCTTTCACGACACTCTCGCTTTCCTGATGAGACATCAGATGACGAGTCTTATACGAGTTTTCGATGCAGACACAATATTACCTAACCATTCATGCATTTTCTGAATCGCGATTATCATGCAACTTCTTGCTCGCAAGCACTTGATAGCTTGTGCTAACCAAATCTCAGGTAGTCAAAAACGTGAGTAGCCAACTGGCCCCAGCCCCCTACATCATCTCTATGATGATCCAAAATGAAAACGACAAGCATATGTCCGAGCTCACGCTACGACGACAACTCATTTATCGACTGATCGAGATGCTTCACGTCACGTCAATGCAGTCTTTTCAACGACGGCGGCTGACATTTCGAAAGCATACTCAGCTACACTCACCATCTTGACTCGCATACATGTCTTTCCTGACAACAAGGTTAGTTCTTTCTTCCTTTTCTCATCTTCCTCACTTTAAATGATGTTACAATATCACGACGGTCAACGTAGCCATATTGCTTTGACGATAACGCCTGTGACAAGGCACTTTACCCTGAAATTCCTCCTTTTATCCTCTTTTATCATTTGCCGATTTGGTGAAGAAAAGTCGCTAACATGACTTCAAAGGCTCTGTACAACTCTGCTTTGTGAAATCAATTACATTATGTCTGGTCAACACCACAGCTGTGGCTTCATAAACTTGTCGAGTGACAAGGTGTTGCATGCCTGGTCATACCAATCTCTTGATTGGTATGTGGGTGTTGATGACATTATGGGCACTGCATCCCAGAAATAATACCACTGCAGATAGCACAACGGTAGGTCAAGACAGTAATGAATAATATCCTATATAATAATATAACGTATTTGCTTGCATATGAGACCGCCGAGTTGATACTCGAGTGTTAGCCCAGTGATTTGGACAACTTGTGAAAGGAGTGTGATCAAGTAAAAACATCTGTCCTTGAACCAAGTCCTGTCCCATTTTCTGTTTTTGAAAAGATTGTGATGATAATCCTTTGCATTCTTGCCGCTGGTCACTCGCATACCTACTCAGCCTTGAGCAACGCTCTGGTACTCAACTATGTGTTTGATCATTGTCCCTGCTCCACCAGTGCCTCTGCCCACTGAGAGGTCAGGAGCTCGCAGACATGTCCGAAACTCACCGTCGCGAGGGTACATCGCTGCCCCGGTCATGTAGCGCGGCCCTTCCTCATGGAAAGGTGCTCGACAATATGCCTGTGCAGGACTTGCATACAATGGTCGCGCTCCTCTTTGGACAGGCCAGCCTTCAGATTCAGGATAAGACTGGACCGGCACAGTTCTGTAGGCTCATGTTAGCCCAGTGACTCTGAAGACTTGGAGGGGGGAAATACGCACGATGGCAGCACTCCATCAGTAACATCCGGGTTTCGAAACGGGCCAGTTTCCAAGCTTTCCCAAAGTGGTCCCCGACCGTTGTTCTCAATCTTGACGTGCGGATCATCGCGAGTTCGAGCATAGTCATAGAAATAGGTTGTGTACGTCTGGGGTTGCTTCAAGCCTGGCAGAGGCTTCTGCTCCGAGGAGCGACGGCTCATCGTACTAGACGATGATACTGACGAGCCTCGCTCTTCTCTCTTTACCTGCGTGCCTGAGGGAGAATGCGGAGGAGAGAGCGGGAGGTTGTTACCAAGAGATCGCCGGCGCATGCGGCGCATGTCGCGTTTCTTGCAGTTGTACTTGCCAATTTGCCAAATATCAAAGTGTTGCCGATAGGAACGGATTCTATCTTTTGTTTTAGCAAAAGAATAGAACGATAGACTTGGGTAACTTACGATGCTTCAAAGTTGTATTGAATCTTCATGATGTTGCGTGTGTCTTCGAGTGTCCTTCCCTCGTGGATGTACAACTTGGTGATAGTCCCACGGTGTTCATTCCAAGGTTTTGCCATCATTTTGAATGTAGTTTCTCAGTGTTCAGCTAGAATCTGAGGTTTCTGAATTGAACTTGTATGTGCCTTTTGGAAAGGGGCTATCGCGGTTCGTTGTGTCTCTTGCTCTTAGCCCGGGACAATCAAGGCTGCGGCAACAGTAAATGTCTTCAGGATCATCGGGGTGTAACAGTGAACCATAAACTCTTCTATCTCTTCTGGGTAGATGTTGTCAGGCTTTGTGTGTGTGTGTTGTTTCGTGTGACCAAATGGCTTGAGGTTGAAGCTGGGTGGTTATGTTGGGAAGTACTGTAAACCTTCCAAAAGCAAAAACTAGACCGTAAGGAACAGCTGAAAGGCTATTACATAGGCGGGGAGGACACCAATATCTCTACTGTTCTTGAATCATTGCTGTTACTGGGCCAGAGCCTCGTTTGGTACTTATGCGTAGTCACTTTCTCTCTCGCAGAGCCTCGTTTGTTACTGTGGTGGTAGGGAAGAGGCGTAAAGGCAACCACAGCGCAGTAAGGCATACAGACATTTTATAAGGATGGGAATCAGTAAATAAACATAGTGTTATCTGTGTTGGCAAGTCATATCCAAGTTCAAAACAGGGCGAGCTTGTGCAAGATTGCATTCAGTAGTAAGTGACTCTCGCATATACACATCGAGATTCCATTGTGGCAGATTACTCTGAAAGGATTGCGTCCTTCAAGTCGCCCGGTGTGGGAGACAAGTCTTATTCAGGTGGGTGTAGAGTCTCGCTCGGTAAGACAGTTTATATTCAGCCTCAAACATCTTGCCCAACTCATCACATCACATCACATCGCATTCATCACATCATCTTATTCACATAATCATGTCAAGACAGTCGTATTTAATCACGACTTTTCATCCAAAAGGTACAAATAAAACACATATCTGTAACAATCTAGAATACACAGCTCAGACAAGTCATCGACATTTCTCAAAACTGCAACTTTACCCCAGAGCCTGATGTGACAATCCCTGTATGTGATCGATCGCCTTGGCTGCGCACCGCAAGGCATCCAAGCGCGTCAACTCTTGCAGTTTGTCTATTCGCCCTGTTTTACCTGGAGAGCCAACCACATGGTTGGTGTTTGATCGAAACGGCTGCCATCCGAGACACAGCTGTCAGCCCGCTTTAGCAGCTTGAAACGGAGTCGAGAACTCTTCGATGCGCATCATGTTCGCCTCACTCTTTGTTCTGCACTTTATATAGTCGTGCTCACTAAGCGTTGTTGTGCAGTTTCGGAAATCCACCTGTTCATTCCGAACTGATTTTCCATGAAATTCTTTGGTAGTTTTTCATCGCAACAAATCGCTGAGACTGCACCTGTAAGCCACATTTATCCGTCACATATGAAACAGCAGGGTATTCAGCTCTGTTGGTGACAACGGCAAAAGCAACGCGCTTACTGCTATACGTACCTACTGTGCTGTGCCTTCTTGTGACTTGACAATGCCATTCCGGTGTTTTGGTTCCGAGACCGATTCTCTCCGGCTCTGGTTGAAATATGGCACCCTCCTTTCGACAGTCTAGAACTTTCAGGTGGACAGCTTTGCTGGCATAGCCCATTGCCTACATGTCAAGAATAGGAATATCGCAGTCTCGTATATTCACATGGTAGGATCAGCAGCAAAGTATAACCATCTGTACAGAAATACATGAATAGAAGTGTATAATTCAATTGTAGGTAATGGAGTATATACGTCAACTTCATAACGACGCAACCATCGCAAACACATCCACATTAATCCATTCTCTTCCACTTTAGTCACGACCAGCACAGAAGTACACGCGTTTGAAAACCAAGGTGAAAGGCCTATGCTGCCATTTTCATCCATCTCTTCCTCAAACCACTCAAGGCCACGTCGATAACACCGTTGCTAAAGTGCTATAAAGATGCTGCCGCCAGCCTTACTTTAGGCCACTGCCAAATCAAAGACAAGAACAAAAGACACTTGTTGCCTGTGTGTGCAGGACTGGGTATAGAAAACTCCGTCCATTAGAAAGAATCGTGCGCGAGTGCGTACAGAGTGGCTGTCACTCTTCGACCGCCTCATTTAGACCATCTAGGCAGCGGTCTCTTTCTTTTCAGCCGTGGCGGGAACTGCCGCAGGAGCCTCGCCACCTACAACACCGGCCTCTTGCACACCGTGCTCGTTGGCAGGGGTAACAGGAGACTGGACCTTAGAGTCAAGAGGGTCAGTGGTAACCTGAGGGTTGGGCGATGTGGGTGCAGAGCCGGCTGGGCTCGATCCTGTGCTAAGAGGAGCTGTAGTCTTGCCGCACTCAGAGAGAACCTGGAACCACTTCTGGGCATCGGCAGCGGTGTGTGCCTTGAAGTTCAGCTCAGTAGAACCTGTAAGCTTGCTGCTCATGGTCTTGGACTTATCCTTGCCCTTGACGCTGAACTTTTCACCCTGAGCAGTTCCGATGACAGCTTCGGGAAGGTAGATGGAGAGTTCGGGCTTGGGGTCCTGGCGGTTGTTGTCCGAGTCTTTGAACTCATGAAGGTACTTGGAGGGCGTGACTACATAGTAGCCAGTTGAGTATCCCCAAGACAGCTTGTTACGCGACTTGCGCTCCAGCGAACCCTCGATCAGAGCCTTGGTAGCGGGGTGGTCCATGTTGGGGAACTGAATGGCGTCAACAGAGCGCGCAGGCTCGTTGGGGTCAACAAGACGGTCGCCGCTGCGAGCCTTGAAGGCGTTCCATTCAAAGTCGGGAGCGACGCGTTGGATGACGGAAAGCTGGTCGTTGTACAGAGCTCGTGTCTTGTCAGCCTGACCACCAGCGAGCTGGGTGAAAGCTTCCATAGCTTGCTGAACAACCTCAATGATATGCGCCTCAAAGGCATGGAAGTTGTTCTGGACAGCGATAAGGTCATTTCGGTGGTTGTTCTCAGCAATGACCTGGCTGTTCAGACGATGCAGGACACCACGGCGCACGACATAGGGATCATCATGGCTGTGGAGATGACCTCCGGCGGAGTCGAACGAGGCAGAGTGTTGACCGAGCAGCTCGATCTGCTTCTGGGTGGTGTTGCGAGCCTTTTCAACCTCCTTGGCTCCCTTCTCGGCGCCGTGGGCAAGTTCCTTGGCCTTGTGCTTGATCTCCTTGTGCAAGCGCTCGAGGACGGGGAGGACGGAACCCTTGATGCTCTTTTCGGTCTCGATGTTGGTGTTGATGAGGGATTGTGTGTTGGAGCGCATGTTCTCGAAGAAGCCAGCAACGCCGCCGAGGCTTTGGTCGAAGTGGTGGCCCTCCTTGAGAGGGTTGTTGATAGCCTATCGAGAGCTGTTAGTACATGCTGTACTTGCGCCAAGCAGTGTTGTCGTCAGTGTCGTCTTACCTTGAGCGCCTTCTCGTACTCTTTGGCGTGGTGGCCATGAATCTTCTCCATGGCCTTCATGTAGTCCTCGATGTAGCCGACAGCATGCTTCCATGCCTGGAGCCGCTCGGCAAGCAAGCCAGCAGTCTATTCGCCAAACATCAGTCCAAGTCCTTGGGGAAACTGCACGCCTTGATGACGGCGCATCACGCGCAGGGCGTCGGTGGAGTGACATACGCTTGAAGGGTCAACTTCAGGGATAGCATCTTCGCTCTGGGTGCTGAAACCAGTAGTGGCCCTTGAGGGGAGCTCGGTGGTTGTAGGAGAGGCCATGCTGGACGATCGCGAGGTTGTGTCTTGTAGTGTTGTTCAGTTTGTAAAGGGGTGAACGATAATGATAGACGGTCAGGATTGTAACAGTATCCGTAGTAGTGTTGAGATTAGATTTAGCTGTCAAAGCTTGGCAGACAGGGTCAGGGAGGTGCGAAGAGGGGTATCACGGTACGGTCAAGGGTACTGAAGCTTCTTTCTGCAGGGATCGGTCAGCGGGTTTATATAAGTAGGTAATGTAACGAGATGGAAGAATAAGGGTACAGTACAGTATATATTTAATTGCTTGTGACCTGTTTTTAGACCCTAGAGGTAATTGATTTAAAGCTAGTGTTGACGTCGTTGATAGGGGATCGCCAGGAGAGCTGAGAGATGACGTCGATCTTCTATGAATATTAGATGAACAACTACCTACTAAATAACTGGTGAGGGGTTGTTGAGACACCAACAGAGCTGAAAGTCCCGGCGCTAGACGGAACTCATTGGCGATACCATGTCCCTGTAATGAGTTGCCTACTGTACTTATTGTACCTACTTACCTACTGTAGGTAGGTATCTAAAGAAAGAATTCATCTCCGTCAGAGGATATACAATTATGCACAAGACCTCGGATCCAGATCTGTATAACCAACTCAAAATATGAGGTCGGTCCATATCCTTTGAAACTATATTCCATTCAAAGCTCAGACGGTCGATCACAATTGTGCTTGTGCACTCTGTATCCCTCATTCGCAGCATAAGAAGTTCCAGTTTCAGCTAAACAAGGATAAGAAACCTCCCATCGATAAAAAAGCTATGGTGGAGATAAAGGAATACCTTCAGCATCCAGTATCCAGAGTGACAACTGTCACAATCATAATTCGTCAAAGCCATCATCAACTCCAACAACAACTATCACCAGACTTCTTAACATCCCTGATAATGACGTCAACCGCCCTCGAAGCTACTGTCCTTACAGTAGCACAAACTCTGGGCATGGTCCCTTGAATTTGTCGTACCGACACTGGCACTAACACAGGCTTGGCATAGTAAATCTGTGAATTTCGAGGCTTGGCTGCCTCAATATCCTTGGCTTCGGAGCATTCTCTGTACCAGGAAGCAGGATATATGTACTTTATACAAAACCATGACGCAGTCTATAGCGTTCATCGGCTCCTTGAATATTAATCAGAAATACCAAGTTACAGTACCACTCGTGATAGTCAGGTTAACAGCAGTACAGTACCTGCTCATTCAATGCTTAGGGAATGCAAGCCACCACCACCATCAATCAGATCGCCACGATCTTGTACTGTATCCACCGACAACAAGCTTTTTTTTAACGGATGTCACCGAATGCCGAAGAATTTCGACAAGTTGCCACCATGCCGTTAACGCCTCTTATGTCATTGTCGATAACTTGAACAATATCAGTACTTATCGCACTGCAGACATCAGTTTCTAGAAGGCCATGCTTTTTTGTCATAGGCCGCGAGTGAATAGAAATAGGATCGAGCAGGTTAATAATTGTGTTGAACATATCTCGTTCTTCATGTTTCTTTCCTATCATCATGCTTCAGGGGTATTAATTATACAAGTGTCTTCCTTTTCATCCATCATCTTCCCTGTGCTTTGCTCTGTTCCCAGGTGTCGCGTTTAGTTTCTCGAGTCAAATAGCTCGCCATCAGAGATACTCCATGTCTATAGTTCCCATAACACCTTCCCAGAATAAAAATAAATGCATAAACGCCGTCCAGGCTCCATAGCCTATTGTTCATATCCATAAATATTGTGACACATGATTCAGGTTTTCCACAATGGGAAAGAAAGGTCAAGTCCTTAGTTGGAAGACCTGATTGCGGTTCTGCGATCTGCGATAGGTTGCGGCATCATCGGTATAAGAACGGCCACCAAAGATCCAGCTGGTTGGGCGTGAGACATGCTCAGTGTGATCCTCGCCATCCTGATCTTCCGAGATCGTACCCAGAGGGTCCGGTGTAAGGTCAGTTGCAGGCGGTGTTCGAGGAGCGCTGAGCGCTGTTTGATAATCAGGCAGAAGCAAATCACCAGTACCAGCGCGGGAGCGAGCTGGAGTCTTGACGGCTGTCTGGTAACTAGGTACCTTGCTCAGCTCGGCAAGATCAGTGGCATCAAGGTCAACATGTTCTGCCGAGTTACGTGATGAGTCTTCAGAACTGTTCGTCCGGGTAAGCGCCGCGGTCGCGGGTTCAGATCGCGGGGCTGCGCCTTGAGGTGCTGACGTAGGCGACATAAATCCTGGTGATCCTGCTGAGTGGACCGAGTGAATCGAGGTATAGGAAGAGGTTCGCTGAGAGGGGTCCAGTGACACATTGGCCAGTCGGGATGACAGTGCTGCAGGGGCAACAGGTCGACTGTGGGCGATTGCTGCGAGGTTCTCATTTGAGCCAGACCGCGACTGTGCATAGAAGGGACTGCTGACACCGGACTGAAATCCAGGCGTTTGGAAGCCGCTAACGTCGACATCTTCGTACAACTGGTCGAGGACGTGTTCACCGTATCCAGGTGGAGCTATGGTCGAAAGTTCTCGCTCGTTGTTAGGCGTGGTTGGTGACTGGTCGACCAAGTTACCCTCTTCATCGAGGGGCATGTTGGGAGAAATGAAGATGGATACGGGAAGTGTGGCCCGAAGCTGCAAAGGAAATGTCAGTGAACGGGGTATCAAACCGCTTTCCCATGGGAGCTTACCTCAGAGATATGACCGTCAGGGTTGCAAAGAGCAACAGTCAGCTTAATCTTGTGTCGGACCTTGATACCGTGGTGGTTCAAGTCCTGGATGCATTGGCGAAGTCTCTTGGGAAGGTTGAGCTTCTTGGTCAATGCCCAGCCCTCTTGGCCAGTATCCTCAATCATGTCTTGCCAATGCTCTTCCCTTGACGCCGCAAACTTCCACATTGATACCTCGCGTTCTGTTCGGTGCTCCTTCGTGCCGTAGCTGGAACCAGTTCCTTGGACGTAGCATTCACGTACTTCCATCAGTCTTGCTGTGATGTCTCCCAGTTCGAGGCCTTTGAGAAGAGGTGTAAATCGCATCTCCATTGTCACCAGCCCTCCAAATACCACGGCCTTTTGTGGGATAACAATCGAATAATCAACCTTGTTGGGCCAGATGTTCTCCACGCTCATGGCATGTAGGAATTCTAAAGCACCAGGCTCTAGTGTTCTAATTATTCGAAGGTGTTTGTTTGCGTGTAAATCGTATGCCAACTTTCCACGTCCAACAGTTGCTCTGAGTCTGTAAGTAATGGATGCCTCGGGGATTCCCTCGACACTCTCAGCCATGTCGCCTGGTAGCATGTATTCGAAAGGCCATTCGTAGTTTCCAGCAGGGAGTGTCATGCTTTTGCCATGAGTGCCTATGAATGGCGCCCATCGGTGCTCGAGGATCGTCGTCGTCTTGTCAACTTTTTGTCCCGAAACGCCGGGAGCGGTTCCTCTGGGATCAGCCCAACTGTTGTGCATCGCATGTCAGTGAGTTGTTCCATGGTATTCATGTCACGGTTGGGATTTGCGAAAACTTACACATGGCGTAGAGTTCCAACGAGTCTCAGTCGGACATCCTCAATTTTAAGCGATGTTTGGAGACATAGAACTAATGTGCCCTTGAGAATTTGACCCGATGATTCATGTTCACCTCCACGGAACACGATAAAATCGCTGTCCAGGCTAAAGTCAAATTCAATCAGTATGTGATTCCAACTTGGCTGCAGTGGTGAGTAGGTGCTTACCGAATGTCAAAAAGACTGTAAGAGTTTCGCCCCGTCACTGAGGCGAAAGGCTTAAAGGACGGCATCGTGAAGTTGTTTGTCGTATAAGTGGTTGTGGTTTGCTGCAGAGCAGCAAAAAGGGAAGAGGTCAAAATGAACTGGTTGCGAAACTGCCGAGAAAGGGAACTAGAAGGGACGAGAGAATAAATTGGAGGAGATGGAACGCTTTTATTTAGAATCACGACTAGTCGAGTGCATGAGTGACGAGTTACAGCAGCCCAAGCCACGCACGAGTCGACGGGATGCTGTGGGTACGATACAGCCTCTAGAAAACTTGAGTGGGGCTGCGAGATCAGGAAAAGCCAAAACCTACGAGGATCAGGTTAAGCAAGGCAAGGGTAAGGTAGAGGATAATGGAACCTCCATGCAATGGGAGGCGAGGGTCGATAGCGCAAAGCAGAGCAGATCAAGCGGCGCTGCTTTTGGTGGAGTCAGGATTGCGATGTGACAAAAGTAGAAAAGAGGGTCTTGTGCTGATAAGACGCCCACCGTGTCAGTCTCACTAAAGATTTGACATCCGAACAAACTTAGCAGGGTAAAAAAAAGATACGGATTAGAAAGACGGCGGGCGAGAGGGGGAGCGGAAGAAACAAGGTTAAACAGGGCCTCGATTGGAGGCGGCAATGGACTTTCTTTTAATAGTGGTGTGGAGCGAGACGACGATGCTTCCAGATGTATACATACAGTATACCGAGAAACATGGGGAGAATAGAAACAGGACGTCGAAAGAAGAGTAAACGATTTGCATGACACCTGATGCTCGCATCTGGTTTTGATCATGACTGACCAGCCAAACAGCCTGCAGGCGGCAGAGGGACACCAGTCAGTCATGCCAATTAATCAGGTCAGTGATATCACCCCTGTAATGCACAAGTTTAGGGCATGATCCAGTCCTTTTTAGGCAGTGATAACTGATAAGAGGGTCTGGTGTGCCCTGCTGAAGAACTTCAGTCAGGTCAGTAGCAATTCCCGTTGGCAAAGCCGTACAGATCGCCGTGGTAAGATGGCGCAATCAACACAGAAAAGGCACTGGCTACAACGGTAATAACGGGTCCAGACAGACGGTCCTGCATCTGTCTGCAAGTCTCATGTATCATGTATTGCGTGTGTCGTACGTATCGTACGTGCCCGGACGGTCGCGAAGGTACAGTAAACGGACGTCGGACGATGACGGATAATGACGGGCCGGTGGAAACGGGCATGTACGGTAAAAAACCGTTAAAGTGCTTTGGACATTGAAAACCGATCAATGAACAGCACTGCAATCTGTTGCTGCAGATAAGAGGGCCATGTTGTGCGTAAATTGTCTCGGCCGTTTTATGTTATTAGCGAGAATCAGCATGTTTTAGGCCGTAGCACGTAAGAGGCTGGCTGGCTGATGAGTGATTGATATTGATCAAGGCCGCTCCTATTCATCGCAAGGGTTGGTGGGGCGGAAACGCCGGCCGACGCATTGAGGCTGGTTCGCTGTTGCATGAGTCGGGACGATTCGTGTTATCGAAGCCCGATCGAAGCTTCTGCCCTGCAGTTTCAATGCACGCTGCACCGAGCGTCTGTGCTTGTAGCGCCGAAACGCCGAGAAAAGGTACATAAAACAGGTGCAGTACCTGAAAGCCAAGCTCTATCTGGGAGTTCTCGGGACGATAAAGGGGAATTGCTTCATCTCAGATGAATACAACCGAAAGATGCTAATGACGACGGAGGATCTGTTGGGTGTTGGTGTGAATAAAATTGAGTACCTTCCTTGAAGGAAGGTAGGTACGCAAGTGGGAGTGCCTACCTGCCTGCCTACCTGCCTGCTATACGCACAATGCAGCTTACAGCCACAGCACTTCCTTCCAATGTTCCTGCATTTTCAACGACGATTATTTCCTCTCAACAGGTAAACTCTACCTATATACGAACTTAGCACATCCCCCGTCCTCGTATACATTTTCTCTCCTTCAATCATCGCAGATGCAATGTGATACACATCGAGGGATCCCAGGCCAAACCATTCTGAAAGACCCCCACGTCATCACCCCCAATCGATTCCTAAGCCTGACTATTAAACGTAGCTCTTGACAGGGGCTGTAAAGCCCCTGGGATAAGCTCTCGTAGATGTTCTACCGGAGGCGAGGACGACGAAAACCATGGAGAATCAGGTCCGAAAAGAATCAAGTTTGGTACTGGCTCGGGGCTTAGAATTCTCTTTTACTTAATATGCATATCCCGTCGCTCGTTCTTGCGGTTCCGCTAATCTTTGGCGCTTTTTCAGTTCAGTGTAACATACCAGGCAGGTTGTTGTGGCGCACGGCGGCCATAACACGGAGTTTCTGTTGGAATATTCGCTATCGTTTCGCTCCTTATCGAGGCATAGGGCTCTCAGCCAGCCAAGAACTGTTCAACGATTTTCCATTTTGGGAACACCAATTCCAGGTTGTCTCGACAACCTATTGAGAGCTAGTCATCGTAACCACGATGGGTATACATGAGTGCTTACTGTTCAGCAGACCCTTTTGTACACACCATCTCATCTACCTAAATATCATATGATTCTTGGATGCATGACAGAAGATGGGGTTTCAGCATTGGGGGCACAAGACCATCGTCGCAGCGCATACAGTATCTTCTTCTGAAATGCTGAAGTCGGCAAAAGCAAGGTCCACATCAGTGGATTCAAGGTTCTGAAGCCTGTACGAGACGGCCCCTAGCCCGGAATCTCTTTGAGATTGATCTCCTTCTAGCGGTATAGGGTAATCATACCCATGCTGGAGCTCACTGAGGTCTGGAACTCAGTCATCAGGATCATGCCAGTGAGGACAGGATGCAGGCTTGACTTTAGCCGGTCAGACGATGGCTACATATCCTAGGATTGTTCTCAGTAACAATCGCAATTTTTCAGTGTCTCGGGTCTTAGAACCGGCAACAGATACCCTCTCGTGTACTGCGAGTGCGCTTGTACCAAACGCTGTGCCTCCTAAATAGACGGTCAAGACGGTCTGGCTTGGCTCCATCGTATTTCCTGTACAACTCGCAACAAACCTTGTCGCGCGTAGGCTGGCCCCTTCGATTTGACTTGTCTCCATCAAACAAGCACCCGCCGACGGCAACTAGACCGTGCCGCAACAAAGCACCGAGCGAACACGCAGCAAGATCGAGCTTGAGAAAGGTTCCACCAGTTGTGTACCTGACATCTTACGTGGGCGCTACCGCTACATGCTGGACTGTATCTTCTTTATTCCTTTTCGGCCTGGTTTTCCCGCGACGATNAAAAAAAAAAAAAAAAAAAAAAAAAAAAAGATTAGCTAGAGGTACAGCATCTCTGCACTGACATATGCAAAGAAATCCGTCTGGACAATGATTCAGGTCACCGTAACCTGAAGTTACAGCTGCGAGACTGCCTTTTCTCGCTTAGCAACTTCAAACTTGACCAGAAACAAGCAAGTCCACTGGTCTTTTTGTTGAGGGCTTTTGTTCTCGAAAACTGGGCCATTCGATTTCGGAAACTTAGAGAAAGACCCATTATTAGCTGTCAGCCCTGTGAAATACGCAAGCTGTGCAGTGTCCACGCTATCAAAGCATGAAATTTGAAAGATGCTCTTGGTTGGTCACTTGGAGCCTCACCCAGTTGAGAGTAATTCGGCCAAGTGACGGTGTACGAAGTAAGGTAATTGTCAGAGAATTTCCCTTAGGTGATGATGAGGGCGCAGACTGTGCAGTCGCAATACTACCGTCTTATTCATTTTTCACGCAGAATGGTTGAATACCACTGCGGATATTCATAAGAGGTGAAGAAGGCTTCTGCGATTTGTTTACTTTCTGCTCAACTCACAGAACAGAGCTCACTATGGTACATAAGCACTCAGCTTCACGATTAATGTGTAGTGTGCACACAATACTAACGTCTGTTTTACTCGCCAACGGCGCCTCCATCACAATCTGTCCCTCGGATTGCCCTATCGAATTTATACCGACACATCCTCCTACCGGCGGCTTCCAGCAATTAACACACACCATCAGGCGAGCCACCGCATAATGGTCTGTCCTGACCTGCCCCTGTCTATCAGGTCTGGTTCGGCATCGGCCGTGTTAGTGGACTGAGTAGTCCCTCTCCCCTTTTCCCGATTTGCAAGGATTAGAAGCAATGACTGGTCCTGATCCAACCAGCCACATCCAATCTGATATCGAGCTTTCTTGTCGTGTCTGAGGCTATGAGGCTCAAATTACGCACTCAGCTTCCTCGCGAAGCCTGATCCTTGTTCTGACGCACAGGCGCGCGTCGATTCGGTAGATGACACCCGGTCGAAACGGGCGTATAAGCTTGCATTAGTCTAGGTGCACGATACACAAGATAGACAAGGCGTAATTTGTTGTTCATCGCCAGCTCATAATTAGTTTTTCAACTTGAGCTATAGCGACTGGGTGAACGATATCTTCCAAAGTCACAGTCCGTGTAGATATCGACACATTCCGTATGTGTCTCCCTCAGCGATGCTGTAAAGAATGATAGATCGCCGATCCGGCATCTTCTCGTCATCACTGGCGTATGCATCTCACATCTCATCTACACGAGGGACATTCAGCCTCCTCGCTCATTCCCTGCTTATCTCAAAACATCCTGCAATTGGATGTATGTAATCGTTACGTGCGCTAGCTGTTATCCACTGATATCTTTAGGAACGAAAAAAATCGAACGCCTAAAATCAGGGTCCTGCAGCTATAGTGGACCTCAAACGCGGCTGCTTGTTGCTCACCGAAGAGCCTCCGGTCGCCATGTGGGCTCAACGGAGACGTTTGATTGATAGGACCGACTTGATCTTTTTCATGGCTGCCCAAAAAAGGATTGCCGAGACTTATATGACTCTTTGACTATCCCAGCGCGCCCGAGCAAATTTGTTAGCTGCCTTGGAGACACAATTTGTTGGCGACCAGGGCTGAAAACTTGTCAAAAAGCCAAGATTTGAAGTGGGTTTCTGTTCCTATGTACAATAATACTTCAACATGGAACTCAATACGTACCCTGAAAGCAACCAATGAACGAAACAATAATGGCCACTCCCCTTGCCTACAGTAGTAGTTGCGCTTATATGACCATGTCACTGTCGGATATGAAAACAAGTCGCCATGAACTCCAATTCGTCACTGCCTCCGTCTCGAATTCCACGGAAGCGTTTTATCGCTCAGCATGGACCCGTTCATCATGATGCCGCTCCTGGGGCATCTGCTCCCTTGGTCTGTGCCGCAAGCTCCGATCCAGGTCGCAACCACGTCCTCATATGTCCTGTGTTGGGAAATTCACATGTCAGCGCATGTCAGGAACAAGTAATCGTTGATCTCAATAGCCCAGTCGGGCCGGCAGATCGATAAGAATAGTTTGTTGTTGCTTACCAGATTTGCAACTTGTGATGATGGCGTCTTCTGTGAAGCCTAACCAGCACACTGGGTGCGTATCGATTGACTTGTTCTGTTTTATCTTAGAGTTAGTTCCCAAGTGTTTTATGAAGAATCTTATCGGTATATTATTTGGCTCTGTCAATACTTACGAGGACTGGAGGAAGCATTGGAATTCTAGCTCGTGGCTCGACAGGGTGTGCTATGGCCGTCTCTTCGTCCTCCGTGTCGAGGTTCGAATTTGATCGCAGGCGGGAGTTGGATGTGGTGGCTGTCTCAGCCCTCTGCAATGCCGTATAACGTGACGAAACAGATCCGCGGTGTCGCACGGATTGCTGCATGAGGTGCATTGTCAGCTTACAACTTCTTTTGAGACATGATACTTATCGGAAAATCGCCATTAGTGTAGCGACACTATTCCCGTCATGATTGATGCAGATCTTAGCACTTACCGCTTTGGGCCGGTGAAGCATGCCAACACTAAAGTCCCACAGACATAAACGTCCATCTTCTCCTACACTACCGAATCTATAGTTTCGTTCGTCGCATCTCCAAGGGTCAAATGCAACAGCTGACACCCAAGACTGGTGTCCTTGGCATCTAGCTACTAGCGCTGAGTCGGACAGTGACCAGATAGATATCAAGTCATCTTGCCCACCAGTCAACACATATTGGCCATCCGGAGACCAGCAAACGCAGGTCAGGCCGCCATAATAAGAATAGAAAACGTCAAGGAGCCTGTGAACCAGTCAGATAAGATCGCGAGAGGGCGTGCGTGAGATGCAAGGGGTCATACTCCTCCTTCAGATAATCAATAATCCTTAGCGTACCATCCTCGGAGACAACCGCCAAGTGTCGGTTATCGGGCGAGAATGAGAAAGCATTGATTCGATGGTTGGAGAGCTTCCAAGCGGCGACCGGATTGACCTTTTGGTTTTTGGAATGTACAGACTTGTTGATACGGATGGAATTGTGGTGAGTTCCAGCGTTGTTGGCGTCTAGCGACTCACCACTGATCCCATTGGCGTTGCCGTTCACTGCCTCCTCTTCTGGGTTGAACTGAGCATCTTCTTTCTCCTTATCGTAAACCACGAGTGACCCATCCATGTGGGCAGCCAAGAATAGGTTTTCAGATCCCGGGATCCATCGGATAGCTGCAACCGGCGTGCCGTTGATAGCTCCCTGACGTTGGCGTTAGCGATCTTCCACGTCATATCTCGCAATCTTGAGTGCTTTCTCACATTTTTATTTAATCGGGTATAACGCTGTGAGATTGGCTCCCACCAGATGACTTCGCCGGTAGAGAAGCCCATGATAACGTCCAAATGCGAGACGCTCTTGGTGTGGACGTTTACGTCATGGCATAAACAGTGGGCTTTCGTGAAAAGAATCTTGGTTAAATAATCTTGCTGTTCAAGATATTAGTAGGGTGCTCTAGGTCAACTAGATTCAGACTTGATGTACCTTAGAAGAGGATGACATATCAAGCCATTGGAAAGCACGATTAATATTAGCAAATGCAAAAATACCATCATTTGCTCGTTCTGTAAGCTTTTTGGAGAGGCTTTCGTTCACAATGACGCGCGAGATAAATGAGGAATTACTCTTGGTCATGTTGTTCTTGGGCTTTCTCTTTTTGTTCGCATCCTTGGTCGGCGTCTGAGTAAGTAAAGCATTGCCTTCACCGAAGGCAGGTGCCGAGCCTATGGTTAGGGAGGCAGCAGCAGCATCACTTGTTGAACCGGTTCGACCATCCTCGCTGGCCATACCTCCCTCGGCCGAATAGCGCCCCTCATTGGGATGTTCCTGGATACTCGATGGAGCACCACTCAACGCAAGCGTAGTAGATGAGAGGCCTGTATACAAGAAGTTCGGTGCCGGGCGACTTTCAAGGGCGATGAGAGAAACTGAGGTACCAGCGCTGGCAGGCTGTGGAAGGGTCGATAGAGGGTTCGGATTCGGGACGGTAGCTTCGGAAGGATGGGGCGGAGGCGTCGCAAGATGTAAATCTTCTTTGAGTGTGTATGTTCCTGTGATTCTCTGTCAATGTTTGCCCGGATGACCTAATGCCAGACAGAGACGCGAGGTATGTTACCTTCTCCGACCAAGAACTGCCATTCAGGGCCTGTCGGGTTTGACAAAGTGTTGTTTGTCTCTATCATAGGCACAGGATGTATTCCACCGGCGCCGTATGGCCCCATGGTGGGATACCGCGGTGGGGGAGGTAGAACACTGGAATCTCATGGCGTCAGTTTGTGTCAGGCGCAAAGTGGTCGCAAGCGCAGCATGTATGCGCAGTCGGACTAATTGTACGTACAACATGATGAGGGTCTATGCACTGTATGTATGTCTAATGGGTTCTATCGTCGGTCGAATTGGAGTCAAGATTGGTCGGATGAAGATATCGCGATATTTAGTTGTTGGGGGAGCAGCCGGATACCGGAGGTGGAGGTGGCTGAAGGATGAGAGGCACAGCAGATCCGAGTCGAAAGTGGAAGGTGCTGTATGTCGCAAATGTGGAAATATAGGTCCCTGGTGTAAGAATGACCGGCGAGATGTTGGACGGGTGATTGACTTGCCAAGCTCAACCTTGAAGTGTGAGGCTGGGAGAGAACAACCGAGGAGTATTTGAGCAGTGGAGGTTGGATCGGACTCTGAGCACGCAGGAAGATGCAGACTATAGTGTGGGGTAAGAACTGGGGAAAGCGCCGTCAACGGGCAGGGGGGTTCTAGAAGTCAACGTGGAGGGTTGCCTGTAAGACATGACATAAATTAGTACTGGCACAGTTATGAGAATAACATCTATTCTTCTATCCATCTTCAGCATACACCTCTCTCGTTGTCTCTGCTTCAAAAACCCTCCGGTTTTCGGATTAAGCAACAGTGTACGCATTATGGTGTAGTGAAACGGCGACGTTAAAGTCGTTAGCACCACACTGAAGATAATCATTGGGTACCGTACATTTGCGTTAGTACGCAGCAAGATACGATACCTCTTAGTACGCAGCGCTTAGCCAGCATCTCTTGAGACTCTCTTGGTACAAGAGCCATGATCGCACCACTCCTCACATCAACGGATCCCATCATCGATGGACAAGTTCTTGGCTTCTCAATGGATTGATTGGCGAGTTAAGTGGGTTAAACATGATCTTGCCTAAAGCTCAAGCGTGGGAGTCTTGTCCAAAGCACTAGGAGGGATTTCAGTGCTATAAGTCAAATCAAGGTACATAATGATCTGAATGAGCTAGAGTCAATATGTGACCAATTCATTTCATGGGTGTTGGTGTTATTAGAACCTCCCTTGGTTGTGGGACGTTTTATTCCCTGGAAACTCAGGCTCGTGCGGTGAGATGAGGTGAAGACAGCCCGCGCGGTTCCACGCATGACAACACACCCAACCCAACCTCAGACAGAGAGCGGGCGGGGACGCATCTTTAATTGATCGCCCCCAAAACCACCCAATCCTTGCTCGTCGCATCACTTCTTTTCTGCCATCAACCACAACTATCCTAGCCCGCTCTGTACCTGCTGTACCTGCCCTGAGTTAGCTTGCATCTTGACTGCTACCTAACGTAGGTAGATATTCTTGACGCTCGCGCTTGCTTTGCCTTGCATTACGCTGCTCTGATCTGCTCTGCTGTGTTGTGCACCGCTCTTCTTAATTTGTTTCTATTTTGAACTGAGACATGGTCTGATCCGATCTGCACCTAACAATCCTCTTTCACCGTCTTCCTTCTGTCGAATCCTTCTCTTCAATATCTTCGAACAAGTGCCATTGTTAGCTCCTCACAACTTTCAATTCTACCATTAGCCAAACGCCGCTGCCACTGCCGCTGCCGCTACGATTCATTCCCCACGATCGACGACCGAACCCACGATATCAGCAGACCGTCGTCCCCTCTTGGGTATGGAACTTTAATGACGACATACTTCGACCAAAAACTCCAATAATACCTCCATCATGGCTGCTGGTGCGAACACCCTATATCCATCTTTCTATATGCCCCCCGGCACTCGCCAAGCCTTTATTCGACAACCATAATAATTAGATATTCGGACAAATGACTAACCTCCCTTGTTCAGTACGAATCTGCGTCTGCGGAGACGAAAGCACTGGCAAATCCAGCCTCATCGCCTCTCTTGTCAAAGATCAGTTTGTCAACAACAAGATCCAGCCCGTCCTTCCTCAAATTACCATTCCACCGAGCATCGGTACTCCCGAAAATGTCTCGACTACCATCGTCGATACCTCAGCTCGTCCACAAGACCGAACTACGTTACGAAAAGAGATTCGAAAGTGCAATGTCATCCTTCTTGTCTATGCCGACCATTACAGCTATGAAAGGGTAGCACTGTTCTGGATGCCATATTTCAGATCTTTGGGCGTCAACGTTCCTGTCGTATTATGTGCCAATAAATCCGATCTGGTCGGCCAGGGCACCACGCCGCAAGTAGTTGAGGAGGAACTGTTACCCGTCATGGCCGAGTTTCGCGAGGTCGATTCTTGCATCCGTACCAGCGCCCGCGACCATCGAAACGTAAACGAAGTGTTTTTCCTCTGTCAGAAGGCTGTAACCCACCCCATCGCTCCGCTCTTCGACTACAAGGAGGGTCATCTCAAGCCTTTGTGTATCAATGCTTTGAAGCGTATCTTCTACCTGTGCGACAAAGATCAGGATGGCTATCTTAATGAACAGGAAATGCGTGACTTCCAAGCACGCTGTTTCGATAAACCTCTGACGACCGACGATCTGGACAACATCAAGCTCAGCATCTCGAAATCTCTGCCCGATTCCGATCTAGAAAAGGGTATTGACCTACCAGGATTTCTGCAACTGAACAAACTCTATGCTGAAAAGGGACGCCACGAGACTATTTGGATTATTCTTCGAAAGTTTCATTATACGGATAGTTTGAGCCTTGAAGACAAGTTTATCCGGCCAAAGTTCGAGGTCCCAGAGTACTCGTCTGCTGAGTTGAGCCCTGCGGGCTATAGGTTCTTTGTGGACCTGTTCCTCCTCTTTGATAAGGATAACGATGGTGGCCTTAATGATCAAGAGCTAGAGGCGCTCTTTGCCCCTGCTCCAGGACTTCCTAGTTCTTGGACCGACTCATCGTTTCCTTCATCAACCGTGAGAAACGAGGCTGGCCACGTTACTCTGCAAGGCTGGCTTGCTCAATGGAGCATGACAACTTTTATTGAACCCAAAACTACTATCGAATACCTTGCCTATCTTGGCTTTGAGCCCTCAAATCCCAAGGACTCCATCACAGCTGCACTCAAAATAACGAAGCCTCGGAAGAGGAGAAGCCGTCTTGGCCGAGTGGAGCGTAACGTAGTGCTCTGCTACGTCCTTGGTGCATCAGGTGCAGGCAAATCTGCTCTACTCGACTCATTCCTAAATCGACCCTTTTATGGTCTATACCATCCTACAATCAAACCTCGCCGAGCAGTAAACAGTGTCGAGTTGCCTGGCGGAAAACAGGTCTATCTTATCCTCGAGGAGCTTGGTGAGCTAGAACCTGCAATCCTCGAGAACAGGGCTAAGCTGGACGCCTGTGATCTTATTTGCTACGCATATGACTCGTCCGATCCAGACTCATTCTCACATATCGTTGACTTGCGGAATAAGTATCCGCATCTCGATGAGCTTCCCTCTATCTACACTGCACTCAAAGCCGACAAGGACAAAACCAATCAACGCTGCGAGCTTCAACCAGACCAATACACCTCTTCGCTTAGTATGAGTCTGCCACTGCATGTCAGTGTCACTTGGGGCAGCATCAGTGAGCTTTTTGTAGCTTACGCAGATGCTGCTACGAACCCTAGTACCGCGTTTCCTAAGAGCAACGAAGAGGGTCCCGATAGAACGAGCCTGTACATCGCACTTGGAGCAACAGCTTGTGCGGCTGTTGCTGCATTGACAATCTGGCGGCGCGCAACTAACGCGTTTTGATCTCTGTAACAAAACTTGTACAGTCAGATAGATCGGTCAGGGGTGGTTGTTGAAGTTTATCTATTGTTGCATGAGAAGGAGTTGAATTTCCCATTTACACAAAAAAATGATACCCAGTTCCATTAACAAACTTGGTCGGAAAGAAATTTAATAACATCATCTTTTCTTCTTTTACTAAGCTCGTAATACAATAGCAACGCCTCTCTTTTATATATTACAAGCCAGACTCCCTGACGCCAAACCCAATCATGCAATTCCCTGTACCGGTATACGATATTAGACCTTGTAGAAGCAAAAGCCAACGTAAAAGCTAGCAGCTTCCATTTCCTCATCGGATACGAGCAGGGGACCACCGCCACGCTCACGTACACCCATGCGCTCGCTGAGAGGACCCAACTCCCGGTCGTCTTTCTCAGCCTCCCAGATCTCGGGGAACGTACGATGAAACTGCAGTTCGAGATTGTAGTCTTCGGCGAGAGCACGGAAAGCCTCCCACGGCACGACGTACTCAGGCACCTCTTCCACGGCTTCGTCCAGAAAGAAGTTATATTTCCAGCCAAAAGCGGGTCGGAACACACCATCATCTGGTGTCTTGCCAGGGAAGCGCACACGGTAGATCGAGTTGCCCCATTCAGCAGTTGGTTCCTCCTCGCCCTCTTCCAGTTCGCCGTCCTCAGGCTCTGTCTGTTGAGGGGTTGTTGAGCCGTCGCCGTTTTTTTCTGCATCCTGCTTGGCTGCTCGCTTAGCAGCAGCCTCCTCATTGAATTTGCGGACTCGCTCGCCCAGAACGTCGGAATTAGGAATGCAGCCGATAAATCGCCCTCCCTTTTTGAGTGCTCCTGCGACGTTACGAAGCATGTTGCGCGCGTTCTTCTCGGATTCAAAAGCGTAATGCATGGAGAACATCATGCTGACAACATCGAAGCCTCGGCGGTTCATGGGTGAAGGGTCGAAGCCGACTTGCTGGATGATTTCAAGATTCTCAATGGTATCGCCGAAGCAGTCCTTGACATGGAATCGAGCGTCGAACAGGCGAGGTGCCGGTCGTCGGTGACCGCCTCGTCCCCCTCGTCCGCCGCGGCTACCCAAGGTTCTGTAGCGATCGCGAGCCTGCTCGATACTCACGTCAGCCGGGTCCAGACCAACGTAGAGCTGAATAGGCTGGGGTGCCTGCTGCCACTTGTTCAAGTCGCCACCCTTTCCACATCCCATATCGAGCACAAGCAAATCCTTGCCGCTGGAGCGCCCAGCCTCGCGCGAGCCAGGAGTGTGGTCTTCGTCGGGCGAATATCGTTGAATGATGCAGCTCTTGATCCAATTGTTGAAAACACGTAGTCCCTTGATCTTGCTGTCCCTTGTTCTCCAATCGCGACCGCGCTCTGGTACATTGTTGTAGTGTTGTCTCACGAGATCGCTGTTGTTTCGAATTCTCTCCTGTTCAGCTTCGGCGGCTTCGTCTGCCGCAGCCTCTCGTTCTCTTTCAAGCTGGCGTTGTCGAATGGCTTCTCGCTCAGCTTCCGAAATACGTGCGCGTGCTCCGGGACGCTTCAATTTTCGAGGTTGTTCAGAGGGAGAGAGGGCGCGTCGCTTTGCTGGCTGGAGTGACTTGGCGTTGTAGGGCTGAGGCAGATCGTCTTGAGGTTCATCGTTGGCACGGCGTTTACGGCTGTTGCGCTCATCATCGCTGGCGCGATCCGAGTCTCTGACCATAATTGAGGTCTGTTCCGATGAGGTTTTCTTGAATGTCAAGCTTTTGGTGTTGCAATTGCGAGTGTGAAGTTGAAGATTGAAGCGTGAGAAGCTGAAGTCCTCTGACTTATCTAAATCTAATCTAAGCCAGTTTATCGGTAGACGCTTGGGCCATGTAGCTTACCCTGCACTTCTCAGTCTTGTCGATTCCCTGAGTTGAGGAAATTGAGAGGTTTGTGAAGTTTTAACAAGAGTATGATAAGTTCTGAAGGACAGTTCCAATGCTACCTCTGTAACACATTCAGCATGCTTCCATTTCCAAGTGGTGTCAGTATTGTGCGTCTGCCCGTTCTTGTGGTTTTCGAAGAACCCTTGTATAATTCAACTCCAGCCATGACGTTCCAAATATAGAAAATTGAAGCAAGGTTATATCAGGGAATTGGGTTGTAAATTGACATCATTTCACTATTTTCCTTCTGGCTCTACCAAGTAATCAGTTATCATATAACCATAGAACTCAATTGGCAGAAATACTCCATGACATTGAGTGAGTGAGCGAGTCTGCTAATACAACATCTGAATACCAGGTACGTACCGTTTTAAGGCACGTTAATCGGTGCGTGTCCCGCTGGAGCCTTGCAGCAACCGCCCAGACCACTCACTCCACAGTCGCCTTGCCATCCAATTGCCAGCCATTGCTCTTGCCGTACAACACCAAGCTCTACCGACCTATCTCTAAGCTTCTCTCGTCATCCATCTCCAAACACAACAACATCACCAACAATCAACAGAGAATACCGTCACATCTAACGAGACATAAATCCTCCCCGAAATCGCATTCTGCGCATAAAACCAGACACATACTCGACGACCACCGACCGCCGTCATCATGGGTTCCGACCCCCAGTACGCGAAATGGCCATTGCTGCCTCTTTCTCAGCATGTCTTCACCCTCACAAACGGCTACGCTACAAAGAATGCGCAACAAGCTGCTGTTAAGGCCCTCCAAGATGCTATTGCACAGGACAAGATGGCTCCCTTCTACCGATATCTCGCCCACCCCATCGATGGCGTCCTCAACACTGTTGGCGAGGGCGGCTCTTCTGCTCCCGGAAGGCCCCTCAGTAGAAAGTCGAGTCTCGTTGGAATGATCGCTACCAAGCCCGCTGCTGCCAACGTCAGCCTTCCTTGGGATGAGGGTCACTACAACCAGCTCAAGGAGGACAATGACCGTGAGCTGCAAGAGTTCCAGAAGGAGGAGGATGACGCTGTGGAGCAAGCTGGTGATACTGAGGTCATGGCTGCTCAAGGCAAGCGAGCAGAGTTCTGGGCTCGAGTAGGAGATAAGGCATGTCTATTTCCGCCTGGTGCTTTACGGTCTGGTAGCGTTTCGAGCTCTCCCCGCTAACAACCCCACAGGATAAGGCTATCGCTGCCTACGAGAGCCTCTTCGAAAAGACGGGTATCCTCGGTACCAAGATCGACCTCGTCCTTGCTATAATACGTATGGGCCTGTTCTACGGTGACAAGCCTCTCGTGAAGAAGCACGTCGAGCGCGCCAAGGGTCTTGTTGACACAGGCGGTGACTGGGACCGTCGCAACCGCCTCAAGGCCTACGAGGGCCTGCACCTGCTCACCGTTCGATCCTACAACCTCGCTGCGCCGCTGCTCCTCGACTCCCTTTCCACATTCACCAGTTACGAGCTCTGCACTTACTCCAACCTCGTCGTGTACTCCGTTCTTGCTGGCTCAGTCTCCCTCAAGCGAGTCGATTTTAAGTCAAAGGTTGTTGATGCACCCGAGATCAAGGCTATTCTCGGTGACGGTGAGGACAAGTTGCTAGCTCTTAGCGGCGCTCTCAGTGCTGGCCCAGGTGCTGATGACACTACCGGCGCGAAGGCTCCTAAGACGGCCACCGCCGCTGTCAATCTGACTACACTGGGCTCCAGCACTGATCAACCCGAGGCTGAGATGGCCATTGACTTTAGCCCCTTGGCCCTGCTCGTCAGCAGCTTGTATAACGGCAACTACAAGACTTTCTTCAAGTCTTTGGCCGAGGTTGAGGAGCAGTTCCTAAACCAGGATCGTTACCTTCATGAGCACAAGAACTGGTTCATCCGAGAGATGCGACTTCGCGCCTACCAGCAGCTCCTGCAGAGCTACCGTGTAGTCGGTCTCGAGAGCATGGCCAACGACTTCGGTGTCACTGTCGACTTCCTCGATCGGTATGTTATCTGTTCCACTTTCACATGGATGAACACAAGCTAATCTTACTGTCCTAGTGACCTCGCCCGCTTCATCGCTGCTGGTCGTATTCCCTGCACCATCGACCGCGTGACAGGCAAGGGTGTTATCGAGACCAACCGCCCCGACGACAAGAACAAGCAATACCAAGATGTCGTGCGACAGGGCGATCAGCTCATTACAAAGCTACAAAAGTACGGCCAAGCTGTGCGGCTGAGGGGTAGCGAGAGAGCATAGATGGGGGGGAAGACTTTGGATGAGGAAGCTGGTATTTGGTAGTGTCATGCCAAGAAAGACAACGCAGTGGGGGAGGAAATGGGGTTACAAGAAGATGACACCCATGCCTTTACCTATTTGCTTGACTGTATGATATGAATTAGACAGGCCATTGCGGTAATAGATTTGGCTGGGTCCCGGTGAGGCACCAAAAAATGGTCTGATGTCCCCCCTCCCCCGCGTCTTGTCCACACCGAGGTGACAACTGTGGAGTTAGTAGCATGTGTATAGGATGATATGATGGAAATGGAAATCGGCTTACCCCAGCTTTGCTCTGCTGTACCTGCGCATGCAGACAAGGGTGAAATCGAAAGATCAGCAATACGATCGCATGGTGTATGTATGTGCACGCCGGGATCATGTTCCGGTAGGTTCACATTTCACAAATTGGTCTCGACTTTAACGTATCATAAAAATGCTGGATTGGTGAACTTCTGTCTATCCAATACTTAGTAGTACGCTAAACAATGCAATGTAATTTCCTGTCGAATGATGACTGATTTTCCAATTCTTTCTCATCCGCACACCGTGGGTCTCGTGCTATAACGCAGTGCCGAACCTTCGGCTCCGCATCGCCGAAACCCCTCTGGGGACCCCGCCACAGGATCGGGCCCGCGATAGATGTAGCGGGGCCGATTCCCGAGATTACATATCCGTCCGGTCGTTGTTGCTGCTTCATCGGTACTTGTCGAGGAACTCCTTGTGGAACTTGACGATGCTGCCAACCCACTCGGTACCGGGGGCGAGGAAGGTTGTTCGGAAGTGAAGGGTGTTCTCCTTCTGACCGAAACCGGAACCGGGAACAACGCAGATACCGGTGGCCTCGAGGAGGCGCATGCAGTAGAACTCATCGGGGCTTCGGCCCTCTGCCTTGGCAGCTTCGGCGGCCTTCTCAGGAAGCTTGATGGTAGGGAAGAGGTACATGGAACCTTGGGGCTCGGCGCACTCAACGCCCTCCATCTGGGAGAAAGCCTTGTGCAGGGCAGTAGCGCGCTCTTTAAGACCAGCGAAGATACCGTCGTACTCCTTCTTGTAAAGCTCGTATGAGGGCTGACCCTGCCTGGGAGGGTTGACCATCAACTCAACGATACATTGACCGATGACAGGGGCGCAGAGCATGATGGAGATGAACTTGTAGATGTTGGCCTCGACGTCGGCGTCGAAGTTAACAAGCTCAAAGTAACCACCACGGTGACCACACTCGCCAACCATGCCCTTAGAGACACTGTGAAGAGAGGCGAGCTCGAGACCGTCAAACTTGCCAGGGTTCTCCTTCTGGAGTGTGCACAGGACCTGCTTGAAGCTGTGGAACTTGCCGACAAAGACGTTTGTCTGGTAGACCTCATCGGCCATAACAACTAGGTTCTCCTTATTGGCGAACTCGAGAACAGCACGGATATCCTCCTCGGGGAGAGAAGCACCAGTGGGGTTACCAGGGTTAATGATGACAATGCATCGAACATCAACGCCGTCAGCCTTGGCTTTCTCGTAAGCGGCGCGAATGGTATCGACATCAGTACCCCAGTTCCTTGACTCATCGAGAAGGTAGGGAACAGCGGTGGCCTCAAGGAGAGACAGGGTAGCGGTGTAAAGAGGGTACTGAGGGATAGGGATAAGGATACCGGTCTTAGGAGAAGCGCAAATGACGTTGAGGAGGGTGTTGACACCGGAAGAGGCACCGGCGGACAGGTAAATGTGATTGGGGTCCGCAGGGAAGCCGTCGCGACCTGGAATTCGTCAGCGAGAGAGTACACAATTCAAGGACGACATAACTCACGCTCAATGAACTCTGCAATACTATCACGGATAGCTGGAACACCAGTGCTGGCACTGTAGGCACCAACGGAGCCGATCTTGCTCAGAAGGAACTTGGCGCGCTCAATGACATCGCTCTTGTAGCCAAAGTGCTTGGTGAGAGCCTCCTCGTTCTCAAGCAGCAGAGGGTTCTCAAGAAGACTGGCAACCTGTCGGAAGAAGGTGATGGGCTTCTGGTCAAGTTGCTGAGGGTTGCCAATGTTGGCAGAAATGACCTCGTTGAAAGGAAGATCGCCGGTATCGCCCTTCGCGATCTTGGCCCGGTACTCCTCAGACTTGACAGCAAGTTCACCACGGACGGCGTACTTGGCAGCGACGACACGCTGGTTAATGTTATCGGTAGTCAATCTCATTTTGGCAAAGTATGTAGAGAATGAAGCAGTCTGTAGGTGTAGGTGTAGGTGTAGGCGTAGGTTGTGGTTGTTGTAGTGGGGGTGAAGAACAGTAGAACTTTTTGGCGGGGTACAAGTCGAGGCGAGTAAGGGTCGTGGGGTAGATGTGGTAGTAATAGATTTACTCCAAGCACGGGGACCAACTTTATATGGTTAAAAAAGTCGAATGAGTTAGCAAGTCTGATCGTGCAGTAGGTAGGTAGGTAGGCAACAGTAATAGTAGTTTCCAAATCAAGCAATTTGTCAATGCTTTGAGGCCTGAGTGCTGCGTCAAGGGGAAGGAGGGATGGAGACAAGGATGAGGATCCCGGTGTGTGTAAGAGAATTGAGAAAGAGAGAAGCATACACTGAAGAAGGCTACTACGCCAAAGCAACACTGTTGTTGCTAGTGTAAGTGTAAATGTCAAAGGGTATCGTTGAAGTGAAGAGGACGAAGGAAAGTTGAAGGGAAGAGCCGGATACAAATAAGGCAAGACGGAATGATGGTGAGAAAAAAAAAAGAGTAGCCCAGAAACTACTAAGGTAATGTCTCCTTAGGTACTAAGACATAGTAATGAAAATCCCCATGTAGAAAGAAGCGTCCATTCATTACCTAGGTAGGCGGGCACATGGTACAATGCTACCAAGGCAAACAAGACAAAAAAGCAAAGGCTAACAAGGCCGAAACCCTTCACTACCCACTCAAACAAGTACATCGACATCGCAAACGCATCCACGTCTGGGGGGCGGATGGAGACCCGGGGTGGATGCATGGGTCATAGCCCAGTACTGACTGACAAAAGCCTCAAGATGTACGGTAGTGTATGTAGGTGATGAGCATGACGAGGGTTCCCCAAAATCAGCGCATGATGCCCTGCAAATTGCCTGACATGAACGGCAAGAATCCGGGGCGCAGTGTCCATGACGAAAAGACTGGACAAATTGTATTCGCCTCAGCTAACTGGAGGATGACGCCCTGCTTGGGGGGAACGGGAACGTGGAGAGTGAGCGTGGGTAGCATTAGCATGCCCCGGGGGAGAAGCATGGGTGTGTTAGGGGGCCAGATTTGGGGATTTCCAGGTCCGGAGCCGGGACCCCGGAAGGTACAGGCAGACTCGGACTCAGACTCATTGAAGATATACACAATAGCTACGACTACAGCCATGTGAAAATCATGATGCAGCGCATAGGTACAGCGCAATATTTCGGTTTAGTCTCCGGCCAACTTGTCCGAGAGAAACCCCCTCAGAGCATCCCGAGAGAAGATAAACAGAGGTTGATAGTGACCGACACTGGAGAGTCTTCCGAGACCATCCCGGAGTTTAGCTCGGGGCTACAACACCGCTTTTCGGCTCTTGCTCTATAAAAGCAGAAATAAAAAGGCGGCTGAGAATGACCTTCGAAAAAAAAAAAAAAAAAAAAAAAAAGAACAAGGGGTACGGCGCTTGCACATGCATAAAAAGAGAACGGGTTACAAGAGGTCCAATAGAATGTCTTGCCTTGCGCCAGATTGTTTGTTTGTATCAGTTCGGCATTCTCTCTTTCTGCCTCTTGTTCACGAGAGCATCTTGCTCACGCTTCAATGGGACCGGACCGGCCCTGCAGATGTACAAATGGAAAGTAGGGCACATGGTTGGTTGAGGGAATAAGAAAACACCCAGAAAAATCTTCCATCATCCACAATGGAAGCTCTGTGACGAACGTACCTGAGATAGCGGGGCTCTGATTGCTCGCCCATCGTTGTCCGTTGATAGCAGATTCATCCGTCTCGGCAGTAACAGCGACCCGTGAAGAGCTCAGAAGAGGCTGGCATCGTAGCGTTTGTCCGAGGCGGACTGATGCCACAGGAGTTCGGCGTGCTAACATTGTATGTCGGGTGATAAGTCGATCTTCTCTTGTCTTGCTTCCTGGCCGGGGCTGTGGAGGCGTGGATCTGAGATGCGGGAAAACAGATGAGTTAGTCGCTGGAACCGGCAGTTGAAATAGGAAGCACTGGCGGAAAGCGACTTGTTGAATGAAGAACAAATGCCCGCAAACCAAAGAAATCCAAGGTAGGAAACACACCCTGAAGCCAAGGTCACTCTGTTGTCTGGCCAGATGAGCTAAGGCAGCTAAGATAGTTGATATCTGATCGCCAGACCAGAATCTCGCCTCGCTTACTCCCGTGAGTGACTAGATCAGGTAGTTTTGTGACTGGTGAGGTGAGACTGTAAGCTTAGTACAGCAAATCCGATGTCGCTCAACGACGATTCCGATAGGATTCAAACCACAGATATGCTGAGGGGAACAAGCAGTTGAATGAGGGGAAAGGTTATTTGTATTTGTTGGGGTTGCAAGAGCTGAGATTGGAAAAGGAAATGTCAGCTGCGGCGGGTAAATCAATAGGTACCGACGCACGTCGTACATCAATCTACGGATAGCTCCTCGAGAATCTCTATTTAGGAGGCGAGAAAGAACGAATGTGTTCTGGCTCTTTATACCGCTTGCAAGACAAAGGATAAATGCCCCATATCGTGCTTGGTAACACGCCGTACAAGGGTTCGACCTTAAAAGGCACCGGTCTCGGATCCCTACACGTTTGTTATTATCCTTTCTCCAATTGTGTTGAACCTAATATGCATCATGTACATGGCGATAACTGAAATATTGGTTATTTTAGATAAGGTATGCTAAATATGCGGCTCCCAATTGGCCGATCTAAGTGTCAATCAATCTCTCGGTGAGAGCTCCAGCGCGTCAACTCACCGAACATCTAAAGATGGGGTCGCTACACTACCTAGCGGCGTCATGTTTTCCCGGCCCCCGACCAACGTCGTTGGATCCGTAAATTTCCTATAGACTCTCGTAGCGTCTGAGGTACAGGAAGATCAAGCCATCAGATCATCGTCAATCATCATGGCAAAGAAGGGTATGTATAATCTCCAGATGCCCCGGTAGCATCCCTTTGCATCCAAAAATTTTGCTGACTCAATCTCTTCCACAGCCAAGGCTCGTCTGGTGCATGCGCGCCTCGTCTCCATGGCCATGACTGGCTTCTTTTACACCTTCAAGCGTCCCAGAACCGCACCCATGATGAGCATGTTGAAATACGATCCCATCGGTACGATCATGGAAATCGATGCCACCCTGAATCGCCAACTAACATCGTCAATTGTAGTGCGCAAGAAAGTCTTGTTCCTCGAGTCCAAGAAGAGGAAGTGAACGCCGTCCCGATCTCGTTCGACGATACCTTATCAATACAAGAATTCCGATCTCTTGTTCTCCTCTGAGCCAGAAACAGCTCACTCGCTGGCCGCCACTACTTATGCGCCATGTAACACTATACTAAAGAGCATTGTTGGAGTTTGGGCGGGATCCTTGCTCTACGGATGCGACTGAACATGTACAACATAGACTACAACGTTATCCCTACGACATGGCTGCACCGGCATGCCACTGAATTTAACGATCAGAAACCCATAATAATGTGCTTTTTTGTTCATGAGCGATGTCCACTGGTTAATTACAGACCATGCGGCGCAAATTGCCATCCCATCCTCGTCCACAAATCGTCTACTTCAAATCACTAAAAACTCGAACCATTATCGGCCACTCGATAACTGTGCCTTTCCCTCTCCTATGGCTGACAATCATATGTCATGCCGGATTTTGACTACCCTCAATGAATGATAGAATCGTGCAATGTCGACCTCATTTCGCTTCATCTTACCAGCCTGTTCCCGTGTTAAGTATATAAGCCGCTGGTTCATCGGAAATGCAGATGCATTTGAAGCAGCTGTGGCTTACATGCCAATAGTACCTGCATGTTCAATTGCTTCTTGTTGATTTTCTGTCTTGATCTTTTTCATGGCAGGAGTGGTGCCATTTCCTTCGTCAGCAGGGCCGATGTTGCGCTTTTTGTTCAGCTTGGCTTCTTTTCTACCACCCAAGACAGACTCTTTTGCAAAATCGTCCATGGTAGGAAAATACCATTTCTGACTTTCTGACTTTCCCTCAACCATCCCGGAGCGAATTTGTTCCAACATCGCGGGGTCGGCACCACTTGCAGCGGAGCTCGCTGTAGCCATTACAGGCCTATTATATCGGTCGTGACTCACGGCAGTCCTGACGACCTCCGACTCTTGTAACGAAGCAGCTGCTGATCGTAGGATGGGCCGAGGAAAGATGGGCTCTCGACGTCTTTGTTGCTCCTGTGCAATGGAAAGTGCAGGGGCCGGTGATGAAACTTCCAGTGCAGGACTGGCAACGACAACTTTGCGGCGATATCTGTCTCCTTGGGCATGAACATCGAGCGTGGAAAGGCCATCGAGACTGTTTGAATGTTTTGTGCCAGTAACTTGAGCTTGAAAACCAGTGTGAGCTTCCTCGAGATGTTGTTCCTTACAGTACGCTGATCCAGTTCCGATCTCGTTCTCCTGTGACTTGTGGGGAGCGGCAGCCTGTTGTTTGGCACTTAGCTGGTCCTTGACCCAGCTGTGTTCTCTGGTCAAGTAAAAAGCAGTCGATTGCAATACCTGATTGAGATCGATCATCTTGTTGAACGTAGTGTTCAAATTTTCCACACGAGGCACTCGTTCGCTTATGCTCTCTAATTGACTCTTGAGTGCATCTATAGCGTTGAGATCCTGACATTCTCTTCGACAAATTTCATCGCTGGTATCAGCATTATCTTGTAGATTGGCAAGCTGTTCTTGTAAATCAGAAGTCTTCTTACGTTCTTCGATCAGTGCCTCGCGAAGAGGCTGAGACTCCGAATCGCCTGATGACATTGCTTCCAGTTGCAGTCGAACTTGCTGGAGATGCGCTTCTATCGTGGTACGGATGGTTTCTGATTTGGAGATGTCACCTTGAGATGCGACACTCTGCTCCTGAATCGTTTTGTCCAGTGCTTCTCTGATCTCGCGGATGGCTCCTTGCAGATCTGTTTTGGCCTGTTGGCCACTGTCATGAATAGACGATCTCATAACGTCGAACTTCTGGGACCATTCGTGAGAGACTTGGAGCATCGTTCTTTCGAGCTGAACAATCTTTGACTCTCGGTCCTGAAGTTGTTTTATGACCTTACTGTGAATGTCATCCTTCAAGCTATTCTTCCAGGCTGAGTCGCTTGCAGAAAAGTTGGCCCAGTCGTTCTTCATTTCTTCACAAGCCTTGTAAGTCTCGAGAGTTCTGGTAGCTATGTTGTCTAAATACCCGACAAGAGCTTGGTGGGTTTCTTCGTGCCATTCTTTGTTCTTAGAATGAGCGCTTTGCTGTTCAGCCATGTCCTTATGTAGCTTTTCGAAGTGCCTTTGCATAGCTTCTTCAAAACATGCAGCAGTTTTCACCGAATCTATCTGTGAAGATATAACTTTGTGTATTTCCGATGCCACGCTGAGACACTTAGTGGAAGAACAGCAGAATTGAAAGGAATACATACCGAGTAATAATGTTAGCCTCCAAGTTTTCTACCATCACTTTAACCTCTTCATTTACAACCTGGGAATCAATATGTGATTCCAAATGATCGTTTATATGATCGACTCTGAAAATCTGTCAGCAAGATCCTCTGACCGCAACTGCAGTGTCTTACCTTTTCGACAGACAATCAGTCATCCTGTCTTGCTTGTAATTCCACTCGTTGCACTTGTCACTGTTTTCTTTCAAGGAGCAAAGATCAGAATGCATGTTCTTGATCATGTCTATCAGTGTAGATTCTGTTTTGAGTTGGGCTTGAAGTTCACTGGCTGCCTCTCTCTCGCGAGCAAGCTCATGCTGTTGATGCTCAAGCTTTGTCTTCAACTCCTCAATGGTGTGGTTTTCTGAGCGACACAATCAGTCATATGTTCACTTGAGGAGGGTCGATACCTACTCTTTTGGGTCTCTTTCTCCGTTTCAGCTTGGTATTTTTCGACGCAGCTTTTGAGCTCCTCGCGTTTCTTTCGGCTCGCCTCGAGAGCTGACTCGACAGCCTTAACATCGACTGCGCGTTTCTCCTTCTCTTCCTGCAGTTTCGTATTAGTTTCATCGCAAAGACTGCGAGCTCGGATAAAAAGATCTTGTTGTTCAAGGATGGCTTCGTTGAGCTTGGCTCGATTTTTGCGATACTTCTCATGAATCGATGCCTTGTCTTCATGAGATTTGGCTAGTTCTGAACGTAGAGATTCAACCTCGCCTAGTAGTCTCTGTGTTTCTTCTTTGGCTAGAGAGCCTTCTTCCTTACGCGTATTGTGAATATCTGTTAACTTCTGGATTATTGCATCTTTCTCATCCAAGAGCCGCTTTGACCTTTCCAAGGCCTGTTCTGCACAGTGAACCTCATCCTCAAGGCGGACGATCTCCTGAACTGCCTCAATCCGCTCAGCCTCGGAAATTTGGATACATTCATTCCATTGTTCAGCCATGTTCTGCATGGCAAGCTTCTTTCGGTCAGGGTCTGCTGCAGGTTGGGATCGAAGCCTTCGCCTAGACGAGCGTTTCTTGGATATGTTGCTTGCTCTGGATTCTGAACGGCCATAATCTCTCTCTGAACCTTTGTGGTAATAATCCTTTGGCGTCGATTTCCTGAATCTATGATTACGTGAGGCGCGATTTCGTCTCGCAGTCCTTGGAGTCTGCGGAGCAGGTGTTTCTAGATCACCACAAGGGCTACGAGGCGATACGCGATGTTCGGTTGGATCATTGCGGACAATGGGCGGAAGTGGAAGTTTCAGATGCTCAAAACGACTTCCTGATTGACTTATCAGCACAAATAGCTCACCGAGTAATCGACTTCATCTTACCAAGGTCACTCGGTGGAACAAATACGGGATTCTTTTCCTCTGTCAATCGAGAAGTTCCAACTTGCTTAATCACTTCAGCAGGCTGTGGAGAACTCGAAAACGCTTTGGTTCTCTTGGATGGCGCAGGTATAGAAGTGATGGGAGTTATGTCCCTGCGAGTAACCTCAGGGCTTTCAGCGCACTTTGCCGGGACCGCAGCGACGCTCCCCCGGGGAGAAGGTTCCCCTTGAGGCAATCTCGGGGAATAATGCTCACATCGGTCAGGAGAACCTACAGGACCTCGATGAGATGAGGCGGGAGAACCCCTGGGAGAAGACTGCCTCCCGACCAGCCCGATCTCGGGAAGATCCAAGGGCGGAGGTCGAGGGATCTGAGTAATAGGGGCACGCGGTGGTTCGGGTGGAGAGATACGAGGCAAGATGTCCATCGGGTTAGAGAAGAACTTGGAAGTACCACACGATTGGGAATGTTCAACTTTGGGTCGTTGGGAAAACTGCCCAGGACGAGGTGGCTTCTTCTCACCGAAAGAGAATCCTTCGGAGATGTTCGATATCGAGACCTCGTCTTTTGGTACAGAAAACCGCTTGATATGGATAGGGTTTGAGTGCGTGTTAGACATTGCTTGAGAGTCGGAAATTACTGAGGGGAGCTTCTCGAAACCTCTCTTATCGTCGACATGCCTGAACGATGCCAGAGTGGCGCCTCGACTGGGCACTGGAGGCCCTAAGGCTGGCGAAGCAGACATTCCTTTATCGAAGGCCAAAAAGGCCTTGATAGACGGAGTGACAGAACGAATTGGGTTCCGATAACGAGCAACGGGTGAGATCGTTGAAGGGGAGTAGGTTCTGATGGACCAAGTTTGGTGAAGGAGGAGAGCTTTGGTATTATAGCTAGGCAGAAATCCTGCTCGATTTATTCTGCACCTTCCTTATAATTCATTGATCCCTCTGTCTGGAAAATCTAGAAGGTGAGCCACGATGTAGCTTCCCAATAGGCCAATGATTGAGTAAATATGGACGCTTGAGGGGAAGGTACAGCCAGCTGGGTCCCTCTACACAGCATTGTTGGACTACCTAGGAAGGACAGATACGGAAGCAGTCGAAAACCTCTTACATTCCATTAGGTAGTTCTTGAGTGTGTTTCCACAATAGGTATCTAGGTAGGTAGGAAGTAGCTATACTGGAACCGTTCTTTTCAACGAAGCAGCCACTTCTAGTCCATTCTTCTCCAGTTTGTTTCTATGTTGCCACTCTGTCTTCTCGCCTCAGATTCAACATTGGACCTACTACTGCCCAAATACTTAAAAGTCAAGAGGTATGGAGAATGCGATGGTTCCCTCTTATTCTAACGAGAGCACTCACTGAGAAATATAATTCACCATGCCGTCTTGAATTCGACCACACTAAGCCCATATATGGACTCGGTGAACTTCTCATATAGACAAACACGACTGGGATTATTCTTAGCCACTATTCCTTAAGCGTACAAATAGATTGGGCGATTGCCTGGAAGAAAACAGGAACCTATTGGCTTGAGAAAAGGGTGGATTGTGATATTGTAGCTTCAATGCGATCATCGGGTGATATCACATCCGACTCTACAAACCCTCCTCCTGAGGGCTTAGTGATGACAAAAGAGGGTTTAGTACTCATAGTAAGAGACGATTTCACCTACAGCTGATGCCTCGTCGAGTCACCTTGTACTCGCAGATACGAAGCCTTTGATCTATTAAAGTCATGTTTCATCGCACCGCCAAGTTTCTCGCTTAGGATTGAGGCGGTTATCTTGAGATCAAGTAGATCGACATTCAGAGAAAACTCCAAAGCCCGCCAACACCATGACAACGAAATGTAAGAGAAGCATAATAAGACCTATATCTGAACCTGGGCGCTTCGCTTGATAGAGATGGACATTAGAGACGCTTGGACCATCTCTGCTCTATTGATCCCAGCCGCCGTTATCACAAACCAACACGACAGTCTCTAACATCCACCTGCACTACAACTTAATCCCCAGACTAAGACGCCGCAGGACCAATCCAGCGGCTCATCACTGTGAAACATAAGAAAAATATTCTCTTGGGCACAAGCAACGGCCCTGCATTAATCACCCTCTGGCGCGTGACGGACAACAGGCCTTGTGGTTGTTCAAGTGACTAAACGGCCGTCTCATTGGTTGGACCCCTGTTTGAGGCTTTGCTGCTCAGCGCTTCGAGCTGGACTATCACCAATCACAACCAAGTATGCACTTACATCGCGGTTCCTGATGTTGTGCTCGAGTCTCGACCCAGTGATGAGGATCCAATAATGATTCGTCTTGAACCTTCGGGAGTTGAGGGCCAAGTCGGTATCAAGGGGTGCTTGGGCTAGATACTATGTATGTGGGGGATGAAAGAAAAGAGATCCATAGATGTAAATACAATGGCTGTCCTCGCCATAACCATATTTTTATGAAAATTCTAGTTTCTCTATATCTTAATTATACGGTGTTGCTGCTTTCTGACACTTTCAAGGTTCTGTGAATCTTCTTTTACCCATTCTTCAACAGTTAATTTCGACAACCGGTCCTCATCCAAGCATAATGTCTCAAACCCATAACCCTTTCCCTTTAGCATCAGAGAGATACGATGATGCACCAAGCGCAGACTCTGGCAGTGACGCTGGTGCTGCTGGCGACAGCTCAGGCAACTCTGTGTCTATTTCCCAAGGCGGCTTGATCGCTATCGTTATCGTTGTCGTTGTTGTCAGTTTGATCGGTAGTACGTATTATCAAAATGTTGTCTCGCTGCGTCCGCTGACCTCAGTTCAGTCTCCACAGCTGTACTCTTCTTCATTGCAAAGAAGCGTGAATGGACAATGCGAGAAACGATCAGAAAGTCTGCTCGCAAGGTTGTCACGGCTCTCACACCTCGAAGAACAGAGTTCCCATCTTCAGTCAAGGACGGGCCAATCCCAAGTCACCGTAATCGTACAAGAATTGACGATGATGTACCTCCAACACCAAGAATTCGACCTGAAGATCTCGAGAAGGGCCTAGCACAAGCTAAAGCAAAGCGGAAGGAAAAGAAGTGGGCAAGGAAATAAGCAGCAATATAGGAGATGCCACCTGAAAATACCCTAAATGGCAGTCACAGTGGCAGAGAGTGGTCGCGGAAAGTTATTTGACACATTATTTGATGGTCGTGGCCTTAAACTGGTGTTTCCAACGGACAGGATCCGGGTATCATCCATGTATAAATAGTAACCCTCCACGCATGGGCTGTCTCATCTTTTCTCCATGAAATGAACGATAACGCCTTTGCTATTTTTGATAATGAATTCCAAGCGCCTATTTTCTCCTTAGATCCGTCTAAATGTATTGCCGCTAGCACTTCGTCGAGCAGCTCCGGTTCGCTTATCTCGGGGTTCAGCAGGCAACTCCTCTTCTCGCTTCTTCTGTTTCCTCTTTGACTCAGGGATAAACGATACTTGGCGCTCGCCGACAACTTCGCCACGAGCCTTGTTGGCGCGTCCGAATTTCTGTTGTCTCGAACCAAGCGCTGTATCCTTAACAACTCGTCCCTGATTACTGGTTGACGAAACCCGCATGACAACGTCATCGTCCTTGGATTTCTTCTTGGGCGCGGCGACGGGTTTATCCATATCTTCATCACTGGATTCGTCATCGTCAGAGTCCTTGCCTTGGTAGCGGGATGGACCCTTGGATTCAGTGGCCTGTTCCACCACGGTGCTTGGGTTGAGGGCACGGAATTCTCCAGTGGTCTCGTCGACCTGGAAAGCTTCATCCTCGAACATCTTGTTGAAACGAGAATCGCCAAGAACACCAGCCTTAGTATCGACCTCTTCTCTGTTTTCTTGCTTCTTGAGCAGCTTGTCGACCAACTTCTGGTTGACCTTGACCTTCTTGGTGCCTCTAATTCTGCTTGCACGCTCCTTCTCAACCTTCTCCTTGATACGCTTCGTTCTCTCTTCCTCCCAGACATATGGGTTGGCAATCAATCTAGCCTGCTCGTATAACTTGGAAGCCACAAAGTAACCGTGCATGTATGGCCGGAGCAGGTTGGTCTTTCCAACAAGGTGTGACAAGCTCAGCTGTTTCAGTTCGGGGAGCGTCAAGAACTTGTAGTTGTCGTATGTTTCGGTGTGCACCTCCTCAGCCATCTCTTCGACCATGTTGTCCAAGAATGAGCACCACTTGGGTGCTGGGCCAAGTTGAGGGACGAAGAATGCATGCTGCTGCTTGCCTTCGTTGGCTGTCATGATCATACCAGTATTCTTACACCAAGCAACGTCGTTAATGTCCACAATAGGTTCCACGGACGTCCAAGGGTCTCCTGTCTGTTCGTCCCACAGCTTAATGATGCGCTTGTCAGCTGATAGAATTTTCTTCTCTTGTGATGCCGTTGTCATATGCATGAGCTTCTGAACTGCAAATCCATAGCCTTGATCCTTCTTCATGAGAGGCACAGGTCGTCGCAGATCAAAAATTTGCATCATACCAGTTGACGAGCCAGTCACAATAGAAAGACCGGAAGGACTAAAGTCAAGTGCTGTAACCTCGCCTTCATGACCTCCCAACATAGCAACTCTGGACTTGGATCGAGGATCCCAGAACTCGACGGTTCCTATCGAGGTTCCGAAAGCAAGCAGGTTATGGGTGTTTTCGGCAATGGCTGCAGTGTTGACGCTACCAACGCTAATGCCGCCCTGTAAACCACCACCAGTCAATTCATCATCGCCACCAACATCAACCTGGTATGACTTCATGAAACGTCCCAACTCAAGGTTCATGCGAAACACTTCACCCTTGCCATCCCCGTCAAGACCGACGGATGGTACAAGAGCCTCAGTGGAGTGTCGGTCATAAACAAGACCTCGACCGTATCTGGGAAGACGAACTTCGTAATGACAGCCCATAGGAGTGTGAAATTCGAGGCGGCGATCGGTCTGGAGGTGTATAGATTTGGAGTAATCGGACGATAGAAGTTCAAATGAGTGGTTGAGGGAGTTGGTGTGGCGGGCGAAAGACAGCGACAGCTGAGGCAAGCTGTGAACATGAATCTGCGGCTTGTATGTGCCGGTGCTCATGATCCAGTCACCATCTTCACTGACACGGATGCAGTTACTGGCCTCCTCGAATTCGAAATCTTGTAGGAGCTCGACACGATTTTGATATTCAGCATCATTTTTCAAACTTCGCTTTCTGCGTCGCGCAAGCCAGTTTTCGGCATGTTTTTAGGTAAGGATGANATTGTGTATACGGGAACGGTTCCCGGGTTTGACAGCTTCATGGCGACGGTGTTCTTGGTGAGTCGCAAGAACAAAGCTTGGTTGCTGTACTGCAAGTGATAAGTAAGTTTTGCGATTCTTGGGCAGATGCGACTGGACTAGGTAGAGTTGGAAAAAAATCAAGGTGAAGAAAAAAGTGCCCCACTAAGCTCGGTGAGTCTCGGTGGCCGGGCTTCGGTGAAGAGACCTCCACCTACCTGAAGTCGATAGGCTATGTCCGTAACAAACCCGGCCCCTAGAAGGACCACCACTGACGTCCCTTAACAAACATTCCATCAGGGACCCCCTAAAACGTCCCTGATCACTCACTTCCCAGTGCCCCATCCCAGCTGAGGCCCTGGCTCTTCCGCGCGACCACCTCCACTGAATTTCTATCTCCGCCAACGCCCAGTCTAGTCTCTGATTGTGACAGACATCGAATGTATCATCAAACATCGGCTTAACACAGATCATCGACACATCGGTCACTAATTACAAGACAACAAACCATAAGTCTAATGGCTTAGCTTTACCATAATCGCTACAGTTCGAACGTTCATCTTACCGACCGAGCAAATCAAGCTCTCTGCGGCGCCATTCCCGAGCTGCTCGCTCGGCACAAGTGTCTCGTTCGTTGAGATGGAGTCCGGGGAGTCGACGACCCCAACAACTACAATTCTCACGACCATATTTCGAGGACCCCCGTGTTAACCTACGTCTCGACTGCCTTGCCGTTGATAACGATAAATATCGGGCCCATCTAGGCTTACGCCTAGCTGTCGTGCCTTAAGCCGCATTTACGATTGCGACTTCGGGGCGGCGAGGAAGCTGTCGCAATGGAGACCAGCGAATATGAAACGAATACTCTGTCGATAGTCAGTGTTCAAAATCTCTACTTTCTACCCCCTTCTGACACTTGAATTTGCAGAACAACATCGCGTCGATAGCCTTTCGCATCTACGAGCCGTCTCCGGATCAATCGCATAGCTTCCAATCATCCGCTCTTGAGATTCAAAGCACACTTCGCGACCAAGGAAAGCTAGTTTCGTACGACACCGACCGAGGGGGAATATGGATCTTCCAGGTTACCAACAAAGATGCAGCAAGCAAGACCGTCAGTTGGAGCTCAGGCGTTAGTCTTGAAGCTTGCGGCTACACGTTGGGAATGGTTGAGGAGGGCACACTCGAACCTGCGGCTTTGCAAAAGAGCCGCATCCCAGGCAATACGACTCAGAATGCTCCAACAAACACGGCCACGGCCATATCCTCCACTGAATCATACCAGCGCAACCCCTTAATTTCACCTACTCAGACCGCTGGAGGTGCCGTGACAGAAGGAGGTGGCCAACTACCGGCTCAGGCTATCGACACCAGGACGACACAGCCAGTTCCGAAGATTATATACGAACAGTTTATCATCGCAGTGATTTCCTCGATAGCGTTTGCATTTTGTAGCCAGTCTATGGCGATTCCTCTTAACTACAGGACAATTTTAATTCCACCATTACAGGCCGATGCGAATGAACATGAAAAGGGTTCTTTGCAAGCTGACCCCGTCATCGGTACATTCAAAACTTACCTCACAACCACCGGCTCTCTTGTGGTTAGCCTTTATTTTTCTTATTGCAAAAACCTGGCCACTGTAGAAGACATCCTCTCTGGGGATTCATCACCATCAAGCAGCTCGATCTTGGCTGCTCCCTATGGAGTCTTTGCTACTAGACATGGCTTTACCAACGGGGACGCGGATCGGAGCCTTGCACAGACACCGAACACCCAGGCTCTGAGCGTCAGAAGCGTTCCAGACACACATGATTCCCTCTGGAAACATTCGTGCCTCAAGGCTCTTGAATATTGTGGACTCAATCCATCTAGTTTCAAAGCAGGTTCATGGGTGAATCTTCTCATTACGAAACCAACTGCGCAGGATGTCGATGGAGAGCCAAAACGATTGCGCGCGACCGTTCCATGGCCAGGAGCTCTCTGCTTTCGCAAGAAATCATTGGAAGTATCGACGACCCACCGCGTGGGAGATACCATGCTGAGTGGCCATGAGGAATGCCACGATCCTCTGGGTGATGCTCGCGGATGGTTTGCAAGTACATCTGAAAGGGAAGAGAGGGTTTCCAGACGTAAGGCCGAACGTGCACATGCTGCCCCGAAAGAGGTCAACGGTGTTAACCCCCAGGCTCAAAATCCCAACGGACAATCTCCATTAGCAGTACGGCGCCCAAGTACTGCTACTGTTGGCGTCATGTATCCGACACCCCCTGACGCAATCCAGCAACACCTCGGCGTTACTCCTTCTATAGACGGAGCGATCTCTAGTCCCAATAACCCCCCTCCGACTCTTGCGGTTGTCGATACTGATATCACGATGCCAACTGTAACACCAATGGTCGACGTCGACAACGATGGATGGGGAGATGGTCACGAGCCGAAGAGAGAGCGGAGCGACAGCAACCTGATTGGCGAATCTGAGGATATAATGAATGACATGGGCGGAGACGTATTTGGTGACCATGATGTGACAGAAGACGACTTCAACTTTTTCGATGGCCCTGACGGTACTGACCTGGACATTGATATGACCGATCTGCAACCAATTTCTCATCCACTACCCCCTCAAGCGATGCCGCCGCCGATGATTACGCAGCCAGAACCCCAGAAAGTCATCGAACAGCAACCTGAGATCAAGGCAAAACCGAAGTTCCATGAGCCTGTTTTCGCAAAGCCAGAACTAAAACACGCTAGAAGCTCTCTGAACGATGAGATCAACCACAGAATCAAGTCTGAACGACCGAATTCCAATAAGCGAGGATCAAGCCCTTTCGACCCAGACACAGTATTCAAGCGAGTGAAAGCATCGCTGGCCAGCCCGACGCAGGATAGTTTCACATTCCCAACCTCCCTGCGACGGAAGAGCAGTATCTTCGAGAAAGTCGAGTTTGATCCCAAGATTCCCCTGATCAACAAGAAGTACGAACAGGGAGGTGCTTTTGACTTTTCAAAGGATCAGGGTAACGGAGAGCCAAAGCGTGATGCTCAAGGCCTTTCTAGAGATGAGTATCTTGAGCGGCAAGGGAAGCTCAACCCCGATTCCAGGACAACCCCTGGAGCCTCTTTAATCAAGACCTTGACCGGCGTAGATGGGTCTACTAATCATGCAAACCCCCAGAAAATGAACGGGAATGCATCCTTCTCAGAGGATAGTGACGTCGATTCTGAGGCAGATGACCTAAGTTCATTTTCTGGTGGCCCAGTTTCGCCAGTCAAGTCCAGCGTGAAACGGACGGTTGTGGATGATGATGCACTTTCACAAGCCACAACATCGCGAGAGGCAGAATTAGTAGACGATGCTACTGAAGAGCAGCTTGCGATCGAGCTGCCTAAGTTGTCAAAAGCAGAGTCACCTGAAATGCCGCTTCATCGCTTCTTCTCGGACCCTGAGCCTCTCAATGTGGAGGTTGGACTTTCTAACCACGACTTTGTCGAGATTGCACAGATTATCACTGAGCAGGCTGCTACTGGCCGACTGGATATCGGCATCGATCACAGGAACGAGACGTCAGCTTCGCTTGCAACGATGAGAGGCCATGAACTCAGTGTTGCCCGTAACTCGCTTCAACTTCTCCATAATGTCATCCCCTCAAATTTGGGAAGCGCTACGGCTGTGCGATTAAAAGGATTGCTCGAGATCTTAGATCTTCCACTTGTGGGACAGCCAAACCGTCTCCAGCCCCGACCAATACCTGGCAGAGATACCAATGTAGAACAATTACGGGCAAACAACCTTTACCAAATTCCCGTACCTCATCTCGAGGTTCGCAGATCAGAAACGAAACTATCGGTACTACCGTCATCCATTTCGTTCTGGGAAGGTCTTGGATTATCGCCTTCGTGGGGCGCAAAGGACATTACTGCTCTTTGCATCTTTCCTGGTTGGAAGGGAATGTCAGATCATGTGGGGAGTTTTATCGGCCGCTTGAAGAGCGTATACGAATCGCTGAAACTAGGTACCTTCAACAACCTGGTATTGTCTGGAGACTGGGACGACGGCGTTCTGCCTTATGAAGTTGATAGGATCTCAACCTCACCTGACGCAACTGTCACTGGTCATGGCTCCTCTCTAGTGGAGAGCATGGAAGTGCTCCGAAGCTCTCTATCAGAATTGAAGTCGAAGGACAAGAATCTGGTCATATACTTCGTTTACTCACCCGACAATCCCGCCTCGATCATTGAAGCTTGCACCGCTTTCTACCGCTGCTTTGACGAGTATAGCGACCTCTTAGCAGCTCGCAGAGAGTCACCACAGAACGAGCTTGTATTACAACTGGTGTCGTCGGACTTGATATCGTCCACAACATCTCTAGTTGTTCCAAGTCCTGCAGAAATGATGAAACTATGCGTAGAAACTTACGATAGATGCACGTTGTTTCTGGGCGCTGAATTCGGCGGTCCAACCCCTGCACCCGCAGTCATGCTCGAACAACCACCGCCTCGGATGATCGACTTCAAATTGACGACCTCGCCTTCCCAATCCCTCATGCACGAAAACTCGTGTATCCATGTTGGCTACGCCGAAAGCCTTGATGGTCGGTGGATCACCGCTGCATGGACCGACAACCGCGGACAACGACAAGCAACTACATCTTACTCGATTACAAGGAGCAGAACCCCTGATAGATCTCTTTCTCAGCACAAAGCGGCCATCATGACTGAGATCTGGGCGACGACACTGACTATGATATCGATTTGGAAAGTCCACTGGCGAGTCATCATCACCAAGTCGGGGCCAATGGACCAGAAAGAGGTTGAGTGGTGGCAATCAGCATCAGGACTGGATGACAAGCATTCTTTCACGATGATATTGATGTCGGTTGATACCAACCCATCCCTACAACTCGTGCCGCCCGTCGTGAAGATTCCTCATGCGGCCACTTCAGCGTTCTACTCAACACCTGTGTCCACACCCCAGGCTAATATCGTTTCGCCGGAGCAGACAACTACTCCGGCAACTCCCATGCGGGAAACCAATACTTTAGCTGCTACACCAGGCGCTGAAAGTGTTACTGAACCAGATGCTGACTCTTTCTTGATTGATGCCACGGATCAGACATGGGGCGCCATCGTTGGACATCGACTTGGCAATTCTACTACGCTTCTGGAAGTCAGGCCCGCGCTCGCCAGCGGTTACTTGATTAAGAGGACAGGAATAAAGCTCGAAGATCCTCCGGTCGTGATGGAAGTCAACCTTGTCCACACAGAGGCTACTCCTCGTGCGTACGAGCCTCTTCTCAGAGAAATGCTGTGTTACTTCAGGGGTCTTGGTACTTTGGCCAGGGCCAGAGGTGTTACAGATCGTGAGATGGATGTTCGGCCTTGGCATATTGCAGCCGCGGAGAAGGGTGTGCGAGCGCTGCATCTTTTGTTATAATGATACAGGCATTGGAAGGCGTCATCGTTGGTTTGAGACGGGCGTACTTGTTGGTGTATGGCGTTTTTACCTTGTGCGCATATATCATGATTGGCTAATCGAATACGATGCAAATACAGTTTGACTTATTGCCTTTAGAGCTGTCCAATTTCATTTTCTGGAAAATTCGTTGCTGTAGGAAAGAAGGAAATAAATATAAAGGAAACACCGAAAAAGGCCGTTCCATACATCGGAGCTGTAGAAACAAATCTATACATTGTTATATACCCAAGCATACCATCACGAACAAAGCCCACTCTGTAACCTTGCCTAGGTATCCATTTTCTTCAGCTTTCAATACTCGGGTAAGTCCAAAAGACGGGTTGCTTACCCTCAATTCATTGTTATTGAGGAAACGACTCGATGAACCAATCCCTTTCGTCCAGTCCACTGCACCCCCTCCTACGCCAGAGTTGTTTTTGACGGTCCCATATCCAGAAGCGATGGCCTGGATGAGTCTCAAAGTCGTCTTGTTGACACCAGTTAACCACTTCATGGGACTCTGTTTCTTTAGGGCTAGAGTTAACAAAGGGCCTGCTATGGGGGGAATCAGCAACCGGAACAGATACAACCTCCCAGTCACAACTTCCAGCATCATGCTTGACGTGAGTGTGGCACGGATGAGCAGCGGCGTGGTAGTAGGCATCGCATTCACTCGAAGAGATGTCCAACCACGAGGCTTGCGGAAAGGAAAGGTCCTGGCGGCTATCACCGAAATCCATGGTCCACACTTCGGCGTCTGAGCCAGTGATGCTCATGCTGTCGAGAGTTAAGCTACGGCTCGACTCAGCAGAGCTAGCTTCGGGTGGCCTGTTGATCTCTTCTGAACTGGAGTGTGTATTTTTGGAGTCGGAGACGTTTGGAAGGGCTTTTGTGCGATGAAGACTAAGCAGGTATTTCAACATGTCTTCAGACCGTTTGTTCGCAGTTGCAATGCCGCGTTTCTGGAAGTCTTCTGTGGTGTTGAGCTGTCGAGCCTCTGGAGGAATGATGTGAACACTCTGATAGAGTACGTCAGTATTGTCTCCGAGAATGAGGTCTTGCTCGAGTTCAGGAACGATGTGCACTTCGCTGGTTTCTAGGTTCTGGCCAGGTCCGTCGAACGTCCAAGAGATCCAGAAGATAGAAGGGGCTTTGGTGGCCTGTTTCTCGTCCGGGATTCGCAGTTTCTCTGCAAGCTTGTTGGATATGAGGCCGTTCTCTCCTCTTCCATAGACGATAGCAGTGATGCGCAAAGGACCGTGGGATTCGTATCGTCGCCTCGACAATGCCTTGCTTGCAGAAAGTCTACCCCAATGCGTTATGATAACGATCTTGCTGCAATCGAAATCATTTGGCATTTCTCCGGCTTCTATGTTAGATGCGTCAATGCTAGTTGGTAAACAGAATGAAGAATGGTGGACGGCTTACAGTGTTTTTTTGCACGAAGCTTTGCATAGGGATCCTGAGTATGTCAAGGATGGTTGTTGAAATGAGTGAACTGCCAGCGCAACATGGGAAGAAGGGTGGGATGCACCCAGGACTTTTAGAGGCTCCGGATGACGAGTATTCTGAGGCTTAAATGGCAACACCATCCATGGTGGTCCGATAGCGATGATGGAACGACATGGAAATGGAATTGAGGCGAATTTATAACATTGCGAAGAGAGTCCTTTCTTCCAAAGACTTTTCTCAAGGGGGTCAGCAGATTCTTCGACCGCCCAGAAAGAGTGTTGCATACTAAGTGTTAGTAGGTGGTAGGGAAAAGATTATCCTCAGAGCCTGATTCTATACATCTCTCAGGTATTGAGTGCAGATGGGGAAGTCGCAGATGAGACAGCCACGCACCTACCTTACCTACCTTAGGAAGGCAGGACACCCTCATGTGAGTTGAGCTGAGTCGTCACATAATGTCATATCTCATCACATCACATTGCATTAGCCTGAATAGGTTCATGCAAGAAACGACCTGGAAATTACAATCAAGAACTCGAGTCTTTCAAGTTTATTGTCTTTTGCATCGACGACTTCAAGTGAGCCTTTGACCGCAACAATTACAATACACTCGCAGACCCAGCTATGCCATGCTCAACCCATATCCCCCTGTATCCCTTTTGTTATTCCAGTTTCTGATATGCTTTCTCATCAACTACCCGCCAGCTCCCTCTCTCAAGCCGGTTCAGCCAACCACGATGATACCTTGGTTTCCCAATCAAGATGACTGCATAACAAGTCGGCTCAAGCTGGCTTGAAGGAAAGGGTAGGGCAGGTTGAAAATGAAGCTATCTCCTTATAGGAAGAGCTTGTATCTGAGGGCGACCGGGACGTCTCCATGATGGAGTGTGTGACTCGGCTTTGTGGTTTTGCCCATCGGCAAGAGCTATGTGAATTGCCCCGACATCATTACCCTAGTCGCTCATACCTAGTGTTAAGCACCCTTGCTGCGGCTCTTAAGTCTGGCTCGAACGGTAGTAAGTATATTGTGTTCCTCCCATACCCAACAATATCCAGATCTTGGTAGTACCTATTGATCTGCTCAAAGGTGCAGCTGCAGATCTGGGTAAGCAGTTTGATGGTTTTCTTATTCCAATCCATCAAACCACCACCCGTTCTCTTCTCCTTGGAAATCCCTATCTGCACTTCTCAAACTTCTTTTCATGTCAAGGACTTGGTCCCAATGCGGCTATGAGTCGAAGATTGCTAAATCCAAACAAAACATCTAAAAGGCTTGAGATCAGTTCACTTACACGCGATTTGATCGAGGATGTCACTCCTTCCAAAGCAGTAAGACGAAGAGCAGAGCGTGAGAGAAGAAGCCGCCATAGACGACAGCATCGCCTAACAGCACCAACGCCGAGTACTGGTTCTACCGCCAGTACTAGGCCTTTCACTCCTTCATTCGGACCGTCATCTTCACGAGGCTCTGCTACCAATACTGCAATACTAAATCAGAGCCCTAGGCTTCGAGCCCGCTGCACCGGGACGAGACACGCCGAGCTTCCCACCGAGTCTGATAACGAGGCACAAGAGCCCTACGATATAAATCAAAATACGCTAGCTGTACCTGTTTCTCTCACTGTGATACCTCGTGACATTGCATCACAGTTCAACAGCCGGGATTCCGACTCAACTTCTGCTATCGAATCTACCGACATGGAACCCAGTGTCAGTGAAGGACATCTCCTCGTACAAACAAGGCCAGCTATCTCCCAAGCAGGCCCTCCGTTAGTATTGCCTTCCATACTTTGTCCTTTCTTCCAACTAACAGCTTCAAAGTATTCTACCCGCCTTTGAGGACCTGGTTTTCGGTTCTTCCAGACAATACTGGAACACTTTTAGACCTCACGACATGGATCTAGCTGAGCTTGGACGTCACTTGGGCGAAGCTGCCCGTGAAGTCCAGCGAAGAGCGCCGCCGCCTAGTGCAGGCCCTGACGCTGACACCTTCCCTGTTAGACTGACCTTCGAGGATGGACAAGTATCTCAAGATGAGGTCTATTTGAATTATGACTTGGAGGATAACTTTGTTTCCTACGCCTATCTCTGGAGACTCCGAACTACCTTTGGAAGGCTCCCGCCTGTGGTCCCGGCTCCGCCCATTCACAGGGAAATCCTCACCCCCGATGGCATATTGGCTCCCATCCAGTATTTTCTCTTTGCCGACCTTGAGTGGGAGGATCCTGATATTCCATTCCCACGCGTTCCCTTGCGCTTCGCCCTGTACCGGGGAAACGGTGCTGAATACGATACTAAGCCAGTCTTGGGCAGGAGCTGGTTTGCTACAGTCGAAGAGCAAGCAACCAGCTATACCTAAGTGTGGGCTCGAGAGACCTTATTCTACTATTGTCTTGACGCAGTATGGAATGTTACATCAATAGTTGTACAGGACGCTGCTACTTTTATATACGTTTATCGGGCTCGCTTTAGCTGACCGAGAGTAGTCCCTTGGACACTTGACCCTGTAATACTATACCGACTCTTTCTTTTCCTGGAATGTATCAGTCCAGGTTACTGTCCTTGTTGAGGTCTACTGCTCGATTGGTTGGGGTCCCCCCGGATGCTTCTCGAGTTTCCCTAAAGGATACTCATGACATGAGATGATACGAGAATACGAGACATCTGCAAGAAAGACATTGTCATAACAGGACTTCCGTCCATACCCTTCCTTAGCTTATTCGCTCGGCTTAGCTTAAAGCATCTTAACAATAGAATCTCATAACCAAAGGCCATCAGTCTGACCAGGGAAGGACCTTTCCTTAAGACCTCGCGAGGCCGTAAGAGGCTATTGAAATCCCGGTCCGGACCGATCTTGCTAAGGTCCCTAGCCTTATCCCTTAGCTGCTTAAGCCTCTGACCGTTATTCCCGTTTTTGATCGTATCTCTGAAGTCGTCCCAGTTAAGGTCTACAGTCGCTTTGATGGCCGTGTTATTGGGGAATATTGTGTTGGTTGATGACTGCGAAGGGTGTTAGCTGTGTGGAACGTAGGGTAGGGATCAAGGGTGATTGACTGACTGACTGGTGACCTGTTGTAAGGGTCGATTATTGAGTGTTTGGGCTAGTCGGTTTGAACTGGTTGAGGGATGAAGGGGGAAGAATTAGCTGTTGTGTGTATAACAGCTGTGAGTCATATTTATGTTTATCTTGGTTAGAGTTTAGTTGCCGTGTGTAGCTTCTATTGAGTTGACGAGTTGAGAGTTTTGACCTGCCGGAGAGTTAAAGTTACTGTTGATACTATTGAGAAGATTGACAGGCTTGGGCACCTGTTGAAAGTCTATAAAATAGATAACAGGACTTCATGCAGAGAAGGGCGACGACAGATATGTTTCAATTTCCTTACACACACGATCATTTTACGGTTATGACTACGAAACGGCTACCATGAAATTGTCAACGGATCGATGAGATACGGCATATTTTGTTTGATTGTGCTTCTGCTTGGTCCTCAAATTGCAAAAGGACAACTGTACTTGGTAAAAAAAAAATAACCTAAACACTCGTTATCTGTGTATAAATGTTTTACACAATATCCATAAGTGAAGAAAGTTTGCAAGAGTTGTTGTATTAGTATCGTAACTTGCTATCTTACTAAGGTAGTATGCAATTATCGAGACAAAAGATTGGTCCAGACCCGCAATGACGCTTTCCTCTCTAGTAATTCTAGGCAGACGGACAGTAAGCAGCCATTCAGTGGACGATCCTGACTCACCAGGAAGGATATTACTATAAGATTTTCTTCTTTTCTTTAATAAAATTTTACTTTCTTTACAAACCAAACAAGAACATTGGACTCTTTGCCTAATTGATGGACCGGCCCAAATTGAATTCTGCTCCTCGATAAACCTTAACGACTCGTTCATTAAAAGGCAGGATAGAAGAAAAAACGCCGTCATAACTACATACAATTCCTCGGCGAAATGCCCTTGATACAACAACATCTAACGCCTCAACCAAGAAGAAACCATGGATAAGACATCTCTGGCAAGTCTCCCAGATGACCTCGTTCTCGATATTGTCGAGCATCTCGACACGGCTCGTGACGTAGCTCACGTCTCAGCCTTGACGAAACACCTTCGTTCTCTCGTCAAGCAGGACGGGTGGCGGACTTTTGTCAAAACCAGATTCCCTTCGTTGGATATAGCGACCAACGGTGAAACGCAGTGGAGTTCGATTGCGGACCGTGCGACGTATCTCGATCGTTGCTGGGAGAAGCGCGGGTTTTGGGTTAATGTCCTTCATGAAAAGAAGCAGCAGCCGGGGAGGTTTCAGCGCAGGGTCGCTGGAAGTCAATCAGTTCTCTTTCATACTGTTCTTGATGCTCGGCTTACGTCGTCACTTCAGAATGAGGTTCTTGCGGCTGGCGTGGGTGAGAATCTCATGGTGAGGATAAAGCCTGTGAATGGGCAACCTGATACCTGGCATCAAATCGAAGGGCAGACTCATGGATATAGAGCAGGCACTGGAGACGTCACGGCAGTATCAGTCATAGAGAGCGATGAGACGCCAGGCGTTGTTGTTGGAAGGGCCAATGGAGACATTCAGATACTCTCTGGCAAGGATAACTTCACGACTGTTTCACGACAACTGAAACCAGCGGACGAGGCATTGTTGAACCATGCCTCTGATCCTATGAGGAAGTCTCCAGGTCAAGTGGCCGTCTCATCCTTACAGTGGCATCCCGAAGCGAATCTACTAGCAGGAGGCAAAGGCTCTATCCTGACCCTCTATGACCTTTCAGCGTCGGGCGACTCGACATTGGCGCCTCTGGAGTATTTTGACTTCTCAAAGACCGGGCCCGACGATGAAGCGTCGCTTCTACGAAGTACCAAGTTCATGAGCAAAGATGTTGTGGCTTGTGCTCTTGGAGGAAGCAGAAACCCTTTACGCTGGGGACAGCTCACACCAACGGGTATACACTTCACCAATGCTGCTAGTAACCCGAGGCCGCTCGATGATGCTGCCAAGTTGACAGAAGTGAGGATGGGTGAGAAGACTACAGTTCGAGCGATTGAACCTGTCAGAGGAGGGAATGAAAACCTCCTCTTGAGTACATGGGATGACGGTACATATAGGTAAGACTTTTCCTCTTCTACCAGTGAAGGCCAGCTACTTACTCCTTTTCCAGACTCTTAGACATTAGAACCCCGTCAGCTCAAGACGCAGTCTACCGTGATCGCTTCCAACCGTACGAAGCAGGTAGTTCTCTCCTCGTCTACGGCACAGAACGTTTCGTAGCTGGCAGCAATACCGCGCCAGATATCCGTCTCTTTGACTTTAGATACCCTAAGCCATACCATCACACAAGCGCTCTTCCATGCACAACTCAATGGCCTTTCCCTAGCCAAAAGGACGACCACAAGATGTGGAGACAAGGATGGGCGCCAGACTGTCAGCCTCAGGATTGCGATCCCCAGACTGGACTACTCTGTAACTGGCACAGCACATCCAGACGGAACTACTGGCGTCCTGATGCCACTCTTCACATCGGCAGTCCGACATATGACAGGATCTATTGTCTAGCTAAAGCATCCGATCTGTCAGATGCAGTGTATTGTGGTCTTCGCGGTGCAATCCTCGAGATGAACCTTCATCTCACCGACGACGCAAACCATGGCCAAGGCCAACGCACTGTCCCGCCAGGATGGAGCATGGGAAGGCCCGGGGGCAAAATCTCCCTCATCGAGACGGGCGTGAGTCTGTGCCAGGCAAAGGAATGGTCCCTAGAGAACCGCGGCGTGCCAGAACTCATCGTTCAGCAACCTCGACCGCAGAAACAGACAGAATCATCAGACCGGGTGAAGCGACATCGACTAGACTACGCGTTCCATAGACCGCAGGATTTCGAGCAGGTACAGGCATAGATTCTCAAAGACTATATATTCATAGACAGTATCATGAGTTCTAGAAACCGCTCTTTAATGTTATTTGCTTTCCAAAACAAACAAAAAAGTAAATCTTTAAACTTTAAAACAATTCTCGCATGTCTGTATGGTCTAGCTCTATAATTTGGACTCTGGCACCAACAGCGAGAGTCTCTCTTTCAACGCCGTCTCAGCCTCCTTCTCAATTCTACCAAGGAGCTCATTGCATGTGGGGATATCATTGATCAAACCCATAACCTGCCCTGTTGTCCAAACCTGCAAACAGTTAGTAAGCTCATCTCACAATTTTTTTTCACGCAGATCATAAACTTACGCCATAGTCGACATCTCCTGTGATAAATACTTCCTTTCCTCGTTTGCCGCTCATATAAGGTGCAATCTCTGCAAACTCGCCTGTCTCGCTCTTATTCTCAATCTCGAGCGCGTCCAGCGCAACCTTGTTCTTGTACAATCTTGTGGTGTTTGTCCATCGTCGGAGAAGAAGTGCTGTGTCGGTCTCTTGCGCGCGGACAATTTCTTCCTTGACCTTGATGTGCACGGGTGCTTCGACGGTGCACATGAAGCGAGTTCCCATGTTGACACCACATGCGCCAAGGCACAAAGCGGCGGCGAGTCCATAACCGTCTGCGAAACCACCGCTCGCGATGAAGGGAACACCAAGTGTTTGGCGCGCCTTGCTGAGAAGGATAAAATTTGTAATGTCGCTCTCTCCCACGTGTCCAGCGCACTCGAAGCCGTCGATGCTGAGGAAGTCGACGCCCAGCTTAACAGCGCTCTGCGCATGACGAATCGTAGTGCACTTGTGCAGAACGATAATTCCCGCCTTCTTCAGCTGCGTAATGACAGGTCCGGGAGAGTTGCCCGCCGTTTCGACGACCTTGATGCCCTCGTCGATGATAGCCTGGGCGTAAGCGGCGTAGTTCGGAGGAACCATGGAAGGCAGGAGGGTGATGTTGACACCGAAGGGGTTCTTGGTGAGCGTGCGACATCGTTGAATCTCTTTGCGCAACTCCTCGGGGGTCGGGTAGATGAGGGCGGTGATGATGCCCAGGCCGCCTGCGTTGGAAACAGCTGAGGCGAGGTCGGCGGTGCCAACGTGCATCATGCCGCCTTGCACGGCGGGCACTGAATCATGGCGGTTAGTACGAGGTCATGAGGATGGAGAGACAGGATACGAACCTCGGATGCCCAGTCGCTTTGTGAGTTCAGTCGCAAAAGGCATGGCGGTAGCTGGCTATGCTATGTAACAAAGAGCAAACGGTGGAAAAGACTGGGTTTGAAGGATAGTGAGGGTGACCCTGGATATCTATGTCTATATAGTCTAAGCCGTCTCACATAAGAGAAATGAATAAAGGAGTTGGCCCGAGGCTGTTTCTTTTCCAAGGACCAAGACGCATCGAGTTTCATTAGTTAATCCATCTCATGACCAAGACTAAGACCAAGACTATGACCAAAGACAGAATATCGGCAACCAACCTTAAAAAGTGCCGAGGTATGATGCCAGTCAAGACCCACTCCACTCTTTCCCCCACACTCGGCTCGGTCCTCCACTCTCACATGTGGCGGGCGGATCTTGCCTTTCTTTGACTTGCTTGTCCTTGCGTTGCATCTACAGTACAGTACAGTACATACCTAGGCAGTCAACTTTGCGGGGAACAGAACAGCCACAACTTCTTCAATAACTAAACATGTATAACATCTTGACATGATAAATGGGGTTACAAACTGTCTACCAATAAACTAAACAGAAAAATTCACTTCCATAAGCTAAATCTCAACTAGTATTGAATGCTTCAACTTCCGCCAACAATACCTCGTGCTTGCTCAATAACAGATCATAACAGATCCTGATTCCATCCATAGGTAGTTTATAAACAGCTGAAATCAACAGCCCTTACAACACAGCCTGAAAACGCCTTGATGTACAGTATATAACGCCTCGTGAATCATCATAACCGCCCTAATTTTCCCAACCCTGGCATACATTCCCTGACAGATGAGTGCCAATCCCATGCCTTCCAGACGCCTCAAAATTTCCAATAATTCGCTTTCTTTCAGCCCCATTGCCGGGCTTGGCCGATATTATCTTCTCCATATCTCTTAGTTAACACTTGGCTCCAACAATCGAACCGGAGGACTTCTGTCTCTTGGCTTCTCGATCAAGTCAGCATATGCGTCAAGACTCTGCCCCATAACCTTGACAATCTCAAAGATATGTGAGCCCTTGAAAGTCTCGGCCCATAGTCGCACAACTGCGACAGCGAGTTGTCGTAGCTTGGCGCTGTCGCTTGATGGTACATCATTCTGTCCCGAAAGTGATGGATCGATCGGCGGAACTGCAAACTCAGTCTCATCAAGCATACGGCGTACCATATCCAACAAGTTCTTCTCCTCTGGAGAAGCTGGCGCATCATGCGGTCCAATCGCTCCAATGGTCAAAAGCCACTTTGATACAAGGATGGCACATTCGAAATTGCATACTGTTAAGCTAAGTTAGTCGTTGAATCAACGGGTAAAGCGGGGTTATACCCAGTTGGCACTTACATGAGTGCTGAATGCTCCAGTCCGCCGATTTGGTCCTGGCTACGTAGTTGACACCTGCCTTGACTAGCATAGACAGGGCATGTATGGCTTGGAACACTGCCCTGTGCAGTCTTAGGCTTCGTACTAGTAAGGGGGTCCTGCTCAAGGCCGACGCCACCAAAAGCGGATCCCGGGTCTCGAGCGCGGTCGAAGGAGTCACATCGGTATAGAGTCGGATGTACGCTTGTCGCAATAAGGCCGTCGCCGTGTAGTCCAAAGTTCCGCCCTCGATCGAATCCGATATGCTATAGTGTCCCGATTCCGCAGCTCTAAGCTGGTGTTGGTCCTCGAAGCTGGTCTGCCATACACGCAGTGCCTGCGAAACCTCCTCAACATCCTCGGGCTTCATGGTTCGGTGGATATTGTACGGAAGACCAGTCGCAAAAGATGTCTGCTTCAGCAAATAAATATGTTGAATAAGTGCGTGGATAAGAACATAACTGCCCAGGGAGGACAGGTGCTGCGGGAGGCCTTGGTTTGTTCGACCGAATAGTCGTGAGAAGGCGTCATGTAAGGTGAGCTCGATAATCGGTGTCGATTGTCTCATTTCCTGCCATTGCCAAGCCGTCTCTGCCCTCCAAAGCTTGCCTCTTTGAGGTAGGAGGAGGTTCAGCTCAGATGTCAACAGCAATGGCGGCATGTTGTACGCAATGCTGCAAAGGTTAAAGAAGCAGTAAGCAACAAGCTTAGTCCGTGTTGCCGTCTCAAGTCGAATCCATGTCTCCCAGTCGTTAACCACACTTTGGTTGACTTCAGCCACAAGACCTTCTTCTCGAATCAAGATCGCGAGATTGCTCTGCAAAGACAATGCTTCGTGAAGAATAGTTGGCACGCCCCAAAGACCAACGGCGAAAAGAAGCAAAACTGCTTGAATAGTCTCGATCCGAGCCTGAGGGGTATTAGGAGAGCTAGATGCAGAGTCAGATTTAAGATCTCATTAATAGACTGGGGTATCACTTACTATGGCTCACGGTGAGTATCCTGTGTTGCTGGCCGCTCAGACTGTGCGGATGCAAACGAGTGGCGATATGTGGCACTGGGTGAAGGACGGGTTGAGTGAGGGCTGTAAGCAGCCGCAGTTGGCAACAAGGCATGAACCTCCGAAATCCGCCTACGTCGAATTTGTTCCATCGCCACAGCCTTGGCAGCATACCAAAGAGCGTAGCCTCTGTTCTTTTCAAAGCGATACTGTGCTCCTACTGCGAGAATAGCTAGAAGCAACTCAGGCGCGGCTTCAGCGGGTGAAAAGGTCGGGAGATGGAGGAAAGGCAGATGCTCGTGAAGCCCACTGATATAACCTTCCAAAAAGCGTGTCAAGGTATGTCGCGAAGGAAACACGAAGTCGTTGGGTAAGACAGCAGAGAACTCGTCCAGTCTGTTCTTGATTACGGTGTGGTCAGCTACTGAGATACGAAGAGCTGACTGTCGCGCTGCTTCGTCAATACCTCGGCCAGCTGGGTCTGCAGGATCTCGAACTTCAGTCTGCATAGGCGGGAAACGGCCCGGAAGGAATGAAGACTTCGATGATCGTCGTTGAGCGGCCCCGCCTTGACTTCGGGAATACATCATTTGCTGCTCGGTTTCGAAATTTGGAGGTAAAAAGTGAGAAGAAGAAGCGAACTCGTCGAGGAAGGGGTTGTAGTCGTCATAAGAACCAGGAGGTGGTTGCTGAGGTACATAGCCCGATCCTAAGGGTTGGTCTTCCCGTGGGCGTTCCGTCGTGTAGGCGACAATGGACTCTCCATAACTGCTCTTTCTTCGGGATTCTGGAGAGTGCGGTGGAAGAGGCGCTGGCACAGCATTTCTCTGGACAGGCGTCACTGAACTCGCAAGGGCTGCGTCGGATAAAAGATCAAGATTACAGGCCGCAGATCGAGGTGCTCGGTGATCCTGGGGGCCTTGTTGAGGGCCTGGAGGCGGGCCATGATGAAATGCCTGGGGCTGTGGTAAAGGTTGCTGAGGTGGCGGGGGCCGCGAAACATTGGGATGTTGATGTCCGATAGCCTCGGTATTTATCTGACCTTCTGAGATGGAACTCTTATGTGAAGTTGAAGATGTATTAGATGACAGCTTCCTGGGCCGACTGTTATCTTTGCTGCCTTCGTTGAGATGCACGAGCTTCTCGTGCCTGACAAGTAGGTCCCTGATATCCATGTAAGTATATGTATTGGCAAAGTAGGGACCAAAAGTGAGTTCCGATTGGGATGGCGCATGCAAGAATAGCAGAAGTGATGAAGATCAAAAGATGACACCAGTTGGGAGTTGAGTGGATGAGTGAGTGGTGACTCAGATACTGTATATGAGGAACTGGGTGGGACGGGCTGAGAAACGGGGGGGATATAGCGGAACTAGAGAAAAACGTACCTTCGTCCAAATGTCTTTCCACAGCGATCCCATCCACATGAAAATGGCTTCTCTTTGGTATGAGTGCGCTCATGGCGCTGTACATGCTCGACACGCCTGTATGGCGGGGGTCTAGTCAGCCTCCAACAGAATCTTAAGTGAAGAAGAAAGAGGACGAACCTGAATCGTTTGCTACAGTATTTGCAGGGGAGAGTCTTGGGCTTTGGCTGGCGAACCTCAGTTGGCTCTGGGCCTACGAGGGAAGAAGGACCAGGAAGAGGCCGAGGAGGGCCCTCCATGGACTGAATAGCAAGCATCGTAAAGGTTTACACTTAGAGGCAGAGCGAATCCTCAGACGGTTTCCAGTTATGTTTGATGCTTGATATCGAAGTGTGGGGTGAAGGATATCGAAGAGAGATAACAAAGATAGTGAAGAAAAGAAAGAGTAGAGCAATACAGATTGGGATTGGGATTTGGAGTTGGAACAGGAACTGGGGAGATAGATGCAGGAAGATTGCGGGGTGCGTTAAGGGTAGAGCATGGCATGTGGAGGAGGAAATAGACGGTGGCCCGTGAACTGCAGTGCAGTAAAGTGCAGTAGAAGTGCAAGTGCAGGTGTGAGTGAGAAGGAGGGTGGAGGGCCCAGTGGAGGCTTGGGTTTGCCTTCCGCGGGAGAGACAGGCAGGAGACGAGACGGGGATGGGGAAAGGAAAGATGGAGATGGGGTGGGCGGGAAGAACGGGGGGAAACGCCTGCAGTGAAGGAGGAGTGACTGGGGTCCGGTCCAGGTCCAGTGTGAGAAAGGCCAGAGCCAAGCTACCAAGCCTAAGCCAAGAGGAGTGGAAGAATCCAAGGAGCTGGATAGGATGAGATGGATGGGACAAGGTCAATGTTCAGGTCAAGGTCAAGGTCAAGGTCAAGGCCAACCACAGCAAGCCTCAAAACCATACAAAAACAAACAAAAAACACCCCTTTAGTGCTTCCCCTCTCGTGTCCTACGGTAGGTACAGTGCAGTACAATATCTCGGCGTTTCCCCTCTCGTGCCGATATCGAAGGTACAGTGCAATACTTGGGTTGACAGGGTTCAATGCGTATTGGATGAGTACTGTGCTGTACCGTCTTTCCGGACTCGTCAACTCTGATAGCTCGTGATTGTGGTTGTAAGTCAACTTGTAATTGTGGTTGCAATGCAATATGGAAGAGAGACGAGGTGAGGAGCAACTTGGAGGGACGATAGTTTCGATAAATGACTCCGAACCGAACCGGAAATACGGATATTGTGGTTTCGAATTCTTAATAACTCCAAGACCGTCGTCAACCAGTCCAGATCTTTCGTTCGTCGTCTATCAATTCACCCAGCAAATATTATTACATTCGCCCATGTGATGTGTGGGCGATATGGGTGGACGGAAAACGAGGATATGAAGGAGGAGAAAACTAGAAAGGCAGGTACCCAGAGAAAACAGCGGAATTACAAGCGAGGAGGGGTTTTGCCCCAGGCATGGAGAGGAGGAGAGGGTGGAAGATGGGGAAACCAGAATGTGATGGTTGGGTTGGCGCGTGTCAAAGTTTACGGTGTAAGTCATCGGCTTGACGCCCGAGGAACTGGCACTGATACCGGATCTACCAAAGACGGAGTTCCTAGATGTGGGTTTATGACGATATAGTACATTGGCAAGATCTGGAGTATCGAGATAATGCCTTCCACTGTGGACTCAGCACACTGAGACTTTGTCAATTATATTGACTGGGTTGGAATTCTGGGGTATTCAGTGACCAAGTCTGCTGCGGGCAAGCGCCGAAGGTCTAGATTCATGGATTTCGGGTCAATTAAAAGGCTCGTCGCAGTCCTGTTTTGTGCTGTCCTGTCCTGTCGTCCCTGGTCAGTGAATTGACAGGGCGGTAGGCGGAATACACCGAGGAAGGTGTAGCCTGTAGCACAGCTTCAGCATGCCACGTCGATACGCCAAGAAAAAGAGAGAGCAAAACAACAGTGTAGGGGTGTAAGTATAAAAAGAGAGACAGGACGTGGCGAAACAGTCCAGACCCAGCCCAGCCCAGCCTAGCCCAGGGCGAAGAGGGGAAGAGATGGAGGAGACAAGACAAGCCCAGCAGGAATGGTGTGGCAAGGTGCCTAAAGACTCACTGTAAGTCGTTCCGAGAGCGCTGAACGCTTGAGGTTTAGATGTAAACGCTCGCTCGAGTTGCTACGACCTGAAGGTTGGACAAGGTATGACGGCGTAGCGCGGGCGCAAGGGCCAGGGCGGGGAAATTGGAGGTGATAAGCTACCTTAGTACTAGCAGGTACTTGCGATACACCACCCAGAAGAGAAAGAAAAAAGAGTCCTAGGTGGGCTTGGGTTAGGGCGGGTTGTACAGAGCAGATGTACGTGCTTCCTGATAGAACCAGGGGAATAGAGATAAAATGTGCGAGATTTGGCCGAGATGGATAATAGTAATCTATAACAATTGCACTGTAGATAGTCCCAATCTTGCCTATCACCTAGGTAGATAGATTCAAGTTATCTTGTACGTAAGTGATTGTAACACACTATTCAAGCGAGAACAAAGTGTGGGGAGTGTGAGTGGGCAACTACATCAATCTGGGGGAATGGATCTCAGAGAGCCACTGATTCTGCCCAAAAAAAAAAGCAAGCCACAAAGCGGAATGGAAACAACAGGGACGTGTCACTGCAAGGCAAGAAAAGAAAAGAAAAGAAAGGGGAAAAAGAAAAGAAAAGTGAAGCAATCAAAAACACAGAGCAGCCTCAAGGCTTTGTCATATCTAATTATCAATGTCGGATATCATATATTCAGATAACGTAGAAATGACACAAGTAACCTGCCGTGCTCAAACATTCCATCTTACCTAGAGTACGCTCGGAGTAATCGGGATTCATGCCGCTCCCTCCTTATTGTGCGCCAGCCCAACCTAATATTGAGTGACAACTTCACGGGTCAGCGCAAGGCAGCAAGGCAACTTGGAGAAACAACGGACGGCAGCGAGAGCCAAGCTCATGTCAACCTGGCTTCGCTCTTTAGTTGAAATAACCTCAACACAAGCCCGGCCCAGCCAAGGTCACGGCGTGTTAGGGGCGTGCAACAACTGAAGACTTGTAACTTGGGCAGGTCAGGTAGCCTTCGTCATCACTGAACGAAGCCCCCTAAAACTCCCACCCATTGTACTTGACCGACGCCAACTCTGCACTGGCAGCCAAGTCAAATCTCACCCAGTCGGGATTGCTAAGCCACCCTGGGCATGTGTCAGAGTGAGTCGTGATGGGAGGTGAAGACGCAAGTTGTCATTGTGACAAGCCACTGTGAGTAAGGACGGGTGGTTATTGACAGCCATGGAAGGCACATGTTAAAAGCAACCAAGTCAGGAAGAAATGGTCGGTTGCAAACAGCTGATAGATGATAAATCTCGACTCTCAAGTTGAAACAGCGATCGATCTGACATGATGAGCCAAGTCACCCAGTGCCGGATAACGCTTTAGAAATATTTTTAGTTTATCTCGAAAGCAGTAGCGAAGAAATCCCGTTCCCCTTCCACTTCTCCAGCAATGAATGGACTTTTAGGCGATATCCATTCCAACAACAGCAACTCTCCATGGCTACTACTCGAAGCGAACCTTTCAAGTACCGTAAAGTACATGCGGGGGGAGCACTAGACTGCCCCCCATGGGGATTGGAGACCGCCGGGGCGGCCAGACTTACCCACCTCGTCGTGCCCCAGCAAGCAGGATTTTAAAGTGCTTTTCCGACCCAATCACGTCAGCTTTTTTTGGATCCCAAGTCCAGCTTATCTGATTATGGCAGGTACTTGGTCGTCGCGTTGCTCTACCCTTTCTCTACAAGGCAGCTTTAATGTCAACGCTCAAAGGGAAGTCGCGTTATCCGCCAAATAGTTTAGTGACCCAAGCAGAAGCTGAACAATTGCGGAATAAGTTAGTGTTGAGGAAAATTTCGTAGCCAGCTTAATATTCCCATAATGAGCATCTGTGGCATTTTGCAGGCCGGATTATTGTCGGTCGATTATCGGATATCATACCATGTTAGTCACTTCAGCCTGGTTTGCGGTTGCCTTCACCTGAGGTCGCCATCGTTCTGTACGTAACCGGAAGGTACCAATGATGAAACACATGTTGAAAGTGCCTTCCTTATCTTGAATTGCTTCTCGCACTCTTCACGCACGTGACAATTCTTATTTTAAACATGGGTTAAACTTGCCCTTCATCTATCTTGACAACCAACAGTCACTTTAAATTCTTTCTGTGGTTCCTAAAGTATCGCATCCAATGAAATCTACTCCTCTTTTCCTCCTCACTGCCGCTTTTTGCGCCATTACTTGGAGAATTAAAGACGCACGAGATAACCTTACGAAAATGAAAATCGCTTCTCATTAGGGCGGGAAGCGGAGACAAGGCTAGTGCGGAGCAAAGGAAGCGCAACACCAACAATAGTTCCTCGTATATCTTTTTTTTTTCACGCTGTCGCGTAAATCACTTGCCCTGGCTTACCAAGACACACTGTGTCGTAGCATGACCACGGCATGATGCTGATCCTTTCGAAACAACAAGGGAATAGGCAAGGCAAATCTGAGACTCCAAAAAGCAATAAAGATGACCGGAACAACTGCTCAGTTGCCCCCAAACTCTGTTCTCTCAGGTGGTGGGATCGGGTAGATCACCCAGGCACCTGGGGGTACAATATGTACTGGGACTGAAGAGCAGATGTGATATCTACTTACCCAATGTGATACTTTCTGGGTGACAAGCTGCACAAATTTACACTCGTGGTAGTTATCTTACCAGAAGCTTGACAGCTGCGACCACCATTCTCATTCTTTTTTCCGCCTCCACCACTATGCTCGCCTCCACGCAACTACAACACGCCCGCAGCTACAACACCATCACAAAACATGTTGGTGATCAGCCTCTGCGCCAAAGTCCAGGGTCCTTGTTCAAAAGGCGACGTGTTGGGGGTCTCCGCTTGCAGCTTTGTTGAATCAACCGATTCCTACTGGACTATCATTGGACGGCCAATGTCAACCAGCCTTGTCGTTGTCAAGCACTCTACACCAGCCTGAATGGCTCGCGTCTAGCTAGACTGGGGGACAACGGTTCACTCGAATTGGGGAACTGAATCAGGTTTCAAAACTGAGCTTGCGGTTGGCCACTTTTGGATACAATCTCGGGCACCTTTACCAAGTACGGACTACAGATGTGCACCTCTACACTATCAACAGCATGGCAAGATGCTTTTAGTATTTGCTAATGCTTCCATAGTCTAGGCCTTTGATGGGTTTAGCTCTGACAAGCGAGTTCTGGGGACTTATGGAGGTGCGGGGACTGGTGGTCGGTGCGTGTGGGGTAGTCTAGATTTAGGATCTGGCATCCAGACGTGACTGAGACAAGAGACCAGGCTCAGGCTCAAGCTCAATTCTCAGCATGGACTCCAGAGTTATGCATTGGAACATGAGCTCATGGATTTTTACCCTGTCCTACACTATGCCGCCGCCACTATGCAGGTATTCACTCTGTTCGCTGGCCCCCCTGAAGTTGCAGACCGCTAGATGATGGATCATGGATAATGGCACTCAATCGTCGGGTTTGCCCCCCCGCGTGAGGCTTCATTTCCCCGTGGGGTTTTCTATCATAAACCGCGTGTAAGCCGAGCCCACCCATTTTCTTTTCGCCGGGATGTTACCGAGTCCAGGAGAAGAAGGTTTGTTGATGATTCCGAGCTACGGTACGCTGCATCATTCGTTGACCTGATCAAGTTAAACTAATACGGACAGCTGCCTGACTCGCATGTGCACAAGATGCGCTGCCTTGCGATTTTGGATGCAATTACACCATCGGCATTGCTCTGCCCTGGAACGCCAACAATTAAGTTCAGCCAACTCAATACTTTACGTGCTAGAAATCCGGGGTCCCCAAATGATTCCGACATATCCTTTGCATCCGGGGTAAGAAAGATGCGGGGTCATCAAGACTGCAGTCTACGAATACGTATATCAGGGGCCGTAAAAGTGATCGGACAATCGGATATCTTGCCGGGAATGCCTATGTTTGCTTACCTCGGTCGTGTCTACACCAAGTGTAAAGGACATTCAGATTCAATTCACTTGCTGATATATCACAGTGGCACTGAGGCCATACAAGGAAGCCTGCATGATATCAAGACGTGTTATCCGTGATACAAGAACAAATTCAGAGAGTGTCTGATACTAGACTAAGACACTAACAATATTCAGATCGGCTGGTGCTGGCATGCAGTCAGTCTGTCGCTTGGTTGTGGTGACTGCTATTGTCAAACATACTGGCTGGGGAAGACATTTGAACTCGGGGCCAGTATCCCAGTACAACTCGTAGCCACTTAGCATCCCTTGCACAAAGAAGGCCCCTCCAAGCGCCCTCTTATAACCTGAGGCCCGCCTCAAGAAGTCAGCATCGGAGCCGGGTATGACATCGAAGCGACTTGGTGTCTTGCCTCGTTCTTCTCAGCCCCCTTAGCCTTGGAGTGAATAGCCGACTTGTCCGCTCTCGCTGCCCAGTTGAATTAGACGCTGTCTCATCTCTTCAGCCCTTCGCCTATCGCCTTCCTGCAGTGGGTGAAAAGCACACTTGTCGACCCAGCTGCCAACTCCGTGCTGCAAAACGTTCCTCGCCCTCAGAGTGCTGCCTTGTACATGACCAACTGAGCCGTGCAGCGTCATTCGCTCCTTGTTGCTATCATAAGCACCACGATGCAGAATGTTGTTGTTGTAAAATACAATATCACCTGGTTCTAGTTTGACAACAAGCTGATCTGGCAAAGATTTGGCAAAAGGGTCAGCAGTTCGCTCGGTTGAAGTCCTCGCGCGCTTGTGTGAACCAGGTACGACAATGAGGGAATCATCCTCCCACAAGGCAAAGTTGTATTGAGCATGGTAGGCATGTTTGCCAAGACGCTCCATCTCTTCCTCTTCACTAGCCTCGGCGGGGATATCATCGCGGTGCCATCTTAACTCGAAGTCTTTTTCTGGCCTAACAAGCAAGTTGAAGAGCTCCATCACAAGATGCTCATCTTGGCACTGCAGCAACTGCTTTACAATACCCAGAATGGTCTCAGAAAAGTATAGCTCGGTGAAAAGCTCATGGCCTGGAAGTTCAGGGTTCATGAGATGCTGTACGCCCCATATTCCATGTTCGCGCGCTTGGCTCGCATCCCATGGTGGGAATTGTTTTGGGACCGTACGAACAAACGGCCATTGTCCATCGCGAGCCAGCTGGGTCGCCTTTGCGCTAGCCTCACGCAAAGCCCCAAGTTTATTTTCATCCACGATTGACTTGATGACTACAAAGCCATCTCTGTCGAGATCTTGAAGGTACTGCGAAGTCGGCATGGTATGATGTGATAGTGCACCGTCTATTACAGCTTGCGTTGCGGTGCGGCGCGGATAATGCGGTTGTGGACCGCCGGTAAAATAGGGCAGAATTCCGTGCCCCTCTTGAGTTATGGCTAAGCACCTTGGGGATGCAAGCTGGTGAGAAGCAGGCTCTGCAAAGACAGGGTAGTAGAGGTTGGAGATGCTTCGGCGTATCTCGAGACGATGCGAGACTTGGCGCGGATATGTACAGGAAGTGTTCCAGTGTTGTTGAACTGCTGCAGGTAGCAGATCTTTCTTTCGTGCTACGAGCCCTCTTTATCAACGCATGTGGGGAACTTGACTACTGTACGGCGGCGGGCTCGTTGCATCTGCGATGTTGGAGGTCAAGTAACGTAACAGTTGGAGTATCATTCGTAGTCAGACGCCTCGCGTGTATTAAAATTCGCACGGATATTCTTTGTTGTCATAATCGTCATTCATTATACCGATTTCTAAAGCTCACTATCCCTATACCGAAACCATTTTGTCTATCTGCCCATCATCATAATCCCTCATCTGCACGCCTCAGCCGACCACCGCACAGCAAATCCCTTGACAGTCTTCTGAACATCCAAATCACCAGGATCGTTCTCAAACAGCGGCTTGTCGAGCCTTCGCTCAGCAATCTGCTCCACCTCGAAACCCTGCTCGCGCGCAATATCAAAGAAGCCCATGTCGAGCTCCTTCTTCCAGGGTCGGTACGAGGTGAAGAACACGTAGGCTACGCTCTCGCGAGAGACCTTCAGCGTCTCCTTGATTGTCTTTACCATGTTTCCGTGCTCGCTGTGTCGGAAGAGAAGATCGGCTAGGATGAGGACATCGAAGCGCTCCTTGCGAGAGTCATCTGTTGGGTTCAGACGAGTAAGCAGTGGGATCGGGTCAGCGCCCCAAACAAAGCCAACTGCATCGACGGTATTGACGATGCGGCCGCGGGGCTCGACGGTCTCATCGCACTCGTCGATGTTCTTCTGCATGATTCTGACGATATCGGGATCAGGATAATCCGTCACGACGACCTTGTGCGCACCCAGGATAGCAGCAACGAGGCTGGGAAGACCAGCAGCAGCACCGAGTTCAAGGACCGTCTTGTCCTTCACCCGGGAAGGATCCTCTTCGAAGAAATCAGCAATCATCTTTGCGCCGTTCCACAAGTGATGAGCCTCAGTAGGACTGGCGCCAACGAGATGCAGCGTTATGGGCTTGCCGCTCTGCATGGTGAAGACCTGGGATGTAGGCGGGGGTGTGGGAGGGCAGTAATCCTCTGGGTCGTCCATGAGGTCGCCGAAGCCGTAGTCTACTTCTTCAGACATTGTGTCAAATGATGGTAGTGAGTGAAGGCCTGAGGGGTGAGTTTTGTAGTAAGATTCTGGCGATATAGTATAGTGTGACAAAGTGCGAGTATCCAAGAGATTCTGTAGGCTGACTCAAGCTGATATCAGAATCTTTGTCTATTGATCTGATATTTTCTGCAGTTCGCCTCAAAGTCCGGTCCCTGGGAATAAAGTGCCGTCGGTTGATATTGATGAATGTCGTGGAAAAAAGAGTTTTGTTCTGAGTGGTGGGCCAAATGTGCGCTTCACAGTGCGACAAAATCCACCCACCTCTTTTAAACGCCATCAAGTGCGATAAGTATGCCAACGGAGTAGCAATATACACGAATAGAAAATGCGCCCACTGCCGCCACGACTCCGAAACCCCAAGAGTGAAGAAAAGACCAGAGTCTCATCTAGCCGAATCGTTGTCGCGCCAACTCCCTCAACATACTCACAGTGCCTTCTTCCCTTTCCATGTAGGCCCTCTTCCTCTCCTCCATCTCCTCCCTCTTAGCCCTCTCGATCTCCTCTCTTCGAATCTCCCTTTCCGTCTTGCGCCGTTGCTCCCTCTCTTTAGCCTTCTTGTACTCATCCAACGAGTCTCCGCCGCCCATCAGCTCCTTCTCGTCGGTGACCTCCATGGCGCCTGGGCTCTTGTCGCGGAACGAGCGCATCTTGTCTGCAACAGCTGCTTTCTTCTCAAGCATACGCTCGCGGGTACCAGCTTCGGCGCGAGGGACCAATTCATCAAGGCGTTCTTTTTGTAAGTTCCTGTCGGTTTTGCGCGCGTTCCGGAGGTCTGTAATGGACGCTTGTTTGTCTTCCTCAGCGAGCTCGGCGCGTAAAGATAGATCTTGGAGCGTGGGAATACCCGGACCGGAGCGTTGTGTGCGATTTGATCCTGGGAGGGGAGGGCCATAGTCATCATCGTCATCCTCACTGCCTCCATCTCTTGTATCATTCACGGCATCCTTCACAAGCTCCTCCCTTTCATCCTTGTGCACTGAAGCGCTTCTTGGTCGAGACGTAGGAGGATTGGCTGCTGTAATCCGAGCAAAAGTCTCAGGATCATACCATCCCTCCGCAAGTTCGTTGCGATTCCACTTCCCAACAAAACTCTTCCATCGACCTTTGACCTCACGATCATCCATTCCAGTGATATCCTTTTGCTTCTGAACGCTGAGGTATTCGCCGAAAAGCGGCTCAAAAGCATTCAGATCCGCTTTTGACAAGGGTCTTGCGTCGAAGGGAAGTTTGACTGTAGCCTCTGTTTTGCGACTTGCATGATCGCGATGTTTGTGTGATGAACGGTGATGACGATGTTCATGATGGCTGGATGATGAATGGTGGCCGCTTGGCTCAGAGGAGCGTCTATCGTGCCGAGATGTTGATGTTAACTTTGATCGTTCATGTGCTGGTGATCTTGAGCGTGAGCGCGTGCTCCTGTGATGAGTATCGCGATCGTGGCTCCGTCTGTTGTGAGAGCTGTAGTCACGGCGCGGTGACCTTTCGCGAATACGATCATGAGTCCCCATCCCGATGCTGCGTTATTAAGGTGATTATTTTGGATAATGAGACATATGAGTCAGATTTAATGAACCAGTATGATAGATGAACCAAGTTCAAAGCTCTTAAAGAGATGAGATTTTGAGGTCAAGGGATGGCACAGTGCGCTCCGCTTTTCTTAAGCGTCGCACTACCGGCTGTTAGACTCCAATTCTACCTGCCTCCTTCCTACACAAGCCTTGGCCTTGGGGTAAAAAGGCTTGACTGCCAAAAGCATAAGATGAAATGAGTAAATTGATATATGGTATTCGGTTTTTATACCCCGAGTGTTAGAAGTCGAGCTTCCTATTATTTACTCCGACAGGTGACCAGGGAGAAAACGAAAATGTTATCATGCGTGCAGAACTCGGTCTGGACCCAACCGATATATTTTAACTAGAGTAGTGTTCTTGCTTGTATCAAAACCGCTATAGGCTTCTTGATCGCTCAGCGACCCTTTCATATTCCGCGTAAGCTCCAAAAGGGTATATCATCTTTCAACCTAACAAACTTCTCCAGACCATGATGGTTCACTTCATTCATATCGCCCTATGTTGCTGTATTTAAGTGCATTGAAATCGAGAAGGGAACTCCGATATTATCCTTTCTCCACGCCGTTGCCTTTTAGGCCTGGCTCCCTGTTTCCAATACTGCTTCGTTGTTGCCGTGAATGACACAGCCCAGGCATTGACAATCATCACCGCATGGACAACTCGCTTCCTCGCCTGCGCAAGAGTCTCCAAATGGATAGCTGACAAAGAAGAAGTCATTAGCCGACAATGCCTGCTCTTCACTGATACCGGAGGCTGCTTCTGAAGGAGTCTGCGGTGCGACTGGCGACACGGTACCTTCAGCAGAACCGACAGGTGCAACCGATGTGCTCGCATTCATGTTGTGGCCGTTTGTTGCTGGTATCTCACCGTTACCATGCCCGTGGCCGTTGACGTGGGTGTAACCGGTATCCATCATGCTCTGCCAAGCTGATTTCACATAGTTTTGCGTCGCCTCATTATACGGATGGGCTGCACAACCGACACACTCACAGGAGGCACCGCAACTGCACTGGTGGGATGTACCCGAGGCTGTGTGCGGAGTTTGAGGAGCTGTTGGGTTCTGAAACGGTGTCGCACCAGGCATGCCGTAGGGTGAGGGCATGCCTCCTTGACCAGCAAATGTCATCGTGGCCATGACTTGTCGCCATTGTTCTGGCTGAAGAGGCTGCAAGTATGATCCATACTGAGGCGGGTAGGTAAAGACTGTTGGTTGAGGATAGTAGGCGTACATGCCATTGGGCATCATGATGGGTGCCGGGAAAGGCGACATCATCATACTGTTAGGCGTCGGTAGGTCGTTATTCGGTATAGTGTCCGTCTTTTGGTCGGCCTTGGGTGAGTCATTATTCGAAGAGCAGCAACTCTTTTTAGGTTTTGGAGGACTTGGTACAGAAGCGAGCGTTATAGGTGCAGATGCTGTGCTATTAGCGTTTCCACCTCCGCAACAAGAGCCGACTTTGGGTGCAGGCTGGCTTGGTTCTTCTAGAACTTGCGTACTCGTCATGGAACCTGAGCGATTGACTATTGTTGCTTTCGAGCTATCCGGGCTCAGAATAGGGGCTTGTACGTGCTGGAACATTGGATACATAACAGTACCAAAAGGGCTATCGGCAGGGGTCATGCCTATGCTTCCATAAGGATTCATATCGGAAAGAGGTGTAGGAGACTTTTGGGGGGTGTCCTCGAAAGAAGGTAAGATGTTGAGCATTTTAGGATCCATCCGCTGCAAGGCCGCTGGGTCGACTGATTCTCTCCGGCTCGAGTTACTCCCCTTGGAACTCGTCTTTTGCACTCGATAGCCAGAGCCCGGGGTCTTGCTAGCAGGGCTTTGGGGGGTAGAGCTGCTTGCGCTGTCGCCATTCTCGGGTTTGAGAGTTGGCGATTCGGCGCCTTTGCTGGGACCACAATGGCATGCTTGTTTCTTAGGTATGGCAGCTGTGACTCTTCCACAAGAGCATGGGCGTGAGGCCGGATGAGGACAACTACTGAGAGGTCTACCCGGCTTCCTAACAGGTACCATCAGTCGCTCGTTGGCGTGCGTGCACTTGGTAGAGCGATGGCCGCGGATACAAGGCTCGCTACGAGGTCAAAAGTTAGTAAAGTCTACCGAGACCTACGGGTGCCGACCAGACCAAGGCGCAACGTACCAGGCCATTTTTATTCCATTAATGAGAGGCATGGTGAAGAGGTCGTTCGGGAAGTAGTATGTACAACGGATGACAGAGGTGGAACAAGACGGATGGATCGAAAAGATTGTGGCCGGCGCAAAGCCGCGACGGGAGGCTAGGAGAGCGCGACTCTCGCCAGAATCGACATGGAAATGCAAGGATCCTTATGAAGCGACGCGAATTCTCCGGCGATAATCGAGGCTTGAAAGTTTGCGCAACGAGCGAGGGGCTACAAGAGACGAGGTTTGCGTCGGCTGTAGCGCAAGTCGTCGATCTTGGAGTGGGGGGTTCGTTATTCGTTACGTCGTCGTCGTGCTTGGACTCGATGATGTACTGATTAACGGTGAATGTACATAGGCTACAAGAGTTAAACGACTAAAGCCCAAAATGCTGTATCGCTGACGTTGTGGTGGAAGCAGAAGGTGAAACAAAAGCAAACAGGTAGGCCAGAAGAAGGTGCGATCTTGAACCAGGCCTAGACCATTACCTTCCGTACTATTATTCAGGGACCCAACCTTTCCCGTTCTGCGTCTGTCGGGTCCCTTGTCAGCAGGAGTGAATGGCGGGTTTCCTACCTGCAAAGGTGCATCGTTCCCCCCACCATGCGGGGGCTGCAGCGGGCAAACTAACGCCTAGGAGGCGCCCCAAAGGGTGTCTAATCCTAGCGAGGCACTTGATTAGCAAGATCACTGCGACGCTAGTGACAGGCCAAACTTCAGGTGTTTCTATCATTTGACGCTCGTTCAGTTCATCGCGGAATAGAAGTCCGGTTGTGTTTTAAGGTTCCGAAACAAACGATCAGCTGAGAAGAGAAACGAATATAGATATATAGACAGGCTGTGCGCATCTGGCGGATAATATTCAACGTCTTTGAGATTAAGCATGATTTTCACGGCCACAGCACAGCAACCCAAAAAGCCAAGACCGAATCCTTTCCGTGGCCCCGTTCCTTCCCAGTGACAATGAACCCATCTATCTTCCGGCCGCCGACACGGAGCAGTCGGTTGCATTTGATCGGCCGGAGACCCGATGATTTACCTCCGTTCGACGGCCGATACTGTCTTGATACCCAGCAACAATCGCCAAATCAATATATTTCATATAAAAGTAATTTCCATGCCGCTTACAAGAGACTCAAATACTAAATCCCTCTCTTTACCGTATTTCTTCCCATCCTTCTTGCCGCTTCCCTCTTCCCTCTCCACTACTGTATGCTCGCTCCATCAGCCAACCTGGCCGATGAGCAAGTTTCCATTGGCTCAAAGGCCCCGGCCACTTCAACACCATCATAGCTCATGCACAAGTTTCTTGTCCTCTTTTTTCCTCTCTCTCTCTTCTCCTCGTCTTTTTTTACCTCATGAACACCAAGATAATTCCCCATTCGTTTTATTATTCTGCGTGACGTAACATAGGTACATAACGTGAAATTCGTCGAAGGCACGTTCCGTTAGTTGGCTTGTACACAGCTCTAAATATCCTCAGCCTCTTGAACCAACGAACAAACAGTGATTTGCAAGCGTTATTTCTAGACAGGTGCTTTCCATAACAGCGTTACATTGTCTCTCTGTTCTAGGTCTATCGCCCGTCAGATCCTCGTCTAGTTTGTTGCCACGACTTCCCCTGGTAGCTGGCAAGTACATACATCTCTAGATAATCTGACTTTGATATCGGATCTTCTAAAGTGATCTCCAAAGACCTGGCGTCACCCACCAACTCAAGACACAATCGATTCCTTGGTCCGGTCTTGACCTTGGCTTCGGTCTTACGCCGTTGGATTGCGCCATCTTGCAGATCGTAACGGGTACGCTTAATTCATTAACTGGTCTGCTGGTCTAGCTGGTATCCTTGTGCTTCGCCTATCGTTATGCGCCCTTTTCCTCACCCGAGTCGTCTGAATCGGCAAACATGTCCACAGCTCGCATCCGCCTTCTAGGCGGTCCGGCTTTGGGCAGCTCTTCTTGAACCTTGTTTCCGCTCTCAGCCGGGGGCTGTTCTAAAGGTGCCTGTGGCGGTTCGCTTCCTACAGCCTCATCCTCGTCCATTGGTTCCCCAATCACATCCTCCTCATCGATCGGCTCCCCTTCAATATCATCCTCATCAATAGGTTCTCCTTCAATATCGTCTTCTTCCACAGGCTCCCCTATGACATCGTCTTCGTCAATCGCTTCGCCTGGCACGTCGTCGTCCTCTTCTTCCACCGCAGTTGAAACTGGCAGCGTCCGAAGTTGTGCATCCTCTACCGTCTTCCATTTGCCCTTTCTTTCTTCGTTGCTCTCCTTTTCAGTAGGAGCCAGTGATGGTGGGTTTTCAAAGCTTCGGACGAACAGTTCTTGGCTCTCGACTGGGAAAACACACCATCCTTCCCAAAGATTAAGGACAAGGTGAATGCTGCGCTTCCATTTTTCGGCGCGTAGACGACCCCATTTGAGTCGCTCAGCCATAAGACCTAGGGTTTCAAACGTCTTGCGGTCCTTCAGTGCCGTTTCAAATAATTGTCGAAATCGCCATGCATGTCGGACACCGCTTGTTGAGGAGGAGGACAGTATATCACTGACAACGTACAAGCCTACTAGGCTAGCAGCACTGATATCAACGCCCTCCTCCCTCGATGCCTCTTCCTGCCCGCCCGATTGTGGATCTTTGCTGTCTGGTTTCTTCTCGGGGTTTGCGCCAGTAAGAGCAAGTGGCTTCTCGACGTTAAATGTAATCATTCCTACAACCTCGTCGACTCCATGACTTGCATGAGCGATCGCAAAGCTTGTCACTCTTGCAACGTCACCCTTCCTTAACCTCGACATTGATGTCGGTAGTCGTGCGAGTAGATGTGTGAGCTTGGCCTTGTCCAACGGGTTGAGAAACGATTTCTCAGACTCGGGGTCTGTAGTTTCCCTCTTATTCTCTTCGTCGAAATCCTCTTCATCTGATGAGTTGTACTCTGAGTCCGACACGAACTCATCGAGTTTGGTTGTGTATTCGAATTTGACGTTCTTCTCCGGGGCTTTCCACGCATGCGAGCCGTCGAAAAGGGGGACGTATCTACCCTTCTGTTGTGGTTGTTGTGACCCTGTAATAATCTCCCATAACCTCCATCGATACCAGATGCCCCCCTGACTCCTTGCGTCCCATATCCACGCCCATTTTTCTTCTCTTTGAACCTCAGGCCGCGACATTAGCAGTGCTTCGAACTCTGGGCCGTGCTCAAGAACTCCCTCAATAACCTTGCTGATCAGCTGAATTGTTTTGATATCCGATGGCGGCTTCACTGGCACGTGTAGTAAGTTGGACCGGTTGACACCTGCACCAGGAGGGCCATATGAGGTGGGAGGCGCAAATCCTTTCTGGAAGCCATGTTGCGCGGGTGCATTCTGTGGTCCTGATGGCTGTTCGACAGGTTTCGCTCCGAAGGGATGGGACGCTGAGTTGGAACCAATGATTGGCAGCGCTGCCGAACTGGCAACAGCTGAAGAGAGATGTCGATGAAGAGATAAATAGTAGCCGTAGCCCAGATATCGGTTTTGTAATGTGTTGACGGCTGTCTCGATGTCGTTTGCGGGCGTATCCTGGGACAATATCACGATCGAAACCGCATGTTTTCGTTCTGATCCTGCAGAGCCGGTGGAGGGAGTAATTTTGACATCCTCAACTATCAAGTTCTCTGGAATGAGCGCCTTGATTGTAGCGGGTGAGGTTCCGGGTGGTATGTTCGACAGCCGCAGCGTAGGCTTCGCTATCGCTTTCTCCTCGGCTCGATTTGTCGCGCCCTCCATATCCTCGTCATCACTCGTGTTAAAAGCCCTGGATGCTGGAAGCGATCCTCCGCTGCCGCCCTCATCATAACCCAGCAGCCCTTTGTCGCGAGGCGCCCGCGCAAAGTCCTGGAAAGATCGCTTTTTCCCGAATGAAGGCGGTGGTGGTCCTAAGCTTCCCGGACCACTCTTCAATCCTGAAGTGCCGAAATGTCGTCTACCGAGTCCTGAGGGCGGCGGCGGGCCTCCAAATCCAGGTCGCGGGCGCGAGGGCGCTGAAGAGCTAGGCGCATTGTGGCCATCGTAATCATCGTCGCGATCGAAGCTCTTGACAAATTCGTTGTATACGGCAGCGGTTTCGGCTTCTTCTCGTAGTCGTTTGGCTTCGGCCTCTGCTTTCTGCTTCTCAAATGCGGACTGCTTTGTTGGTTTTTGAAGCTTGGATTCCAAGTTTGGGAACTCAGAGACACCCTTGCCGGAGGACATGATCGGTCTTGTATCACAAATGGTCTGGTTTTGTTCAGTGCATTTCTAGTGTTCGTGAATGATTTTGCAATCGAAAGTGGATAGTAAAATGCCGATTACAAGAGCGAACCAGGGCGATGTCGCCTGGAGCTGAGCTTAGCTGTTGCAACTTTGAGGCGCGGGTTAACCTAGAGTCGTACGTGGGTCCTCTCAAGTCTTATCGCGTCTTGTTACTAAAATAAACAACCTAAGAGACTGGTCAAAAAAGAAATAAACTGACGCAATAATTTCGTCTCTTATGTTCTTAGTAGCCAATATTTTTTGTCTCTTGATGTCAGTCTAGGCTCTTACCATTTCTGTCAAGTATGAGCACAGATCAAATCCATGTTACCGCGAGACCACAGGATCAGTCTATCAGCAGTCTCCGTGAGCCTTTTTGATGACCAGCACTGTTGAAACATGGCGCAATGTAAGTATTCAGCAGTCAAGTACATGAATCCAAAAACATAGTTCAAAAATGCAATACCATAATCCTGGCTGGATACAATACTTGGATAATTCGGTAGTTACCGACAGCTACCCTATTCACACTACCTACCTTAGCTATGCAACATAGACTAAAACTAAGACGTAGACTTTTTCTGTTATTTTATTGACTATAGATAGAGTACGCTACTGTGTATTTTGAGGTGGGACTAGACGGATTTATCAAGACCACCTTAGGTCTCAGCAGTACCGAAAAGCTTAGACACGCACAGCTTCTCCTTCAACGAGTTCATTTCCGATCTACATACTGATGTACATGAATATACGCGTTAACTGAAACTCCATGTCTCGGCTTATTTCATCCGCCTATTCCACCCGCCCCGTTAAAGGATTATGCAGTCAAAATGTAGGCAGTCTAAGTGGTGTTACTATTAGCTCACCTTCCCTTCTTGTCAGTTCATGTCAAGTCAAGTCACGTTCCGTCAGATTCTCCTTTTGTCAACAAACAAGCTTTTTCTTTTGCTGTTACAAACGCTTCAACTATTATCATCCAAAGCCCTGATCCGTTTATCGAAAATGGACGTTGAAAACATACGCACAGGGCGGAGTAAGAAGTGAGTATGGCAAGACCATCTAATGTTCTATCATAGCTTGGCCCTGGCCTCTCCAACAGGCGCCCGACCCTTGGCTAGCTCATCGCACAATACCAATGGTCGCCCTCCTCTCGATCCGTCCTCTGTCATAAGACCGTTATAAACGCCGTTTACCTCCCTTCCGACACCGTCGTTCTTTATCTCCCTCCAGCGCCACTTCTCCCCGAGCTTGCCGCCTTGACCTTGCAAGACATCGACAATCTTCTCACCAAGGTTAGGCAAGAACTTATATCCGTGTCCACTATCTCCTGTCGCGACGAAGAGTCCCTTCCAGCCTGGGTGGTAATCGATGAGCCACTCGCCGTCTCGTGTATCCGAGTACCAGCAGATTCGAGCCTCCTTCCATGGTCGGTTTTCTAGGCCTTGCACGGGACACAGGTCTTTGAGAGCACGGCGGAGATCTTTATCGGCCTCGACGGAAAGAGGGTTCGAGGAGTCGTTGCGGGAGGTGTAGGGTTGAGATGCGATGAAAGGCTCCCTCTTGTCGTTGGGTGATGGAGGAAGAGCGTTGGTGATTTTAACGGGGTTGATATATCCGAATGTGTGACGGGCGACCTTGAGGACGTTGTTTCGTGGAGGAATGAGGAACAATCCGGTGCTAAGGTTCAACACCACAGGGAAGTTGTCCAAACGCTTCTGCTCCTCTGGTGTAATGTCCATGTATACAACTGCATGGCCAGTAGCCTCTGTTCTACCTCGGAGGTCAACGAGCGAGCCAGACCAAGCACCCGCAGCAACCATGACCACTTCGGCCTTGAGAACCTTGGAGTCGCCCAACTTCGCACCAACAACTCGGTCACCCTCTGTCACGAGTTCTGTGACCTTGCCATTGACAAACTGAATACGTCCTGTGGCAGTGGCCTGCTTGTAGAGCCACTTCATACCCTCTCCGGCATCGGCCCAACCAGAGTTACCATTGAGGTAGCCCCAGTCTCCAGGATATCCGTTCGTACCAAGGAATTCTTGTAGCGCCTTGGTGCTCTCCAGCTTTTGGATCCTATCCATGGGCAGCCCGGTCTGCTTAGCGATCAATTCGACGTTCTTCGCGCTCTCTTTGGTGTAGTCCATGCCGGACTTCTTCATCTTGAAGTCTTTGGGAGTTTCGCTTGCGCAAAGGACAAAGCCGGACTCGGAGTACCGTCCCTGACCACCAACCTCGTCGTCGCCCTGCTTTCGCCATTCCTTCTGCGCTTCAGCGGCGAGCGCAGCGTAGTATGGGTCTGAGTAATCGGCTCGCACGATTCGAGACGAGTCTACACTGGCGCCATCCTTAGGAGGGAATTGGCCGCCGTATTCTTCGACGATGGTAATTGTGGTGTTGGAGTAATAAGGTCGCTTGGTCATAGCCCAGGCCGTGCCGAGGCCAAACACCCCAGAGCCGACGATGAGGATGGAAGAAGGAGCACCAGCCATTGCGACAGAAAGATGAGAAATGAATCACAGGTCGGGAAAGCAGAGTACAAGCTGCCTGCAAGAGAAGGATCACTTATCTACGAAACTGTCAACAAAAGGAAAGTCCAGATGGGCCGATAAAACGCGAAAGACCTTTCCCCGTTCCCACACCGATCGCGGCGCTGGCCGGCTGGGAAGGCGTCGCCAAAGAAACTAGGACTGAACTAAAAGTCGGCTGCTAGCTTTGGCTTTGCCGACAATCGGGGTTGGTGTGAACGTTGTTGACCTTGAGGATGACATTATTGGACGGGCACGTGAGTGGATTCCGATATGGGTACATCAAATATCTATCACCTTATCGTTATCGCAAGGCTGCACATTATCAAACACAAAAAACGTCGAAAAGGCGTCAAATTTGGGAGAGAACTTGAACTTTTATTTATATCACACTACTGTGAAAACCTGTTCACTTGGAGTCATATCTCGCAAGTGCTAGTTCAAGGCATCGTGGTAATAACCACGTACTTATTTATTGCCTTGCCTGCCGACATTTGCCGGAGGGTTGCTCCCCATTGTTCTCGCTCACAAGCCCGTTACCGAACTTGCATTTGTTTCATTGACCCTCCAAAGGGTTCATTTCAACGACCGCTCGACTTTGTTCCCTCAGCCCCTCTCAACTCAACGGATCCCTGAAATATTAGAGGCGCTCAAATCAACTGAGCGCTTGCGCCGCAGTAAAGGCGCGAGCAATCTATGAGATGTGTCGCGGGATGAGTATCTTTGTTTTTCCCCTGAACCGAAATCCCTCGTAAAAATCCCCTCCCTAACCGCCCCTGCCAACGCCATTGCAATGCAGAAAAGATTCAAAAATAGTACAAACGCAAATTCCTGGCTTCCAGCCCGGGCATCAAGACCAGGTGGAAACCAGAATAGGAAAGCAATCGTGGTATCGTGACGGTTTGTCTAGTCATACACGTCGATAGGATAGTAATGTGATGTGTCAGGTAAGAGATGACATAGTAGCATCTTAAACCTTTCGGAAATCTTGCAACACAGGGTAGATCATCTCGAAAGCCTGGTAAATTTCCTCACGGACTTTGGCACCAGTCAAGACGATCTTTCCACTGACGAAGATAAGGAGCACGATCTTAGGCTTGATCATGCGGTAAATGAGACCAGGGAACAACTCAGGTTCGTAAGAACTGAAATTGTGATGGCGAGACGCCAGACCCTCAAGTCGGATAGGGAACTTGATGTCACAAGAGCCGACGATATTCTGGATCTTGAAATCTGTGAACTTGGCGTTGAAGCCAAGCTTCTGAATAATACGAGCGTACTTTCTTGAAGCGAGCTTCGAATCGTCTTCGGACTTAGCACCAGTGACAACCATCTTGCCGGAAGCGAAGATCAGGGCAGTAGTCTTGGGCTCACGGATTCGCATGATAACGGCGGCGAAACGCTTTGTCTGTTAGCAACATGCCTAAACTCAGTGTACACATAGAGTCTGATGTACCTTGGGGTTGTACTCTGCGTTGCGCGCGTGCAGGGCGATGGTCTTGAGGTCCAAGCGGCAGTCAAGGTTCACTGTAGCCACGATGTTCCTTTAAATTTGCGAGATAAGCCTCACTGAGCATGAAAAAGGTCACTCAGGAGGATACATACTGTAGAGTGGGAGTGATTCCACTAGGTCCTTGAGTGGCAGCAGGCGTCGCGACAGGCGTTGCGGGTGCCACCCCATTGCCATTTGCCGCCTGCTGGCCGTTAGGAGCGGGTCGCTGAGCGGCGTCACCGACAGGCGGTGGTGTCAACTCGTTGGTTGCTCCAGGGAACGACAACGATCCAGGCGCAGTGAAGGCCTTGGCTTGCGCCGCGTTCGATGGGTGTGTCTGGATGCCTTCCATGATTGGAGTCGGTATCGAGATAAGTGTCAACGGTTATGAACAATCGCTGAACAGATCTATTGATACGCCGAGGTTAGCATCATGTATTAAATGACAAAACCAGGCATCCTACCCTCAGAGGGAGATGCGATCGCAATGTGAATGATTCAACGGAATACAAAAATGCAGCGCCGTTGATATGATGTAGAGGGGAAGTTGGAGAAAGGGAGAAGAAGCTGGCCTTTTATAGGCGGGGTGGGGGGCTGTGCAGTGAATCGTGGAGCACCTACCAATAGTGGGAGAGAAACAAGTGAATGTGTCCCCTACAAAGAAACTGACCCAGCAATTGAATAGATTGTTTTTGGAAAGCGTCGAATGCGAAAATTCGATGCGGAACGGTACGGAAGATGATGGAATGAAGGCGTTCGATTTTTTTTTGGTAGGCGATACTCAAGATATCGACCCAAGAATTAGATATTGGAAGACCACGAGCTTCTTTCACTTCACAGCAGCTTCTTTTTTTTTTATTGTTGTCTACAACAGCACAACGATTCGTAGGTGACGATGACGGGTGTCGGCGGGGATCGCTTCGTTCCGGTCGTCGTCGATATCGATTGCGCGCAAGGAGTGAAGAGTGTTAAGAACGTATTTCAGTTCCCTCTTGTGACCTGGTCGCTGAGGGTGTATGCACCGAGGTCTTTTCTTCCTGTGCCTAGAGAGTGGGATCACGTATGCAAGAGCAAGATCGTGACGTAGAGACAAAGAAAAATGACAATAACCTTTTATCCCAGAGAGATGTGAGGCTGTGAATATTGTCAAAGGTGAGTTGATGTTGATGAGGTAAGGGAGGTGTGATGTGGGGTGTGACGTCGTGGGGGGAGCAAGAATAAAAAGAGAGGCCGGACGTAAGTGGTTGGTACGTAGGGCCTTCAGTCGGGACTTCCGCGCAGGTCTTTCGAAACAGGCGGGCGAGGGGAGGGCTGGCTTCTTATAATTTTGGGCAAAGGCTGCTCAGGCAGGACACCCCAGGCAACAACACAACCTGTGGCGTCGCCGCTGGCAGGCTTGGCGTGCGCTAGCGTATGCACTAAACTCTGTCGGTCCAATCAAACACTTTTGCGACGCTGACTTTATCTCCTTTTTTTCCACACACGCACCCCAGTCTGAGCCTTGAGCCCCTGAAGTGTCGCTATAACAAACTCAAGTTCTATGTACAAGTGACTTGTCGATACGAACCTCGGTTTTTGGATGCTTTTTTTCTCCAGTGAGTAGCAGCACCTGCACTGCGCTGCACTTGACTGAAAAACAAAACTCCCCAAGGATCGCCACTAACAAGCAAGCAAGTAGGCAAGGTGTCCTGCTGCCCAATGCAGGCCGCGTAGCGGTAACGGCTCACTCTGCAACCTCACTTTTCCTCTTATTGCTCACTGAGAAATAAGAGATCACAAGGAAAGAATCGTGTCCAACCGTGACCTTTAGGTATCCAAGTTGGCAGAGGAAAAATTCGCCAATGTAAAGACAGGAAAGAGTGCAGACGGAGCGTGTCGGGTCACGCTTGCCACTGTTCTTTGTCCTGTTTTTCTCGGCTCTCTCCTGATTAATCAGAGGCAACCCCCTAGCGCGACTGTGGTTGTTGGGCCTGGTCAGCCCACCTGCCTCCTCCCTTTCGTTTCTTTTCCTGTCGTCATCTCTTTTCCCTGGACTTTCTTTTCTGTCCTTCCGTCACCTCACCTAACCTCTCACCTTCTCTTCCTCTCTAACAACCCACAAAGCTCATCTCAATCTGCAGGTCGAAGAAGCAGCCACAAGTATACGAGCAGAACGATCGATTTAACAATTTGCACCACGGCAGACGAAGAAAATCACGGAACCGAGATCAGATAAAATCATATACAGAAAGTAAGAGCCAACGACGAGAATCAGCACCGACCGAATCACCATGGACGAAAACGAAGCCCAACACCGACGGGAACGATCACGAAGGCGGGCACCAAGACCCAGCGACGAGCAGAGCCTGACTTGACCTGGACTGGCTTGACTCAAGCCGGAATTTGCAACGACAGCGAGCACGCAATCCGGCGGCGACACCAGCGTCACAGCGCCTATCCATGGAGCCCTCAGATGCCTGTGGACCTCGGATACGGATTGAAATTATGGACCGGGGGCCCTAGTCCGACGCGGCGTGGTTGGTTACTTTTCGGCTTTTTTACTCACTCATTTCAGGCCCGGCTCCTCTCACCTTCAGTCTGATTGCTCTCGGTCGTTAGCGCACCAAGATCACATCGGCTGCTCCAATCACAACTGTGTATCCCCGTCGGTGTCGGAGCGGACACCCACTACTTTTCAAGTTCCAGCCATGCTCGGTCCTGTCAAACCCTCTTCTCGCCCCCGTGGGACTCTTATCCCAACCCAACTACCAACTCTTACCAACCACCACCAACAACACAACGGGACCCTGAAACACGCTCTGCCCCCTTCACTGATAATTTCCCCCAGTCCACGCGCCCTCCATCGCGACGCGTCGTCACCCTAGCAGCCTCAGAAGCCTGCGTGGTCGAATGTCCCCCATAGCGATGGTTGTCTCGCAAGCGTCTCATCTTTTGAGAAAGGTTATGCTATAATCTGAAGCCGCAGCAGAAGATTACTTTTGGTGACTTATCTTGCTTTGCAGAACAAAGCCTAATTTCCGGGCACACCGCAAAGCATTTTTTTTTCTCGCCTAGGCGGCGGCGGCGGTAACCAGCAGGCTGTGGGTTTTCCCATTTTTCATGCCCCAAGGTGTCCTTTTGCTGTAGCCCCCAGCCGCCCGCTGACTTAGTGAGTCATTCAACTCTGACCAACCATGAATCAGTCCACACCCAATCAACCCCCTCGCGGTGCTAGGGAGGCTCGCTCCGTGCGTCCACTAACTGGCTTCCTGCATCATGTACTTGGTACAAACAACCCTTTGGCAGCTGCTATTAAAATTTGCAGTCGTCATGATAGTTCAGTTGTTGATCTTCATTCATCTCCATCATTCTGCGTCGGTTCCTGCACCGATTCTTGGTTCGATGCTCAAGTTGACTGTACTCTGATGCATGGTCGCAGAATCCAACCTTTGAGTATTGACCTTGGAAATGTGAGTGTTGTAGTTGTTGAAAACCCCAGTCTGCATTAAGGACACGTTCTAGGATGCTGCGGGCAATTTGACGCCAAATGGTGACACGAAAATTTTGATTGTCAAGGATCGCCAAGTTCTGTTACCTTTTACGAGAACGCGCCTAAGAGCTGGGGGGCTGCTGGCAGAAGTACCTCACTAACAATTTTCTTGTTTCGCAACTAAGACGCTCGCAGTCCTAGACTTATCTGGTCTGGACGCTGCGCTGACTCCACTTTTGACTGAACGCTCCAACTTGTTTCTGTTCAAAAGGCCCCTACCAGCCTCACTTGGAATTCTTTAGGCTTCTACCAGGATCTGCCATGTCTTGCAAGCCTCATGGTAATCTTGCTGGATTCTGAACCTACTCCGCACTGAAGTTTTCGCTTGGAAGATTGTGCTTTTATGGGACTATAGAAAGTTATCTCCGATCAGTATTTTGTGTTCCCTGTTCATATCACCGTAAAGCAAGTAAGCTTTCGCCAGCCTGATGGTATTTTGTTTTTTGGCATTTTGACCGCGGAAACATGATTCGTCTTTGACTGCACATGCGGTGCATGCATGGGTGAGATAGATAGCTTATAGCCCAAATTCGTAAAGGATTCACCCGAGAGAACACGGGATCCATTGGGCTGAAAAACATAATAAAGCGTGATATTCATATACTGGAGTATTAGCATGGAAGGAAAAATCCTTAATGGACCCTTTATGCATGTGCTCGCATCGTTTTCTGCACAATTGTGTGTCTGCCGTTATCGGCATCACGTGATACCCTTTGGAGAGGGAAAGTTTTGAAGTTGGAGATCAATTGATCGATACCTGAAACTAGTAACTCAAGCATATCGCTCGATTATCTCGCCAGCTTCTCCAAAATGGCCAGCCAGGATAACTCACCATGCCGGATTCTTGTCATGGCCTCAGGCTTTGGCTCTAACTTCCAGGCTATCATAGATGCGATTTCTTCAGGTTCCCTCCCAAACAGTCGTATCATTTCTCTCATTGTGAACCGCAAGAATGCACATGCGACTGTTCGGGCAGAGAAAGCAGGTAGGGCATCCCTCGTGCTGCTCTGCATTTCTTTCGCAAATATAGTACGTCTATGTGTAAGAACTAACTCATAAACAGGAATCCCTTGGGAATACTTCAACCTGATCAGCGATGGTTTCCTCAAGAAGGGAGAGACAGACGAGCAGAAAATTGTCGAAGGTCGTCAAAAATACGATGCCGCATTGGCCGAGAAAGTCCTGTCAGCAGAGGTAAAGCCTGAACTGATTGTTCTCGCTGGCTGGATGCATGTTTTCTCAACTGCCTTCCTGGACCCCATAAAGAAGGCGGGTATCAACATCATCAACCTTCACCCGTCAGTGTTCTACAACATGTTGCCCGGGACTCATGTAGATGCTAACTCGACTCTCAGTGCGCTTCCCGGAGAGTTTGACGGAGCCAATGCTATTGAGCGAGCTTATGACGAGTTTAAGGCTGGTCGACTAACACGCTCGGGCATCATGGCCCACTACGTAATTGCTGAGGTTGACAGGGGTACTCCTATCCTGGTCAAGGAGATCGAGTGGAAGGGTGAGAGTCTAGAAGAGTACAAGGAGAAGGTGCACTCTCATGAACACGAGCTGATCGTGAATGCAACGGCCAAGGTTGCTCAGGAGACAGTTCAGAAGAGGGGATTATAGCATTGACATGACACCTTCAAAATTGGCTTTCAAAAACAGAGCCATAAGAATAAAATGAAACAAAAACGCACTGTACAAGAACAAGGCTCAACATATTGGTTGTGAGTTCACACAAGGAGCAGCTTGTGTCTCACTTTTTTGATAGACACCAAATATGTGGTCTTTTTAAGACTTATTATACCCGCACAGGTAGGTTGCATAATAATCCGCACATACAGTAGGCTTGACAGAAATAATAGCCTAAGACCCCTACTAAAGTATGCGAAGCTATCCTAAAGTCCTTTGTCATCCCTTGTGCTTTAGTATAGTGTCACAGCTAGTGTGCGGATTATTTTGCAACACACCTGCCGCGGAAACCGCAAGGACCAGGCGCTCCCCACACATCGGAGGTTCTAGATCTTGACTGATCATTCCCGCTGCTCGCCTGCTGATAAGGCCAAGACCCAGCAAGTTCATGCGGTTCAACAGTCGTTATCGCGCTTGCTGACGGCTAAAAGAGGTAAACCTCCAATTCTGTCTAGTACACTTTTGGTTGACTTCCCAACTTGAAAGCCTAGATTTGGTTCATGTTAAAGTAAGATTTGGTAGCCTGGCCTCTACTCCAATATACTCCAAATGATAAATCCTTTCCGTCTTTTGCATGTGGCCTTATGCCATATTTGCTTTCCCCAACACGCCGAGTATGCATCGAGGTATATAAATCAGGTATCATACATAATAAACAATGCAAAAAAAAAAAAAAGAAAGAAGAGAAAAAAAAAGAGTTCTCAACCAGAAACGTGTTTGTTTTTCTTAGGTCATGTAATACTTGGGACCCTCGCCTCCCTGAGGCACTTGCCAGTTGATGTCCTGGTGAGGCGCCTTGATATCACATGTCTTGCAGTGAATGCAGCTGTTGTCGTGTTAGTTATCAAATTCACAACTCAATATCAAAACATGAGTTCCAACTTACTTTTGCGCGTTGATTTGGAATCGAACGCCATGGGGCTTAGACTCGTCCTCAACATATTCGTACACGCCAGCTGGGCAGAAGCGGTTCTCAAGACCCTTGTAGGGAGGGTATGTTGATTCGGTATGAGCGTCCCAGTCCTTGACTTGAAGGTGAACAGGCTGATCCTCCTCGTGGTTGGTTCCAGTGCGGGAGACACTTGTCAGGATGTCAAAGGTGAGCTTGCCGTCGGGTTTCTCGTACTCGATCTTGGGAACCTTATCGGCGGGGAGAATGGACTCGTGGTCGGTAGTCTTGTGCTTGAGAGTCCAGGGAACTCGGCCCTTGAAGATATAGGCTTCGAGACCAGAGTACATAATACCTCCGTAGAGACCGAGAGGGTTGTGGAAAGAGGGTCGCATGTTGCGGACCTCGTGAAGCTCCTTCCAGATAGAAGACTCCCGCAGCTTGGTCTCGTAGTCGTACAAGAAGACTGTGCCCTCATCGGTCTTCTCGCTGAGCGCAGTCCAGGCTGCCTCGGCGGCCAGCATACCCGACTTCATGGCGTTGTGTGTGCCCTTGACCTTGGGAACGTTGACGAAACCAGCCGAGTCACCGATGAGCGCACCACCAGGGAAAGCGACCTTGGGAATAGACTGGAAACCACCCTCAATAAGAGCACGGGCACCGTACGAAATGCACTTTCCTCCCTCGAGAACATCACGGAAAAGAGGGTGGCGCTTGAGCTTCTGGAACTCTTGGTATGGCGACATCCAAGGGTTTGAGTAGTCGAGAGAGACAACAAGACCGATCTGAACAAGGTTCTCACCAAAGTGGTACATGAAAGAGCCACCGTACACGTCCTTGGGCAACGGGTAACCCATTGAGTGCACAATCAAGCCCTTCTCAAACTTGGCGGGGTCAATCTCCCAAACCTCCTTGACACCAAGACCGTAGGTCTGGTGCTGGCTGTCCCTTCGCAAATCGAATTTGTTGATGACCTGCTTGCTCAGACTTCCGTGGCAACCCTCACCAAACATGGTGACTCGGGCGTGGAACTCCATGCCTCGCTCAAAGGTTTCCTTGGGCTTGCCATCACGGCCAACACCAAGATCGTTGGTGGCGACACCCTTGACGGAGCCATCGGAATTGTAGACAACCTCAGAGGCAGCAAAGCCAGGGTAGACTTCGACGCCAACCTCTTCCGCACGCTCGCCGAGCCACTTGACGAATTGGTTCAGGCTAACAATGTAGTTTCCGTGGTTGGTCATCTGAGGAGGCGCGGGAATAGGAATGGCGGAGTTCTTGGTAAGGAATCGCATACGGTCGGTTCCGGCGGGAGTAGCATGTTCGAATCGGTTGGGGTTGTTCTCGTCGAGCCAGTCGGGGATCAGTTCGTTGATGGAGGTAGGCTGAATGACAGCTCCGGAGAGGATATGAGCACCGAGATCACCTGCCTTTTCCAGGACAAGCACACGAAAGTCCTCGTTTCCAGCCTCATTGGCAAGCTGCTTGAGGCGAATAGCAGCACTGAGACCAGCAGGACCGGCTCCTACAATGCAGACATCAACCTCGTCAGACTCGCGTTCAACGCTGGCGGGGTCAAAGTCTGTGTCGTCGTCTCGCAGTCTCGAAGTGGTGCTAAAGGCGCGAGAGGCCAATGGCACTCTTGTAGCCGACCATACTGCCGTACTCGTCCTTCTTGGAATAGAAGATCTGGCAGAGATTGTGGCGGGGGAGAAAGTTGATCTGGCGGGACGCAGCTGGGTTCGGGAAAGCACTTGCGAGCTGCGCTGGACGCATCGCGAGACTGGTCGTGGGGCGGGCATTATGACGAGAGGAACTGTCAGAAGGGCCGAAGGTGGAATTGGGTTGTTCAGCCACCAGGAGGAATAATTAAGAGGAGTGAAGATGGAAGATGAAGCCTTTTTGGGAGGAGAGCTCAGGCAGGAGAGAAATGTCCTGGGGCCGGCGGCGACTAAAACAACTTTCCGCCCTTGACTTCTTTCCTGGTGCGATGGGATGGTCAGGTCTGGTTGGTGGGGGTGTACGATGCCGTTTTTGGGTCGGTTCTTGACAATTATCTTGTCACTTATTGGTTCTTTTGGTGGGTGTCGCTAGAGATTCTGGGGCTTTGTTCTCCGGCTTCTCTTTGCCTCATCTCGACTTTATCCTCGGATATGTACCTAGGTTCTTTACATTCAAGACAGCTTAGGTATTAACGGCACTGATGGTCTTTTCTTATTGACCTGAAATTCATCCTGGTTTACTACGTACGCAGTAATTGGAAATTATTTAGATTAGTAGCTTTAGTATCAAGTCTCGAGGCCCTCACCGGCAATCGGCTGTATATAACCGAGGCCACAATCCACAACCCTTAAGCTTACGGTTGGAACTCGGCTGATCAGTACTACGTAGTATGCATTGCATCTGGCTTCTCAGATAATCTGGGGTACCCGTGGCTATGGTTATTAGCATGTGCAAAGTCTACTAACCCAATGTCATCATCATACATGATGAGGAATGGTCACATGTGCTTTCTTTTCTGCGGTGGCTTTGCCAAGATTGATTACGATTGACATAAATTTGAGGCCTTCAGTTTGAATGATTCTACTTGTTTACTGATTTCCATCGCCCATGTTCATCATACAAGGGTCCATGATCAATTACGTCAAGTAGATGCTCCAAGCGTTCGGTATTATGAGGCTCACTGCCGATGCTTTCATTCGGCTTAATGTATGCGTTGCCGAGGCTGTGTCTTTCGGGGTATTGGCGGATTGCTTCGGTATAGTGGCTTGTTTCGCCGTCCGTCACGATACCTTGCCATGATGAATTCACAGGCGACAGTTATGAACAGTCATTTATGGTAGATCTGTTCAGCGGCATCTGAGTGGTTCAACTTCGTGTGATGGACGTCTTTGAAGTTGAGGGTGTGCGATCTGCATTTCTCTCTCATTGTAATATCTGAATATTTTAGTGCCCGTGTAGCACTCATGTTGTGATACCACGTAGGCATCAGAGTTCACCCACACTTAAATACATGGCTTTGAACCAGTCAGGACTCTCCGGGATCTTCTCCTCTTGATCAGGTGTTGTATCACCGTAAGAAAAAGGTAGCCTACCAGTGCAAGGGAGGCTGACCCTAAGAACCCAAACTCATGTCCATCTCAGGTCGACTACCCTATAGACACAACCATGCAGCCCTGCAGTTTAAACTATCCATGCTAGACACTTCCTGTAACATACTAAGGTTGTATCAGAAACGTTTACCTTAAAGCCTTGGGATAGAAAATACACATCCTAAATTATATACTAAAATGACATAAACTGGCTTACAGATTTCGTCTTTACTTATGTATCAAGTATCTTCTGATACCCCAACTCCGGTTCCTACGCGATAGTAGAAGCAATTCGATTCAAATTAATTAAAGAAAAGCCTATTGCAATACTTCCATAGGAGTGTATCCAACCCGAATGATAGCAAGAGGACCGATATCCAAAGCAAAAGACCGTCTTCAGGCCACCAGGCTTCTTGTCGTACCTGTTATACCAACTTACACCAATGGTCTCATGAACCAGTATCTAATCAATTGATAGTCGGTACATGTCGCACCACTATCCGCCAGCTCAGTCAGTGTACGATGAACACCAGAGTGAGTCATGTCGACCCATTGTGTCCACGGTAACAGAGCCTGTGCCCAAAGAACAATAGTCCCTTGAGGATCGATCAAAATGGGTGCAGGCCATGGATTGATCTCAGCGAAAGGCAGAACCTCGAATAGACCGAAGTGGTCGTTCACCAGTCTGAGGCAGTCTTCTCTGATGAGATAGTTAGTAGGAAGAGAGAATTCGAGGCATTCGTATGTCATCTTTGTGCGAGCTGAGACTGAGGAAGCTATCTGATTTAATGCAATGGTACACGAGATGTTGCTCAGGTGACGATGTGAGCATTGTCGTCCAGGCTGAGTTAGTATTGTATTTATGCCTCTTGATACACGAGGATAATGAGACAATCACAGGCAAAAGATCCATTTTGTGTATCGCAGCATTGTGAATGCACTTGGTCACAAACTCGCGGCGGTAGCTGTGGCAGCTTGTATTCATGACTCTGAATGTGAATGCCAGTTTTTCACAACCAGGCAAGGGAGTCATGGCTCATATGAAACATCACTGGGTACGTCGCGAAATAGATGGTCCACCTTGTCACTCACGATCATGATGGCCTAATTGTATGATAGAGCCTAGGCTGCTAACTAAGTCTTGTATACGACATCTTGAGTAAATGATTAGGCGAAAGAAACATACAGTTCGATCTAGTTCTTTTAAAGATTTAGGCGGCTCGAGAAACCGATCTAAGAACCATCGGTGTCGCTTCCCCAGGTTTGGTCTAGTCAGGGGTCAAGGATTAACCATCCATGCTGTCCAACACTCACTAAACTAGGTACCTTACCATACCAGACCCTGAGATTTTCACCCCTAAGTGATGTACTGAGGTACTCGTTATAGTACAAAACAACCTACCAACATGTTTCTGCTTCCTCACTGAACAACGTCAGATGACGGACACATCACCAAAATGCACCGTCTTTTTTCATTCCTTTCAGTCGTAGCAGCCGCCTCTGCTAATTGTCCCAATTACGAGCAATTCGCCCGTGAGCGACATGAACCTTTCTCAACGGGGCGCTATGCGTTTCCGCTTCAGCGACCCAGCAAGGAGTGTCGCACCCATTCAGTGCCAGCGGTTGAGCATGTAATTTACGAGCAGATGAATCAGGCCATTGGCGATCCAGATCTTTACAGTTTGTTTCTGAATACATGGCCTAACACGATCGATACGACTGTGCGTTGGCGGGGCGTGTCGGCTGATAATGCTGAGGAAGAGGTGGGTGATATACCATCATCAAGTTGAGATCATGAACTGACGCAAAAACCCTAGTTAACATTCATTACCACTGGTGATATACCGGCTCTCTGGATTCGTGATAGTTCGAATCAATTGCAATCATATAAATCTCTTCTCTCTTCTGACGATGTCGCATCTCTGTTTCGCGGAGCCATCAACCTCCAAGCCCGATACCTCACGAAAGCCCCCTTCTGCAACGCCTTCCATCCTCCACCAGAAGCAAACCTACGGAAGCGTTCCATTCAGCCTCGAGATACCGTCAGTCCAAAGTACGATCCCAATTTTGTCTTCGAATGCAAGTATGAGCTCGACTCTCTCGCCGCCTTTCTTCAGCTATCGTGGGACTACTACGAAGAGACAAATGATGGCGAATTCTTTGGAAAGTTCGGCTGGGTCGAGGCTGTGAGAAAGATCATGAAGGTCGCGGAGCACATGCAGGAGGGAACATACGACGAGCAAGGCATGGTTCAGAAGCCAGCTTATACGTGGCTGCGCAATGCAGACAGCGCTTCGGAGACTGTGTCCAACCATGGTCACGGCGCGCCTGTTAAAGGCCACATTGGCCTCGTGCGCAGCTTCTTCCGACCATCTGACGATTCATGCATCTACCAGTACTTCATACCAGCCAACATGATGTTCTCGAGATATCTCGCCTCGTGCGTGAAGATCATGCGACCTTTGGACGAGGAATTGGCCAAGAAGATGGAGGCAATGGCGAGTGGCATTGAGTACGGCATCGGCGAGCACGCTATCATCCAGCACCCTGTATATGGAGAGATGTACGCCTATGAGGTTGACGGCTTCGGATCATACAATCTCATGGACGACGCAAACCTACCCTCACTGCTCAGCATTCCACACATGGGCTACAAGCCAGTATCGCAACACGTCTACGACAACACACGTGCCTTTGTTCTGAGTCCATCAAATCCATACTACGCACGAGGGCCAGTCCTAAATGCCACGGGCGGGCCGCATCTTGGTCCCGGAATGGCGTGGCCCATGGGACTTATCGTCCAGCTCCTGACGAGTGACGACGACGATGAGATCGTTGATGGTATTCGCCAGTTGATGAATTCAACGAGTGGACTTGGTCTCATCCACGAGACGGTTAATAGCTTCAATGATAAGCATTGGACAAGATCATGGTAAGTGTTATCTGACAAGTGATGAGTGAAAATCATGCTGATAAATTAGGTTCTCTTGGGCCAATGGCTTGTTTGGCCAGATGATCTTGGACTTGTATAAGAGAAAACCAACGTTAATAGCCAGGAGCTACCAGGATGTCGGAAGTGCTTGATTAAATTTGGGTCTTGATATGGGTATCATACAATGCATTATCACTTAACACAGTCTTCTTGCCATCTTGTCGAGTTATAAAACACTGCAGTTATATTGATACTAAAACCATAACAGGAATGAACTATCGACTCACTCGACATACAGATAAGATGTTGACCACCATGTGCCTGTTTAAACCGGCTGGTGGATCATTTACTTCGTACCTTAAGCAAACCACAAGGCTGAGTAAGGTATGGGAATCTATCACCGCAAAGGAGATACACTGAAAAGTGCTTGGTTGTCATAATGCGTTTAATATATATATGCCTGATCTATCATGTAGTGTACGGCACACTAATGCTATGTTCCAAACTGCCCTGTTCGACGCCGATGCAGGTAAAATCCTGGGCTCCTGCCTCCCTATGCCATATACCATGAAAAACCATCCGTAGACATACCTAACTCAAATCGAAACCTGCCCCAGACTGCACAGCGTAGAGCAACTTCTCGCGAAGCGTCGCTTCCGAAGTGTATCTCGGAAGTTTTAGCAGATTGACACATGTACTGGTGCTCGGCAGTCTCTCTTCATCTGTACCTCCATCACGGATGCTGAACTTTGGCCTCAATTGTGAGAAGCCCAGCAAAGGCGCTCGCGGTGTCGAACTGACGTATTTGAGCACGTCGCGACGTTGAGCGTCAGTGAAGTTGCGCATAACCTTCCAGAACAACTTAATAGTGTCGTGCTCTTCTCCATCGTCACCAATTTCGTAGAGGCCGCTGTAGATAGTGTTTTGACGGAGATCTTCAATATCAATCTCGGACGAGTCACCACCTACAAGACGCTGTAGCTCTGACTGATTGAACATGGACAGCCAATTCGGGCGAATAATGGAGCGAAGACCGCGCAAGAAGGCAGTAGTCTGTGGAGATGGCTGTACTACCAAGCGGTGACGAGCGACGTACGAGATGTACAGCAGTCGGTTGTCGTTCGTAACGTAGGTTTGATCGCCATTGGCTATCAACTTCTTGGTGACAGTCTTGACTGGATCACCTGGCGCTGAGACCTGGTCTGCTATCGTGAAGTCGATACCTAACTCGGAAACATCCCCAGGATAGTTCTTGAGTCGCAACATTCCATTGTAGAGACCCTCGTCCATGTCGCGAAGATCGTTGACGCTGCCTTTGTAGTTCTTCTCGTCGTTGGGGCCCGTTGATGCCCACTTGAGAAGGAAGAAGCCAGCAAAGGCCAGATCGACGAGGATGCCTTCGTACATGCATTTGCCCACGATCCTACCAAGGAATTCGAAGCGCTTGAGCAAGTTTGTAATGCTATCTCGGTACTCGCTATCAGTTTCAGAATACCCACGCATCTTGAGCTGTTCGCGAGCAACGTCTAGCGCTGTGGGATCAGGGAAGAGCAGCCCCTTTTCGTTCGATGTAAACATGCCCTTACCGTGCTCAGCACCAAACGCTTCAGTTGTCACGCTGATGAGGAACTCCTTTGTAACACCTCCGCCGTCAATTCCGGCCTCTTGAGCACCAAATTGGTCGACAAACGTGATTTGGATAGGGTCCTTGAGGCCCTCTCCTAGCTCATAGAACTGTCTGTATGCATCTTCAAAGAGTTGGCTCCGCGAGATTTGTGCATGGTGTCTTGCGAACGGACTCACGAAGGAAGGCGGGTTATTGCCCTCCCTCTGAGCCCGATCTAGCTGGATGAACTGCCGAAAGATCATGACACGGGTCTCGAAGGGAACAGCATAAGGCATATGCTTCAATATCTCCAGCTTCGGCCCCATCTCTGCTAGGCGACGTTCTCTTTGTGTTCGTAATTGATGAGCTCTCAACCGCTCAAGTCTCGCGTGTCGTGACAATCGTTGACCAGCCATAGTAGAATAAACCCCTGGAACACTACCATATTCACTTTCCATATCTTCATCACTATCGTCTGAATCTTCCTCGATCTGCCGTTGTTCTTCTGCAATAACAGCATTAATAAAGTCTCCCTGATCAAGCTTTGACGTCATGAGCCAGTGGTTTGTAGGTAAAAACTGCTTTCTCGAGTCTCGCTCATATAGCATTTTCATTGCTGATGTCACAATGTTCCGCAAGCTGTCAAGATCGAGATTTGTTGGACTTTTGGACAAATGTGTACCCTGCCCTTGATTCGCCGTAGTTGATTCTCCAGTAGCGAAATAAGCGTCTATGCGATTTTTGGAAGCAGTTTCCAGATCGTCACGCGATTTAGAAAGTTCCTGGGTTTTGTAATGAAGTGTGAAAGCAGTGTTCTTAAGGAAGCTTGTCAGCATCTCCACGTCTTTTAGTGAAAGACTACAGGATCGGATGCGAGAATTGGATGGAGCTTGCTGCACAACCGGTGGATAAATACCACTAAAAAAGTCCTCGTCGTCGCTCAAACGGAGGATGAAAACATAGAGCTCAAGAAACAGGAGAACAATTCGCCAGTCTTGCTCCTCCTCCAAAGAACTGGTGCTTCCATGCGCAGCACCAAGATACCTGCGTAGAATATCGAGAGGAGGCTCTGACTCGGCCCTTATCTTTTGGAATACAGATGTCTTTGCCATCATGTGCCAGAGGAACTTGATGATAGGGACATCGCCCGATAATGTAGGGATTTCCTCGAGAAAGAGGCGCATTCGTATATCGTCACCACTTGATGGAAAACATCGAAGTAGAGTCAAAATGTATCCCGCAAGGTAGCTTGTGCTCTGGTACTCTTGTTGTGAGGATCCTGCCAGGTTGATGGAAAAGTCATTTAATGTCTGTGAGATTCCATTACTGTCCACCAGAGACATTAACTGAGAAGTGACATATGGATCAAGAGGTGCGACAAGCAGTTCTTCAGAATCATTCTCGTCGTTGTCACTTGTCCTAACGGATAAGCGAATGCTGATGAAAGAAGAGAGGATGGACAGCTGCGTGTAAAGTGTTTCCAAAATACCCGTGCTGGGGCCGGAGTTGTTGCTGAACCGAGTCAGATTAATAAAGTGAGCAAGTTGCCAGAGTTGAGCATCTTCGGAGTATCGCGAGCTGGATGTTGATGATAAACCGGCCACTATCGCCCTCGACAGGTGAGATAGGATAATTGTATTGGATAAATCTGAAATATTCTCCTCAAAGAAACGCAAATTTTCGTTGGTCAAGAACGAGAACGCAAAGGCATGATATACTTGTGAAATCGCTAGAGAAACGTCAATAGAGCCCCAGAAACTATGATCTAAAGACTGACCTTCCGGTGAAGCAACCTCGAGGGGGCTGGTAATGGCTCGGAACACAATATCCTGCCAGTTCCCACCAAGCCCTTGAGCTTGACACACCTTGGCAACTGCTTTGTAGTAATTATCGATCTCCAGGAGACCCAGGTCGGGATAACTCGTCACGAGGCGGATAACAAGCTTGAAAACGAGGTGCGTATCGTCAGAAACATCTCTACATAAGCCAATCAGTCACTAGCAATACACGTTTCTGATATATGGAAATGCACGTACCCTGCCGATACAGATTTATCTACTGCGCACAGAAGCAGTCGAATAAGTTGTGCTACTCGTGAGGGGTGAACATTTGCCGGTGCAATATCTCGGAGATTCACAGACTCGGTATCGTGCGCATAACAGATAGCTCTTCGAATGTCGTCATCTCGTCGCAAGGCGAAGAAAGACAGAAGCAGGGTAAATGCTTCAGGAAGCCTTTCGGAGGGAGATTGGTTGGATCCGGACTTGTATAGAGCATCGAAAGCATCCCTCTGAGATTCCCTTAACTCCGCTCTTGTTTTGTAGCCCCTCCATGTTCTCTGGATCTTGCCAGCAGCCTTTAGTCTTGTTCGTTCAACTTGTCGCTTCTCACGCTCGGCTTGGGCGTTCGATACTGTTTTTGTAGCATTTGATACGGCAGACGGCGACCATGAAGTGTTGGCAAAAGGATTTCCGGCGGAACCGCTGAGATTGACGTTTCGAGGGCGTCGGGAGTTGCCCGTGAATGTCGAAAACATAGCTGCGGTCTGCGGGAGTGATTGCGGTTGAGGGGGGATTAGTATTAGAGTTGGGTGATAAAGTTGGGCGTTAATGGGGCAAACAGGTCATGGTGATGCAGCCGTGTATCTTGGAGCTCGTTGTGAGACTGCTTCAGCTTCTAGAATGTTCAGCCTGAAGCTCAGTCAGCGATGGGCGGCGTATTTAAGATTCTATTTGGCCGATGCCGCGCTCGGAGTTTGGAGATATATGTCGTGGTGGGGATGCCTTTTGGAGAGGTGGACGTCACTTTGGGACTGGGATGATGATAAGATAAGAGCGGGTCTGGTCAGTTTGAGCCTTGAGCGGAAGCGGGCATTTGCGCAACACGCAAATGCGGGTTGAAGATCACTGAAGAATACGATTATGCGCTAAGTAGCAGAGGTTTCCGAAATTGCTTCAATATTTTCCTCCTCTTAGTTCTCTGTTACAGAATTCGTTTTGTGAGATGCTGAACAAAAGTACTGCCCTTAAATGCATGCGGAGGATTACTAATACTTATACCGCCTATCCATTGGGGTCTTTAAAAATCCATGGCACACCAAAGAAGTACCCGTACCATAAAGTAGATACTCACATAGGCATGAACAAGCTTTGCATTGCCTTCCTCAGTCCGAAGCTTTGGCGTCCATTCTTTGCATCTCATGTACAAGCTCTTGCAATCCATATGAGATTGAGTCTGAATTGTGCTGCATCAGGTAGCTACGTTGCATTAGGGCTTGGCTAAGAAATGTCATAGAAAACGTTATTTTCTTCAAGGTTGTTGAGATACTCTCGTGAGCTCATTATTTCGAACCATTGTTGAGAAATCATCCAGTTGAAAAGGTTCGCAAAATGCTGTGAAAGTCATCTTCGCATATTGTGACACTGTGAATATCAACATGATTTGTTAGAGATTATTCATCTTGGCCGTATCTGGGCATGGAACTCCTTCTTTTACAATAGTCGTCTCGTCCCATCTAGTCAACGTCTCATGTGACTTGTTGGCAGCATGACAGGGACGTAGGTGGGAAGGTTAGGATCCTAGACCAAACAGCCATTTGTTGCGTTCATGCGTAGCCACAGGGTGTACATTAATGTCTATCTTTGGCGGTGTAGATGGTCAGTTCTGAGCATCATGGCATTTTGGCTCTAAAGGCGGCTAGTGGAGCAACTGTTTTGATATTGCTTTTTCGACCACCCCAGCCAGAGCATGGGGAGAAATGACATTCTGCTTGTGTACCGCTGTCAAATATGAGACACAATATAACTAAAAATCGTCATAGTATCGTTTTACAAATACATGCAAGAAAAAACAGTTTTCTCGCACAGTTTGTCTAGTTTCTTTCAGACTAACCAGTGTCTATTGGCTTAGGCCATTTGCTAGCTTCACAACAGCGTGGCATAGGTGAAAAAAAGATTGACAGAAATTTCAACGTTTGCCATCTTCTGCACGGCGGCGCCGCAAGTACCTTAGCCACTGCCGAGATGGTGAAAGTAGGGCACGCGCCCCCGCATCTTATCACTGTAAGGTGTGTTGATACGCATAAATCTGTTAGTGAACGGCAGATGCACTACCCGCCTGCTTATCACAACCAACTGACAAGTACCCCACTTACTCGAGGCATCTTTCGATTCTGGCAGGTCAGGGTGCGACAGTGACGGAAGGTAGGTGGCAGGTTCACTCCACCAATCCTTCCCCTCCACCATGAATGGAAGACCAAGACCATGACCACACTTAAAAAAGTACGTACCTCTCTCCAGCCTCTGCGGTGCCGTGCGGTGTTAGGTTCAGCCAGTAAGTGCGACCAAGCAAAAAAATAATTTCTATCACGGGCGACGAATTTCTCTTTCTTCCCTCCCCAACCGCAAAACCAACCTTTATCAAACAACCCAAAAAACCCATAAAGTCGAGCCAGTCCAGAGGAACAGTATTCGTACTAGTTCTCTGTTTCTGCTCACTTCATTTCCACTCGGAAAGAAAAACACAAAAAAAACTTGAAAAAACCCCAAAATACACAACCCACCACCCCCTCATCTCACGACCTCTCATCTTTTCCTCTTTGTCTCTCTCGCGACACCGCCCGAGTGACTTTTCCTCCTCTCACGACTTCTTTCATTACCGTCTTTGAGTCTCTTCGTACTCCAAGACTTTTGAAATCCTTTCGGTAGCTACGCTTTGTTCGTTGCTCCGTTCCCTTTGTTCGCTCAAGGTCCAGTACCACGCGAACTTGATCTGCTGTCGGCTTCGTAAACAGGTATGCTCAACCCTCTGATTTCTCCCCTCATGGCCCTGAAAGTTTTTTTTTTCTTGTCTCATTTTTTTCCCTTCCAAAATCCCACTTTTATCCTTGGCTATTCAAATACTTGCTTGACCTTTTACTGATAACGCTGTGTACTGCAGGTTCATAACAAAACCTAGAAACCGATCTTCACAATGGCCGCCAACGCTGCTTCCGGTGCTGTTGACCAGCTCGCCAACGACCTCAACAACACCTCTCTTAACGGCAGTGAGGCCAAGGCCCCCGCCGTCGACACCGGTGTCACTGCTGCCGCTGACGATGCTGCCGCTCCTACCCCCACCTCCGCTGCTCCTCACCCCCAGAACTCGGCCTCTCTCTACGTCGGAGAGCTTGACCCCTCCGTCACCGAGGCCATGCTTTTCGAGCTTTTCTCCCAGATTGGTGCTGTTGCTTCTATCCGTGTCTGCCGTGATGCCGTCACCCGTCGCTCTCTCGGCTATGCCTACGTCAACTACAACGCAACTGCTGATGGCGAGAAGGCTCTCGAGGACCTCAACTACACCATCATCAAGGGCCGCCCCTGCCGTATCATGTGGTCCCAGCGCGATCCTGCTCTTCGCAAGACTGGCCAGGGTAACGTTTTCATCAAGAACCTCGATGTCGCCATCGACAACAAGGCTCTCCACGACACCTTTGCTGCTTTCGGTAACATCCTGAGCTGCAAGGTTGCCCAGGACGAGAACGGCAACTCCAAGGGCTATGGTTTTGTCCACTACGAGACCGATGAGGCCGCTTCTCAGGCTATCAAGCACGTTAACGGTATGCTTCTCAACGAGAAGAAGGTTTACGTCGGCCACCACATTCCCAAGAAGGACCGCCAGAGCAAGTTCGAGGAGATGAAGGCCAACTTCACCAACGTCTACGTCAAGAACATTGCTGCCGATGTCACTGAGGATGATTTCCGCCAGCTCTTCGAGAAGTACGGTGATGTCACCTCTTCCTCTCTGGCTCGTGACCAGGAGGGCAAGAGCCGTGGTTTCGGCTTTGTCAACTTCACTACCCATGAGAGTGCTTCCAAGGCCGTTGATGAGCTCAACGGCAATGATTTCCACGGTCAGGACCTGTACGTTGGCCGTGCCCAGAAGAAGCACGAGCGTGAGGAGGAGCTCCGCAAGTCTTATGAGGCTGCTCGCCTGGAGAAGGCCAACAAGTACCAGGGCGTCAACCTCTACATCAAGAACCTCGATGACGATGTCGACGATGATAAGCTCCGTGAGATGTTCAAGGACTTTGGTTCCATCACCTCCGCTAAGGTGATGCGTGAGACTCCTACTGAGGGTGACGAGGACAAGAAGGATGAGGACAAGGACGAGAAGGAGAAGGAGAACAAGGAGGAGCCCAAGGAGGAGGTCAAGGAAGAGACCAAGGAGGGTGAGGAGTCCAAGGAGGACAAGAAGGCTGAGAAGAAGTCTGACAAGAAGCTTGGTAAGAGCAAGGGCTTCGGTTTCGTCTGCTTCAGCAACCCCGACGATGCTACCAAGGCTGTCGCCGAGATGAACCAGCGCATGTTCAACGGTAAGCCTCTGTACGTCGCTTTGGCCCAGCGCAAGGATGTCCGCAAGAGCCAGCTTGAGGCTAGTATCCAGGCTCGCAACCAGCTCCGCATGCAACAGGCCGCCGCTGCTGCCGGTATGCCCCAGCAGTACATGCAGCCCCCTGTCTACTTCGCTCCTGGCCAGCAGCCCGGCTTCATGCCCCAGGGTGGCCGTGGTGTCCCTTTCCCCCAGGGTGGTATGGGAATGCCTCAAGGTCGTCCCGGCCAGTTCCCTTACCCCCAGCAGGGTGGCCGTGGCGGTGTTCCTCAGCAGATGCCCCCCAACATGTACGGTATGCCCGGTCAGTTCCCTCCTGGATACGGCCAGCCCGGCACTCCTCAGTTCATGGCCGCTATGCAGGCCCAGCAGGCTGCTCTTGGTGGCCGTGGCGCTCCTCAGGGCGGTCGTGGTGGCCCTCAGGGTATGCCTGGCATGCCCCCCATGGCCGGTAACATGCCCGGCTTCCCCCCTAACAACCGCCAAGGAGGCCGAGGTGGACCTGGCCGCAACGGCAACGGACCTCAAGGTGGTCGTGGTGCCGATGCTGCCGGATCTTCCGTCCTCCAGCAGCAGCTTGCTGCCGCTCCCCCTCCTCAGCAGAAGCAGATCCTTGGTGAGCTGATCTTCCCCAAGATCCAGGCCATCAACTCTGAGCTTGCCGGCAAGATCACCGGTATGCTTCTGGAGATGGACAACACTGAGCTTGTCAACCTGTAAGTTTCTCCGCTTTGATTCATCTTACATCAGTGACTAACACGTTTCATAGTATCGAGGACGACTCTGCTCTCAAGGCCAAGGTCGACGAGGCCCTTGCCGTCTACGACGAGTACGTCAAGGCTCAGGGCAGCTCCGAGGGCGGCGAGGCCAAGAAGGAGGAGGAGACCAAGGCTTAGGCTTTCTCCGACTCTACTATTTTTTCCTTTTTCTTTTATGGTTATCTGACTGGGCAACCCCCTCAACTGGAACGACGAACGCCTCTACAAGGCAATTTATGGAACAATCAGCAACGAAACATGCTTTACGACCTTGTGTTACCCAATCTGAGGGGGCGCATTATGTACAGATAGACTTGGTTGCTATTTCTTCTCAGGAAGGGAGATTCAAAAGTTTGGGGACTTTAAGGTGGCTGGCTCTCGTTGCGAACCTTTGCTTGCTTACAGCAACGGCTTTGGCGCATTCGAGAGAACCCACCAGGACTGGCGTTGACGGTTTTCTGACACTCTGGCTGTTGGCCTATACCCCCCCTACCAATAGTCCTCGTTTGCAGGCATGATCAACGCAGAGGTTTTATGCGGTTAGGGTTTTTAATGAAAGATATGTTAAAGTATTTGCTCATGATCTGTCACTGTGATGTCGCGATGGTGACTGAATTGACATCTTGGGTTTGTGAATTGTAATCATGTGGTATTTTCTAAATAAAAACCTAGTGTTATCCGTGATGTACAACAAAGATGCAAGCTGGCGTAGCTGTAACCGACGCCTGTGACCAAACACCTGTTTAGTGCAGAGAAACCAAAACCATAGCCTAAAACCATCCAGAACGAAAGAAATGCAAAAACAGTGGTGACGCTATGCCAACTGAAGATATCCAACAAAGTGTCCGTTTCTTCTCCAATGCTCTTCTTCAAAGGGGATTCACAACAACTGTATCGGCTTTCCCTCCAATTGCGTATCTCTTGCTCGGAACCGTACCGAACAGTGTCTCCATAACCTTGCCCTTCTGCTGTTTTCTCACATCGCCAAGGTAATCACTGACGTCGCTTATACCCCGGATCTGGTCCTCAAGGGTGAGTGTTGTAGAGTTGACGCCGCGGACGAGAGGCGAGACAAGTTTACTGCGAAGTGTTTCAAGTGATGCCTTCAAGGTTAAAAGCTTGCCGTTGTGATCAACGAGAATACCCTTGTTTCGCACCGTCTTCTCACGGACGTCACGTAATAACAGACGGTTCTGCTCAAATTTGCGTAATTCGGCGGCCCTTGTACCGAGAAGCCGTGTCCAAAGGCTGGAGAGCATATCGGCGTGAAGTTCCTCCTGTGCAGATGATTCGCGGACGACAGTGCGGGCGAGGTTAAGGAAGTGATGGTCGACCGCTTCGAAGAGGGCGAACAGAGTGACACTATGCTGTAGCTCGGCTTGAATTGAGTCTTCGAGGACGGTGAGGAATTCAGTGAAGAGAAGCTGCACCATGCGCTGTTCCCTTTGTGGATTTGAGAGACCAAAGACATGGCTGGTCAAGCGGCCAAGAGCTGTAGGTGAGCCGGTAGCATCTTCGAGAATGTGAGCTTGAGAAAGGAGATTGTGAATGTTGTCATAGGCTGATGATATGGTCGATGGTGAGGGGGATGAGTTGAGTCGATTGAGATGCATCTTCGCCCAGTCCATGACGTTGAGGATACTGTGGAACGTTAGATCTAGACATAAGGAAAGATGTCAAGTGAATGGCTTACCCATCGATATCGCCGTCAACTCTGGCAAAGAACTTGGTCATTTCCAAAGCCAGTGTTTTCATGGTTTCACTAAGGGCGTCTAGATCCGACACAATGCGAGTCGCATCTCGCATATCACTGCTACGCACACTCTCACCAAGGTCCCAAACAGCAACACTTGTAGCTTGGAGATCATGCACTTGAGAGACAGCATGCTCGGAGTAGTATATGAGAGGCTCGAACGAGCGAGCCAGTCCCGCAACCTTTACAAGGTCACCAACTGGACGTGGGGCAGCGGGCTGTAAAAGCGATTTGAAGAGGGAGATAGCGACGAACGCCATAGCAATAGTAGTTAATGTTGTTGACCATGTTTGCGTCAGGGCCTTGTAATGATCACGAATGAAGTTGATGGCTGTCTCTATCGGCTCAGTGCGATGTTGAACTTCTGCACGAACAGCAAAACGGATATCTAATCTACGTTAGACACAGATCGAGTGAATCATGACACGCGCTCACTTACAATTGTCGGGTGTTGGTTCGTGTAAACTCAAGTCCTTCACTGGACTCGAACTCCGCCTTTCTTGAAGTTGAAACTGTATTGTTGTGTCGTCAAAGAAACCAGGACTAGGACTCCTCCCCTTTTCTGGACTCTGGCTTCCCTTAGGCAACCTTGTGCGAATTGCTCTCTCCAAAACTCCATCATCCTCGCTGTCATCCAACTCAGGTGAGCTCTCCATCAATGCGCTCATGCCTCGAGGCGGAAAATCTTCTGGGCCTCTCCAAAAGCCACTACTCCGGCTTCCGTTTCCGAGTCTTCTCCAGGCTGGAGGTGAGTACCCACCCGCGGACGCGATCTCCGAATCCTCGAGATCCCCTTCTGTCAGTGCTGCTTCGCTGCGGTGAACTGAGTGGTGGGGCCGCGATGGACTTGGTGGGAGATCGAAGTCCTGTAGGGACGCGTCCAGAATGTCGTGGGGATCCATGTTCACGGCTGTGCTTTGACGTGGATGAGCTCTGGCGAGAGTCTCGACGTAAACGACGCTCTAACTCGTGGAATTGAAGTTGTTTCTGCTGCTCAAGCAGTAGGTGTTGTTCATGCGCTAATTGTTGTTGTTGGAGGTAATGGCGACGCTGCGCAAGGACAATGTCCTGTCCAGAGACGACCAATTGTTGCTGATCCTCAAAAACAAGCCCAGACGCAGCAAAGGGTGGTGCTGGGAGGGCCTTTTCGGTTCTTGCCGGTAGGTGATGATCCGTCGGATCTCCAAATATTGGCCTTAATATCGATGCCAGAGATGGCAAGGGTATGCCGAGGCTGGGGAATCGGAAGGCGACAAGACGAGGTACGTAGATGATTGCAAAGAGAAGTAAAAGAGCAACGGTGATGAGATAAGTGCTCGGAGCAATTGTAATGCTGATAAGCGAGACGTTGTTGTTTACCGTGAAGAAGGAATTCATAGAGACGACTTATGGGCTGAGTCACAACAACGGTTTGTGTGTTTTGACGTTGAGTTAAGTAAGGTTAATGAATCGAAAACGGTTTCAAGTAAAGTTTATAGAGGCGTTGGTATTGATAATTGATAGAGATGAGAGAGTTTGGAGAGGGCAAATGAAGTCTTGAGTCCAACAATTGTAAGGCCCGAGCAGATAAGTAAGGCTAAGTAGGTGAGTGTATGTAGGTATGAGTAAGTACTAAGTAGGTAAGTATGGAGGTGAGCAGGTAGGTGCTGGCACTGGTACAGGTGTACTGGATGTAATGCAAGGATGAGGTGTGGAAGGCAGGAACCTAAGAATGGAGGTCGCAGGTTCCTTGACCGACCTGTGGTAGGTTTAGGTACCAAGGAAGGAAAGAGGGAATGGATGGAAAGAATGAAAGAATAGAATTTGGGAATTGGGAAGGAAGGCAAAAACATATGAAACACAAGTCAATACTCGGCTACTTGACTAAGATAAGGTACATAGGTAGGTAGGTAGATGATGCACATCACTGGCAGCTGAACCAGGTACAGTACAGTACCAACAACATACGAAGAATCCCTCCCATCACTCACTCTCATTATGAGAGATCGTCCTTCCCCTCGCCCTTCACCCTCACGTCAAGTCGCAACTTCCCCTCCATGGGAACGGCCCACCAAAATCGACGAGGTTGGGCCTGCCCTGGACCTGGACCATGCCCTGGACAACGCATAACATCCAATCAAGCCCCGCCAACCGTGCAGAACAAGCACTGTTTCTCGAACCCCGCGCTAGTCTGGATTGAGCAAGCACGCTTCACCCACTTTACGCGTTGAAACGCGAAAGTAAAGAGGTCACATGGTGCTTCTTTTGTTTATTGTTGTCTCAGATCTCCCTTATCTTTTCCTTCTTTGATCCTCTTTTATGATGTGGTCAAGTATGCGAAAGACTGACTATAGACGAACTACTTGTCGCGTTTGTTATTTTCGAAAGTACTAGACTCGAAAGGCATTCATGGGCATTCACCGTGTTATTTTTATTATTATTATTATTATTATTATTTTTGTTTTAGCTCGCATAGCCAATTAAGACCGCCACTATGACTCGATGGTCACGCTCTTGATACGCTGGCAACGCTCTGTTGTTGATGCCCAGACTAGGAAAAGAGCCACTTTACAAATTGTGGGCCTGGGTCTGAACTTGGATCTGCCATTGCTTGCCTGCTCTCCATCCTGTGCATCAAGGCAAACAGACCAGCAAGGGCTAACGGGCCAAGATCATGACCAAAGATACTCTCGGACCAAGCGGAAGACATATGAGGCGAGGATGACAGACGTAACTACAGTGACGAAATGTGATGTCCTGCATCAAGTCAAGACAATGCATTGATCTAATGCACGCCATGATATTAATATCATTTTTCTTTTAATCTATAGAACCAGTATATATCTTGTTGTATATCTAGTCTATTCAACCGCCGACTCACTCACTGCCATCCATCTTTCTTATTCAGAATGCTGGTATAAATCTAATACCCATAAAAGCAACATGCTCGCCATCGCCAATACATGCAACCGACCTTAGAACCCAGTCCTTCCATCCCAGCCCAATGCAAAACACCCAAACTCTATGCACAGATGCCCGCATCACGGAAGCTCGACGTTGGGATTCTTTTCCTCAATGTCTAATTCACAGCACAGCCGTCCCAGGAATTCAACCCTTCTCATAGACGCCTTGATCCTCATACCCCAGCCAACACACTCTATCACGGGCTGAGAGCACTGCGTGAATAGCTCAACCACAGTTTCCGTCGCCATGGGTTTGCTGTCGCCGATCGCATTCTGCAGATTCAATCCGTCCTCCACTTCCACCACTGAAGGTCGCTCGGTTCCTTTCCAAGGAAGGGGAAACTCCTCGCAGAGCATATTCACAGCTAGAGACTCAGCCAGCGAGGCGTCCCATTTCTCTGAGCCCGTGAGGTTCTTCCACGATTGGGCGAAACACACAGGTACGCTGTTACTCCAGACTCGAGGGCCGTTGTGTCGGTTGTGCACGTCGTACATGGCTGTGCCTTCTTCTATCAGACCCCACCACACGACGAGCTCGGTATCCGTCTCATCGTCTCCCAAAAATATCACTCCGTATATGGGATTTTGTGTTGGCTTAATTCCTAGCTGGCCAGCTACAACGTATCGTTGAGATCCTGTGTAGGCCGCGCGCTGCTTAAGCTCACGATCTTTGAGGGTCATATTCACCTTGAAGGGGAAGCTTCCCTTCAGACGGATTTCTGGCTCAACTGTGTCTGACTCAAGCAGGATTGTCTCTGTCTTAAATTCAGGTTTATACTCAATAGAGTGTATCGCTGAGACGGTCAGTTCTGCTGTTCGGCGAGGAAAACTAATGTCAACGGTTAGGGCGTGTACTCACCATGTCGATCACCGCCGGTATCAAGGTATCCCGACTTCATACGATCATGCTCTATCACCATAATAACACTCGTAGGGTCTCTTCGAAACACGCCTTCGGCATAAGGACTCTCCCCAAGAATTATCGCTGGTCGCGACAGCGTATCAGGTGACAAGCTGCAATCGAGAACAGCTAACCATCGATCTCCAGCGTCTATAAGCTCCGTCTTATCTTGGTTCCATCGCGTCAATTTGCAGGGACATTTCCAAACGCGAAGAACCAGTCCCTGATCCGTCAATCTGACCCCGAACTTCTCTGAATCCTCCTGTCCTGCGTATGTGCGTAAGTTGAAGTTGGCCGGGCTATCAGCCAAAAAGTGCATCCGTTGTGTTTTCGTTTCGGGTTTGCGAGCCAAGGGCCATCTCCACACGAGAATTGACTGATCTTGCGATTTCTTGAGAATTTCCTCCTGTAGCCGCAGGAAAGCTCTGCTGCCTTCGCCGTACAGAATTGCCATGTTGATGCCGAAAATGCCTAGCAGAGAGTATGCCATATCCTCAACGCGGGTTGTTTCCCTTTGAGCCATCCAGCCCATCCTTGTGGCCACGTTTTCACGCTGAAGCTTTGTCGATATCCTGCGGTCCTTTTTCGCCTCCGGCCTGTGCAAGAATAACTCATCGATGCCTGTGATCTCACTAATTGTCGGACTCAGAGCATGTCGTTCGCCCAGGAGCGACCAATTATGATCGAAGAATTCCACTTCGTTGGGCGCAAGCAGCTCTTGTAGTGTCCAGCCGCGGGTGAACCAACGGCTACTCTTCAGGCTGTCGACCAATTCGACCCCGACTTCGTGGAGGAAGACGTCTGAGAGATAGGCGAAGCATACTTCGGAGTTGTTATACCAGCGGAACATGGAGTTGACGGCCTCTGAGAGCTCTGCGCTGCTGGATTTGTCGATGCAGCATGTGTCGATCCAGATGTAATTGAGCTCGCGACTTTGTGCCCTTTCACACGACTGCGCTATCTTGCGATATCCAGGACCATTCTTCTTTCGAATCTCTTCCATGCGCGTGGGACTCTGAATGTCATCAAAGAGGACCTCATCGTTACCCCACGTATGCGACAAGATGGCGTATTTTTCAGACCCCTCCTCCAGGGTCTCAAGCCGCAGCGTCTTGGTATTGACGAGTCTCATATTTGCGAATGAAAAAAGTGAAAAGTGAAAAACATCAGAAAATAAAATGAAACCAAACAGCTACCACTCAAATTTCATTCACACGAGACCAGAGATTCAGATCCAGTAGTTAAGGGGTGTAGTGCAATTTGTAGTGGCGGAGCACTTTCATGCTGTCCGCTGTTGGGGTTTCAGCCTCGTAGTTGGTCCGTACTGGACAAGACGAGACAAGGCAAGGCAAGGCAAGGCAAGACAGGTAGGCTCGGGCCATATAATATGACAAGCGAGTCAGGCTTGGCTTGAATACGGATACCTACCTATCTAGGGTTCGGGTTGAGAAGCCAATGAAATGAGTCAAACCCCCTGTGGCAAATCTCGCTGGCAGCTGGAGAATAAAACTGTTGGTGGGTTATGTTAATAAAAAATTGCAATACTAACTACGGATAGGCGGTTCACCCAGAATTTCGATAATTAGTTGATCCGATTACGCGCCCGGCGACAAAGCGCAAAGCTTATTTCTCTTAACTTAAGCGCAACTTCTCGACTCCTCCGCATTCATTCAAAAAGAAGTCCCAACTTCGGATAGATGATGCACGTGACCCACCTGAGACAACCACTCTCTCCTACCTAGGTAGGTATGTTGATGCAACGACGACCAACTTAGTACAAGGATTAATTAATATTAATTGACAAAACATCAATCAACTCCTGAAAACGCTGGCTTAATTTCTTTACCAATCGCTTAGTAGCTTCTGTTATTTATCAAAGAAGAAAGACTCCTTTCTGCCCATAAACATAAAGAGCGGTCCATCCATCTTCTGCTTCCAATTGCCAAAGATTGCGCCTACTCTTCTCCGTCAAAAACCCAGCTCTACGGGGTGATAGAATACCTGACGCCGCCCGCACCCAGCAAAACAAATCATCAATCTTCGTGAGGCGTGTTTCGCTAAGCATCTCCATAGATCTACCCACACTTCTAGTTGAACAGTTTCATTGTGATGTCCATGTCCATGTCCATGTCGATTAGTCGATCTTAGCATTGGCTAAGCTTCGAGCTGTTGGGTTGCTGAGGTTGTTTACTGGTTTCACGCCTCTGTACTTGCCTTGCTTTCGGAGGCGTTTTCGCGCTACCATTACGGGAACGGAACTCTTGGTGACCAAGTAGTTGGAGAATGATCCCAGAATAACACTATCACTTGTTAGCTGCTGCGGATATTGGGAGACTAATCATGGTATAACTTACCCCTTCAGTGCACTTCTTCCACGACTTCCTATGACAACAAGAGTGGGATTTACAAGGTCAATCACTTCTGTTATCAAGTGTTTCGGGTTCTTGCAGTGCAATACTTCCACAATGACCCTCACCTGAAGAGTTGTCTTTCGCAAAAGGCGGAGCACTTTATCGGTGATCTGCTTGACTGCATGACGTCGCTCATCTTCTGCCCTACCCCTTTCTCCTCCTGCTCGGCTTGATGGTGCTGGAGAAGTGTTAGGAGTGTTGTTTTTGGACGAATCGCCCCGAATCGAGTTCCGTACGAAATCTGGCACTGCAGACATGGACGGCGCGACAGATCTCGAATTAGCGACTGTGTTGATCGCAGCTGCTTGCTCCTTCATGGCCTTCGGATCGTCGGGAACTGAGTTATCGACCCCGCCAATGCCGGTCTCTTCATCCACGCAATATATGCACATCAACGTATCGCCATCTCGCAAGACGGTGCCAATAGCCCATTCCAGGGCATGTGTTGATTCGTCGCTCAGATCCGATGCAACCAGGTATTTTCGCAATCGATGTTGCTCCTCTTCGGCTTGCTGGGCAATTTTGGTGTAATCACCTCGATAAATCATGCGGATAGCCCGATGAGACTCTGGGGTAGAGATAATGTTGGACATTGAGCAGGTCAGATTTTGAGCTCTCTTGATGTCATCCATATCCAGCTCCTCATCCGAATCATTTGCCGATGCCACAGTTGACATCTGGTCATAAGCTGTCTTAGGATGCACACCGCCACCCTTGTTGAGTCGTGTGTTTTCACCTAGAGGAGTCGTAACCTTGATCTCTGGTTCATCAAGTAAAGAACGGTATCCTGGCTGCTTCGATGCAACGGTCACCCCTAAAGAATTAGTTTAGCAGGTATCCAGATATGAGAGACAGGGGGTTAGCATACGCTCTTCTTCAGCAGCAGCCATAAGACTCAATGATTTTCGGCGCTCTTTATCGTCGCCAGACTGGCCCACAACGTCGGGGTTGAGGGACCTGGGATCCTTTTTACGACCACGATCTTCATCATCAGATGAGTATGGTTCGTCTTCTTCACTGGAGCCCAGTGGTTCGCCGTCGGGACCCAAATAGTCTTTTATCATACGACCACTCTGGCTGTTTTCACGGTTGCGCATAGGGAGTGTCGACAAAGTACCAGTCGAGTATGCTAAGTTGGCGTCGGAAAGTCGGCGGTAAGCATTGCTCAGATCCACGACAGTGCCATCGTCCAGCATGGCCGTACCGGGGTTCAGCATCTGTGTTATATGAGGTGATCTAGACCGTGACTCCAGACGATTGTGCGGAGACTTGGATTTCCTGTTATTGTTGCCACCAAACCATGAACGCTTGCGCTCACTTTCGCCCGGAATTTGAAGACCACTGAGATCCGAATTTCTAAGTGCTTCGCTCAAAGCATTTCCGGATGGTTTTCTGCCGCCCTGTGTGTTTCTCTTAGGAAGTTGCTGGCCTGTATTACGAGTGATGATATCTGAAAATTGATAGCCTGATGTAGGGTCGTTGCGGGCAGCTGCTGCTCGCGGTCCAAACTCGACCGGGTTTGAGGCAGCATCAGAAAAGCTGCGCGTGTGTCCAACAGTGGCAGATGCCAGGCTTGCTTTGGTCATGACTGGAGAGTTGGGGGTTGTGCTGGTCCCAGATGGTTTCGCAGCTGATAGAGGTGTTTCGGTGTCCAACATGCTTCGAACTCTTGGCGGAGGAGGAGAGGTGGTGTCGAGCATACTCCGCACTGGAGCCTGACGAGGGGAGCTTGGTGCTGGCTGATCACCGACATCCAACATGCTTCGGACGGGGGATCGAGGAGTGGCATAGGGCGAGGCAGATCGCATACCGCCTTGCATAGAAGGTTTAGGTTGAGGTCTATTCTCAAGCAATGCCAGAACTTCCCTACGCTCCATGTCGAGCATGGCCTCTATGCTCATGGGTTGCTGGTTGCGCGACATGATGGCGGGAAGATACAATGGGTTCTGATAAGTATGAAAGGCTATGTAGTAATGGCGGTAATGCAGCAAGAGCTGGGTCAAGCAGCTTTGGGAGTTGTGCCAGAGAAATCAATAATTTGTCCAAGAATCTTTTAGACAGAGCGCAGAGCGAGTGCAAATGTATGCCCAAATGGCATTGCGCGGGTCTCAGACGGTATTATGTAAATGATGTTGCTTTCTGGTTCGGTGACGAGCAGTTTTTGCTATATTCAGTGATGATGGATGCTATAAGTCGAAGTGAAAGCTATCGTGGTCGAATTCGGGTCGATACGTCAGAGGGAACTCGGTGAAGCTGGCCGGCGCTGAATGGCGGCGTAGTACTGTTCGGTTCGCAATATCGCAATTCGGGAAACGGAGCTGATAGCAGTGCGTCAATAACTGGCTAGATAAATACTCGCAGTGCTTCGTCGTATGACGGAGAGAATGAGTTGAGATTGAAAAAGAAGAAGAAGCGAAGGAGGAGAAGAGGGGAGAGGAGAAGGTTGATGTACCGGTAGTGGGATCCAGGTCTAGGTAGGTCTAGGCTCTGGGGAAGGAGTAGGCGTGGAGTCTAAATGTTAGATGAGTTTGAGCGAGCACGCAGACAAAGGGCGGCGCAGCGCAGACAAGCCCCCAATTTGGGCCACAGATGTGTGGGAGATCATCGAGCAGTGGGGTAGAAACAGCTAGGAATGCCCTGGAGGTTGGGCACTAAGACCACTGGAGTTGTCCCTGTTGTGGCAATGATGTTCGTGCACGTCGGTTAAGGTAATTTTTAAAGTGGTGCGCCGTCACCACCTACTGCACGAGGTTAATTTCTATCAACTCCTCCATGAGCCAAAATTGTAGACTTGATACCCAATGACAATATACAATCAGCGCACAGTCAAGTATTTGAAATTGATGCATTGCAAACATTTTAAGCTTCAGCTAGATTCAAGTACTCCTCACGCAGTTCTTGGCCTTCTTAGTCCGAATCATCGAGCGATTGTGTCGTCATGTGAAAGCATCATTCTGCCACCACTAAATCGAACTTTCGTCATTGGATGATAGATTTCATCGGTGTTGGTTCCGATCTAGGATCAGAACAAGAATGGAACGATTTTTCGTTGCCAGTAAAATGTTTAAACCTCCGAAAACCATATCCAGCTTTTGTTGATCCTCTATCATACTTGTCATCCCGTGTTCGAACTCGGTTGTATATTCTGTTCATCTTAAGGTAAGCATAAATCAAAAAGCCCACAGACGGACCGATTTATTTTACAACGATGGAGTCGTAAATTTCAACCATTTTCTAGCGAGAAACCAACATTGTTAACCTCAGACCCAAGAAGAAACTACCTATGCACGATATATATGACCTCTGAAGCAGCCAAAACGCTGTGGCAGAAGAGAAAAAGTACTTCCAACACAGAGAACCAAAATAAAAATAAAACATTGACCAAACAGTTTCATTGAAGTTAAATATTGCGAAACTACCGACATCTAAGCGAATGCCATGGCATCCATGTTTTCATTGCTTAATTCAGACACTTGTACAAACCCAGATACATTTCAATATTGGATCTTGGGAGCTAGGCATCCTCTGCTCATTGTCTGGTTCCCTGTTTCCAGAAAAACGTTCCCTCGTCACCGTACAAAGGCCGCAACTCGATCTTGAGGTTATTAGCTTTAGAAGTGTTGAGTGGATTGGTGGTAACTGTTGACTGTGCCTGTTTAGAGGCATTCGGTTCAAACCAAGTCTGATGCAAACCCTGCGTTGGCCAGTATTCGAGTCTACGCTGGTGATAATCTCTGCTAGAAGCGCTGATAGCGATCTAGCTTTCAAATGCCAACACCATATATCCTGAGATTTTCTTGGATCATTGGGTATAAGTTCAAATTTAGTAACTACCTAGCTAGATGCTATAATACTCATCTTATAAACCTTACTTACAAACGGTTCATACCCCGGCACTTTCCAATGCCGGTCAGTCGGCATTGCTAGTCTCCACATCCGGACCCGGGTTCTCGGCACCCTCCGTGGTTGTACCCGATACCATCGGATTCGTTCCCACTCAAGACGATGGGGCCAGCGGACGCGTCAGACCACAGCTGAAGTGATGACTTCTGCCTCAGGATTAGAAGACTTGACTTCATCACAAGATATGGAATAATTCATCGCTTTACACCAACTTCTAAGCGATTCGGCTTTCCGGTGGTCTACCATGCAAAGTGTATCGAAAGGCGCAACACGAATAATAAACCAACGCATCGAGTTCCACCCTAGCAAACAATCAATATAGAGATCATGATAACCTCAAGATGACGGTGACTTTTGAATGCCTCTTTTCATCATATGGCTGGATATAGTTACATATTTGGCACATCTACTGTACAACCCAAAACAGAGCAAGAGCTCCAATCTTGTCCCATCTAAATCTACATCTTCTTCTTGACCTTGAGTTTGTTGGACCCAACGTTCGCTCGGGCTGCCGTGCCCAGCTTGTGGACCTGCTTTCGCTTCTCCCACACACCCGAACGTCCCTCCACCACAGCAACAATCTCCTCGGCGATCCGGTAGGGGAATTGCTTGCGTCCACTGCCCTTGGAGGGCTTCTTGTTGATAACGTCCAGAATCCACTGGAAGGCAATTCGTCGTCGCTGTCTCACGCCCAGAGGGACAGGAAGTTCTAGTGCTCGGCCACCACCACCGGCACCCGCCACATTGCGGATCTTGAGAAGAGGGGCCACCGAGTCGACGGCGACGGTAATGTATAGGATCGGGTTGAGAGGGAGATGTGTGGCCGGAGGGGTACCGGGCAGGAGGGGGTATTTCGGACTGTAGATTGGAGGTGGTGCGGTTCGGAGATAGTTCATGACAATAGCCATATTCTAGGTCGTTTGTTAGCCATTGTCCTTAACATTCTCCGAGGTATCAAACTTACTCGTTGAGCAACACTGAGCTTACCATCCTTCATGAGGAGTCGAGTGATTTGCTCCAGCACAGGATGGTAACGCTTCTTCATGTTGAAACCTTCCGGCCAAGGTCGTCTGGGCAAACCAAACTTGTGTCCGGGGTTCCGCATCTCAGTACTATCGGGTGAATCCAACTCGGCCTGCTCCGCTTGAGCAACAAGAGCTTCGGCCTTCTCGGCCGAAGGAATAGTACCCTCACGGTAAAGAACATCCTCCTGCGCCGGTGTCAGGCCACCCTCGGCCGTGCTTGAATGTGTGCGTCCGCCGTAGAATATTTGCTCAAGTGTCGCATCGTCGATAACCTCGTCGGACCGGATTGGCGAAGAAGTCACCTAAATCGCAGCCCCATTAGTTGCGAGACATGGGAGCTTTTCCAAAGACCAATTCCTACCTCAGCATCCCCGTTTCCTGTTGAAGCCGCAGAAGCACCACTCTCATCCACAGCCTGGGAGTCCTGGGCCTTTTGAGCGTTGCCAATTGCCTTCGGAGGCTGGTCGTTTCCGTCGTTCGAGTACCATCGATTCCGTGGGAGGGAGTTGACGAATGGGGCCGGTCGGGGGGCGGCAGATCTCGACCGAATTGCGAGAGCTCTGCATGCGCCCCATATACTCGTTCTCGGAGACATGACTGAGCTCCGCGGTGCTGACAGCGTTCGTGGAGCGAGTTCTACAGCAGCCTCGTGGCTCTTGTGATCGATGGATAGACAAATTCGCGATGCAAAACTCAGGCCACGCGGAGAAACAATGTTCCGCCAACTGTGGTCCCGCTTTAACCTACTACCTCCATGATCACGATGAAGGTGAATTGGCAACAAACATTACTAGAAGAATGAAATGATACTGGAAGCAATTATTTATGGTATTTTAAAAATATTTGCACGTGTAGTTGTGTGACGATTGATACATTGGCCTTGCTGCTCCCATGGGGAATTCGTCGTCTATCCCTTGGCTGAATGTTGAACTTGATGAGACCAAGACAAATAAATGCTCTGACGTCGCATTGGCATAATGTTTGTAAAATGACTTCAAATGGTCTCTCGAGGATTATGGAGTGTTTCATAATTGTCAGAAAGCACGTATACTCTGACTGACACCCTGGTGTTCCATTACCACTTGATATAAGTGATAACTCATGCATTTTTCTGAAGTCCATGCATACACCAAGGTTCCGAGACCGGATTATTCCAGTAAAACAAGCCACAGACCGTTATAGAATTGTAGTCTCATGTGATACGCTGTGCTGGCTTACACCCGGATCGACCGTGGCTGCACTGAGGGTGGGGGTACAACATAGATTGAACATGAGCTTCCATTTCTAGCAGAGAACAGTGTATGAGCGCACCATGCTGCAATCGATTGGCCCTTTTAGGATGCAGTATATCACCCAATAACACGGCTTTCATGTGTTGGTTACTCTCTTCACAAAGCCCTCCGTTGAGGCACAGATGTTTGCGAGCACATTCAGCTCTTGGGACAGATATGTTAAGTCATGGAAAAGAATCGATCGTATTGTAAGCTTCTGAAAAAGTTAGGAACAGACTGTATAAGTTGCAAGTCCATCCACATCCTATCAGTTATACTTTTATAAACATCGTTCATGAAACCCTGTTAGCGGTGATCGCTCATGTAACTCCTCCGTTAAACATCAAACCCAAACTTCCAAGCCTAACCGAAAAATCCTCCCAATTCCCACGTTATACAAGAAATGCAATCCAACTTCATCCCACCGTCTGTTCCGCAGGACATAATCTAGACCCTGTCAGAGGCCTCTGTTGTTACAGCGCCAGTTGCATAGTGACCCTTAACCTCCCTATTTTGCAAGGGCGAGGTTACCAAACTCCGGCTATTTGAATTGGAAATCGAAAATTGAAACCAGATGGACCGCAAAAATACAAAAGACAAGCCCCATCCTTTCGTTAGTGGCCAGGTCACCCTATTCTTGTGAGAGTTATCTGAGCGGGCCAAACTTATGCAAAGAGTAACCCCCACACCAAAAGCCTAGTAACCGTGACTTCGAGTGGGAGAGCCGGATTCGGAACCAGTCAAATACTTGACTGCACATTCAGCGGCGTCTTCCCTGGCATTCTTGATGTTCTTCCCGTCATACCAAAATCGAGAAGAATGGACCGTGTCACCAACGGTCACCGCACTTGACCAAGCAGTTCTTCCACCTAATAGAAGTCAAGTTTAGTTAAGATCCTGAGGTCGTGAGATCGAATCGAACATACCACGACGATCTGAGAAATCCTGAAACGTTGGATATTGAATGCGTTGAAATTCACAAACATCTATGATAGCGGTCAGCGTCAGAGTGTTGAATCTGAAAAGTGAGGTGAGGTCACGTACGCTTAAGCTGGTCTTGCCAAGGGCCAGAAGAAGGGTCAGGTTGGGCGCCCATTGTAGTTGTTAATGGATTATGCAAAGGGAATGTAGTCGATATTTGATGTCTTGATCTAGCAAGCGGGCTTTGGTGCCGAAAGAAATTGCAGGTATGTGATTGACCAGATAGGTTTCAATGGCTAGAAGTCGTTTCAAACACGGATTTCGAACTGTTGGAGTTGACCAGAGTAACGAGCGGCAAAGGAGGATTTATATGTATGTATAAAACCAAGGAAAGCTGTATCTAGAGACTATCGAGATACGCCGGGTGTAAATCTTCAAACAAGATGGGCGACAGTAGGTATCCTGAACAGTTACCCAATCGATGATGTATATGCGAGGCCTGAAAGGTAAGACAAAAGCAAATAGAGAAGCCGAGCCCAAGATGCCGGGACAATGATGTGGCAGAAGAGGATTAGATGCCGTTAAGCGGAAAGGGTGATCGAGACGTCAATGCGGGCTGTACATGGGCAAAAAGCTTGTGTGAGGTTGAGTTGCAGATAGTCAAGGATCTAAAGCAACTGGTGATGAGTTGTACAGTAGTGAAGAAGGGTACTCAAGACAATCACAAAGAAATATTGGAGGAGGAAGCGTTGAAAGAGAAAGCTGGAGGAGAAGGTTCATATATAAATAGTTGAGAGGATCCGAGCCACTAGACTACCCAGTGAGCTCGAACCTCGCTCGACGAGGAAGTGGGAGGGATTGTCAAGCGACACCTCAAAAAAGAAAGAGACTGAAGTTTTTGCTGACAAGCAAACTACGCAACAAGCGTGCCATCTATCGGTACATCACACACTACTACAGCCCTGTAACTTGGTATATGGGGCTTCAAGTTGGGTTTGCTTTTTTCTAGCCCCTTGGGGTGGAAAGGGTGGGATCTAGCACATGAGGTACCGCTGTACCGTACTCTGGATCAAAGTCCACAACGGGTGTGAACGAGATTGCTTTGACCTCAAATTGGGCCGTGCCGTTATCCCGTCAGTCTAAGACGGCCGGCAACGGAAACGGGAGCGAGAGCGGGTAGAAAGGCGACATGCTGTACCTCTGTACCGTAAGACTTTGTGTTCACAGAGACGTGATTCGGTCAATGTGAGGCCTGACGAGGCTGACCTTAATCAGGACAAGCGAAAACCTGACAATGTGCGATCGAAAGAGACAGGGGCATCTGAGATGAAGAAAGAGTAAGGAAAAATCAGAGGGGGCGTACGCGGATGGCAAAGCATATTCGAGGGCGTCGATAAGGGTAGATTACCCGTAGCTCGTGGCCGTGGAGCTTTTTCAGGTGCAAACGTGCAAGGGTAAGCAGGCGGATGTATACGCGCGCAAACACCCTTGCGACAAGTCAAACTAAGTGCTTGATTTGGGAAAGGCTGAAAGACACTGGCACGTTGGGCCATATACAAAAAGCAAAGCTGACTTGACAGGGAATAGTCTGGATGGCAAGGCAGTGGTGGATGCATACCAGACTCGTCAAGTTGGAGGAAGAGTGATATCGATGTTTGAGGAGAGAAGAGAATAAAAAACAACGTGAGGCTGACCATGACGAAATTAGAAAGAAGCAAGAGATAGACAAAGAGAGAAGAGACGACAAGGCAGGATGCTGCCAGTTGGATTCGATACTGCAGACCTTGGACACAATGATGATGTGCAGAATGAGGTGTCATGCTCGAGATGGTGTTTTACACGAGCATTAAAACGCAGGCACAACAGGCACAGGATCAGGCCTGTATGTAAGTTGGGTTATATATAACGGATTTACGTTGAGGAGGCGAGAAGAACGCTTGGACAAATTTGAGGTGGTGAGAAAACAAGCCTGGCGTTTCGTCAGTTGAGATAACACCCACAATATGGATGGCAAACCACCACGTCGAGCGGACAAGATCTGAGCCCAAGCCCAAGCCTGCGTCTGAGTCTGAGCCTTGGTACCTTGAAGCGGAGGCCAGCTGAAGCAGACCAACTAGGGGAGCTTTTAACGAGACGACAGAAGGCGGCCAATGGGTTGGGATTTGCTAGGATTCAAAATCGTCAAGGATCGAATCCATGTGTAGATGAAAACCTTCCTTGGTGATGGACATCGATAGGGGGAAAGACTTGATTTGCGAGACAAGGTCTTGTCTTCCTTTGGAGGACCAACTCGTAGGAATGACTGCGTGGCATGGGCATGGCGTGGTGTGGCCGGGTTGTTTTTGTTATGAAGGGGCTCGCTTCTCAGATTCTTTCTTTGCTTCTTTCGTGTTCCCTTCTTTGCTCATGTCTCATATCCTTGACCGTTCGAAAAATTTGACGTTTTCTTCTTTTTCGTTTCTTTTTCTTGTCCTTGAGGTGGAGTTGACAAGATCACCGCCGTAGCGTGACATGGGATAGACCTAGCGCTGCCTTAGTAGGCTCTAAGACTTTGGCCTAGCTCAGCTTCCAGCATTTACCCAGCAAAAAACTTCCCGAGAAGGAGAGGAGCCCGGTTCTAGAGCATGTGGGGGAAGGTGCCATCCGCTGCGCGCTATAAGCCTCCGCTACAACATAGCACAGGCACAAAAGGCAGCTAAGGCAGTGGGCACGGTTAGCAGGTGCCTTGCTTGGGCTAATTTAGTAGGTGCTCAGTACGCTAAAGAAAGCTCGATGAGATGACATATGACCTAGCGTTAACATCTACCGGGCCCAGCTGTAACACAACCTACATCCAGGGCATTGACGCCGGACTCCTTCATTCTCGCTTAGACCAGAATCACCATCATCATCTTGTCAGAACCAGCCATACGGTCAAGCCTCTCATATACTGTATGCATGTACCAAAGCTTCTTCATCCATGCTTGGTACCGGTTCTATGTTTCGACCATGACCGCGATCATCGTGCATCAATCTCGAATACCCTAGACCGTGTCTCAAGGGAGACGTGGACCCAGGCAAACATAGTATTGACTTATCAGAATATGTGTGGTACAGTGCAGTAACTTGCTGAAGGATCTTCGCTTTTTCATGGCCAGTACAAGCATTAGCCGCGCGATGCGACTGATATTAGGAAGACCTTGGATACCATACCTAAAAGTCGACTTCATGCTGATTTAGGGTCAGCTAAGATGAACTTGACTTAAGAGAGACTGTTTCGAAGAGAGGTCTTCATTCTCGGCGACTATCTCTTCTATGTATACTATGCCCAGATGGCCATGCAAGATCGACGAGTTGCTAGTTCACGGCGAACTTCTGTTACGGCCAACATTCAAGATCTGCTAGTGCTTCGGCGAAATATCTGAAGCAGTCGACAAGGGTTTGCATCCATCCCAACACGGGTTTTACAAAAGCTCCGGTATCACTACTCAACATGTTGGGAAAGTAAATGACTACTGCACTCTAAGCGCCAAGTCTAATGACTGCCGAGCCCGCTACGTCCGTTTTTTCGGGATTCTAAGCTTGGGGTTGATGGCATGCCGGACCCATGCATGCAACAGGCTCATTAGCCTTTCGGTTGAAGCCATTCAAGCATTTCTCCAGGGCTTTTGGAGACTAGTGAGTGCTCATCTTTACTACAGCCTGTTGGCTTTGAATAGTTTGTGCTCTAGCCTTGGTTCTTGTTCGCTTGATGCATTCAGTGGTTGTGTCTAGGTAAAAAATGATGGACTCTCATTTGTGTCCGAAACCTAGTGCCACCCTTTGGTTCTGTTCAGGCCGAACACACTAAAGGACTTGCATGTCTGAGCGAGCTATTCCTCTTGCGACAACCTTCTTCCCTCACTTTGTTTTCGCTTGAAAGCGACAACAAAGCCAAAACATTTACGGAATTTTACATGCTTAATATCAAACAAGCCGCGTCGATGTTGCGTGTCCCAACTTATACATGTTCAACCCCACGTCAAGGTACACTCGTCCCCTGCACCCCCAACCACACGAGATCAAATCGTGGTCAGCTTGGGCATTGACCGGTACCAAGTTGAGTGTAGGAAATATATTCAAGGGCCGATTAAGAACCCTTTTCATGACGCAGCGTCTCATAAAGTTCGATCTCGACCCTGCGATGGTCTAATACCTGCCGGATCAACTATGTAGGACAAGGGAGCATACGACCACATATTTCCATCAAGGACATGCTCCTTGCAGCTAACCCAAGTGACGTGACAGCAACAACTCTGTGATCCGGCTATCGGGTACCGGCCGCGCCTATCATGCTTTAGTGTTCCGCTGGCTGTTTGCTCAACCGCCCTTGTGAAACTCCAACAAAGGTGAAGCTTTTCTTCACCGGTCTGGAGCCTGGCGTAGATCCCCACGTCAAATGCTGCAACGTGACCACCCGTTTACTGATGTCTTTGCATATTCTCCAGCCCTGCGCCTCGCCGTTTTAGATAACTATGCCACTGCCCGTTTTTGTCTTGCATATTCAACGACCGCCTCCATTGAGCCTTTTCACCTGTTTTGGAAGGCTCTTGTGAAGGACCTTCCATGAGCTGCACGTAACCATTTTCGGCTTGAATCTCCCCAAAAAAAGCAGCACTTGTACTTCAGACAGTAAGAGTACAAGCCACCAGTAAAACAATCAATTACCCTTCCAAGAGTGGAGTTGTGCATGCCTGATGAATAGTCAGTCTGAGGCAACGTTCTCCAACTTCTGACGTGTAACGATATACCGAAGCACGAAAGCATTCCTACCAGCAAACTATGAACGATTGTACCCCTCATACCATTGGGGCTCAACTGAGAAGTCGATATAAGAAAACAGGGATTTATTGGCTTAGAACCCAATCAAGGATATATCTCAATATTAATGTATCAATCCAAAGCCGGACCGTGACACTATCTAGGTTATAGTAGGTTTCTAGCAAAACGACACCCCCGAAGAGTTTCCATGAAGAACGGCATTTATGTTACACCAGCATCTTTTATGGTAGATAGAATTATAAATACGACGGACTGGTATGGTACACTCTTATTTTTAGGCATTGGGGACATCTGTTAACCATGACTCTAACCTGTCGTGTCTGTCTAGGGTATGACTAAAATACAGCGAATCCACAAGCATATAGCTTGCTCTATTTGCGATAGGAAGTTGATGTTACTATATTTTTATCACAGGACTCAGGAATTATTATAACATAGGAATTTCTGCAGTTTATCAACCAGTTCTATATTTCTAAACCTGGAAATAGATAGGGCTTTAATTCTTCAATTTCCGAATGCTACCAGATTTCTCTGCAGGTTAACAACTGTACCGACTAAGTCTGGTTTACGCAAATAGAGACAAAATATCGAATGATAAAATAATTCATGCATAGCAGATAATCAGCCTCACCGTCTAAACCTTTTTGCATGACAATGACATGTTGTTGAATGGTAGCTCCCGGTTAAATAGCTTTGCGATGGTGGTTTGTTGGAGCCTCACGGGAATTAGACTCTCTTAGGTCAGTTGGCCCCACAAACGGGGAATTCGAGTCAATGCTATTTTGCCATACGTAAAAATCTCCAGAGAAACCATTTTTTTCTCCGAAAAATAAGGCGGTTTATGAGTTGATTCTGTTGACTATAAGTCCATGCTTGGAGACTTGGGGAAGTGGGTGCTCCTTTCTCGGACCGACAATGGCTCCGCTTACTCCATAGACATTGTCATTCGACAGAACCATGATTCCCCGAACATCCGAGAGATACCAATTGTACGGTACCATATCTCCTACATGGAGAATCTACTACAACTTAGAAATGCAGATCGATTAACTGTCACTACTACATGTATCTCGATCATCTCCCAAAAGATCAATTGGCTAAAACTTAATTCCAGAACTTTTTTTTAAATTTCTTAACGCAAAAAGCATGAATTTCTAGTGCCATTCGCCAAGCATATTCTCTACCGAAGCCTACGTCACCGGAAACTCAACACCACGTTGAAAGCGGTTTCGGGGTAACGAGAGACTGTCGATCTCCCCACACAAACTCCACAAATCTCCGGACTCCAGGTTCACTTTGGTAAGGCCTTAATTTGAAAGACTCCAGAGTTCAAGGCTCAGGTGCTAGTCTCTGCCCTGTTCACGCCGTGGTATCGCCGAATGCTGCAGTTGGGAGAATGAATCCCGTCTCTTGGATCAAGTCTGGGCATGCCACTGGCTTAGGCTTGGTTCTTCTCATGACGATGTTACCCTCCCCGCTCCCTGTCTGTCGGGGCGACAGAATTAGTCTGGCTTGCTGTGGTCGAGATATATAATAGCGTCGGCGGCTCCTCGATCATGGTTCTTTTCTGCATCGACTGTACGTGGTCGTCAAAGCGTCAATCATGAAGTTCTCACTTGTCTTGACGGCCAGCTCTCTCGCCTGGGCCAGCCCATCAACTCCAAAGCTGGACTATAACCGAGCTCCTCCCAATTTGTCAACTCTGGCCAACCTCACCATCTACAACACATGGCGTCCACGAGCTCACGTCCTTCCTCCCACTGGACAGATCGGAGATCCTTGTATGCATTACACTGATCCCAAGACTGGACTTTTCCACGTTGGCTTCCTCCATGAGGGTGCTTCTGGTGCCACAACGGATGATCTGGTTACATACAAGGATCTCAACCCAGGCGGCGCACCTTTCATTCGCGCTGGAGGTCTCAATGATCCCATTGCTGTTTTTGATGGCTCAGTCATCCCTGTTGGTATCAATGGAACTCCTACACTCTTCTACACCTCTGTCTCATACCTACCCATTCACTGGACCATCAACCACACTCGCGGCGCCGAGACTCAATCCTTGGCTGTGTCTACAGATGGAGGACGAAACTTCACCAAGGTCCGAGGTGGTCCTGCCATCCCAGATCAACCCTTCGCGCTCAACGTGACGGCCTTCCGTGATCCCTTCGTCTTCAAGAACAAGGAGCTCGACGCCCTTCTGGATAGTGAGCCCGATGTATGGTACAGCGTGGTCTCTGGAGGTGTCCAACAAAAGGGCCCTAGCATGTTCCTTTACCGCCAGTATGATCCTGAGTTCCAGTACTGGGAGTATATGGGTGAGTGGTGGCACGAGAAGGCCAACACAACATGGGGTGAGGGTGTCTGGGCTGGACGCTACGGCTTCAACTTTGAGGTCGCCAACATTTTCAGCATTGACGAGGAAGGTTACAACCCTGACGGCGAGACTTTCATGACCTTTGGTGCCGAATGGTCTGAAGCACCAGCCCCTAGCCAGGTCTCGCAGTACCGTGAGATGCTTTGGACTGCAGGAAACACCACTCTCGAGAATGGAAAGGCCAAGTTCACTCCTACAATGGTCGGCAAGATGGACTGGGGACGTTCTGCTTATGCCGCTGCTGGCAAGCACCTGCCCTCTGACTCGAAGGCATCAAAGAAGAGCGGAGCACCAGACCGTTTCATCAGCTACCTCTGGCTTACTGGAGATTACTACGGTGACCTCAAGCTGTTCCCTACCCCACAGCAGAATTGGACCGGATCTCTTCTACTTCCTCGGGAGCTCTCCGTTGGCAAGATCAGCAACGTTGTCGACAATGAGCTTGCTCGCGAGGAGGGTTCATGGCGTGTCGAGAGAAACGAGTCAGGTATTCTGGAACTCGCTACCATGAAGCAGGTCATTGCTCGTGAGCCTATGGCCGAGTTCACCAAGGTGGAGCCTATCATCGAGCCAGGCCGAAACGTCAGCAAGTCTGGATCAACCACTTTTGATAACAACCCCGACTCCAAGTTTTATGTCCTCAAGGGATCCATCTCCTTCCCCAAGTCTGCTCGAGACTCGGACCTCAAGGCTGGTTTCCAGATCTTGGCTTCTGAGAAAGAGTCCACGACCATCTACTACCAGTTCTCGAACGAGTCTATCATTATTGATCGCAGCAACACCAGCGCCGCGGCGCTTACCACAAGCGACATTGACTCTCGAAATGAAGCCGGTCATCTTCGTCTGTTTGACGTTGTTGTCGACGATGAGGAGCAGATTGAGACTCTTGATCTTACTATTGTTGTTGACAATGCTATTGTCGAGGTCCACGCCAACGACCGGTTTGGAGTAGCCACTTGGGCTCGGTAAGCTTATTCGATCATTACTATTGTTGCAGTTTACTAATGTGTTTTAGTTCTTGGTATGCCGATTCGACTGATGTTCGCTTCTTCCACAGTGGAAGTGGTGATGTGACTTTCAGTAATGTGACGATGTATGAGGGTCTTGCCAATGCCTGGCCTGAAAGAAAACGATAAATGATGCATCATGTACTATATCATGTAAAGTAAATATGACTTTGTTATGAGATAGCAAGACGGTTCGGTCGTTATTACAGAATGTATATATAATTATTTTCTGAACTAAAAATGTGTCACAAAATAATGATTCGGGCCATAGCACAGACTACATAAGGAGAGCAATATCGGTACATCTGGCACCGAGAATATCGATTGTCATGTTATCATGATAAACTGAATACAGTATAGAGCCAACCACTCTTGAAGTTTAGTAGTTGATCGCCAGAAACGAAACTTCGTCATTGAGGAGTATTCTGAAAAGAAATCAATTATTCTATATGTTTGATGTAAATGCTATAACGCTGGTCATTGAAGAACTTTCACAGCTTAGACTCCTCCAGACGACGACCCGTCTCATCAAAGTTAATCTTGTTGCCCGAGTTGAGCGACTCCTGGAGAGCACAACCAATCTTTACAGCCTGGACAGCGCCTGAGAGCTTGAATGGTAGTCTAGTGTTATCAAGGACAGCAGCAGTAAACTCGTTGGCCTCTGTAACAAATGCATGCTCGAACCGACCATAGTAATCGCCAGGGATCTGTCTTCTAACGCCCTCGGTCTCGTGCATCTCAACCAAAGTACCGACAGGGTTCGCATTGATAGCTAGTTTTCCTTCAGTGCCGATAATTTCGGACATGTCGTGCTGGCCAGCTGCCATCATACGGGAGGAATAGAAGTAAGCGACTTTTCCACCGTAAAACTCCACCAGGCCGACGGCATTGTCAACGTCGTTGTGCTTGCGAAGATCTGGTTGAACTGCTGTGATGCCAGTTGCGACGACGGACTTGACGATGGAGTCTTGACCAAAATACCATAGAGCGAGATCGATATCATGGATGTTGCAGTCGACAAAGATGCCGCCGCTAAACTCGGCGTAGGCTACGAAGAAGCCAGAAGGGTCGAGCTTATCGCATGTTTGAGATCGGAAAATAGAGGGACGGCCGATGGCACCACTGTCCATTCGTTCGAAGGCATCGCGGTACGAAGCGTCGAAACGGCGAGAGAAGCCGCACATAACTTTAAGATGAGGTTTCTTTGAAGCAGCGTCGACGACAGATTGGGACTGTTGAGATAAATAGTCAGACAACCATGTGGACTCAATCGGAGTATAGTAAACTTACAATTTCAACACTGGTGCTCAGAGGTTTCTCGCAAAGAACATGCTTGTCGGCTTCGATAGCCTGAATAGCTTCCTCGGCATGGGCAGTAGTGACAGTAGCGACTACAACAGCTTGAAGACCGGGGTGCTTGAGCATCTCTTGGTAGTCATTGTATATGACGACTCCCTCGAGGTGTACTTTTGCCCACTCAGCTTCCTTGGGGACGGGAGTGAAAGCTGCGGCGAGTTCGGCGCGGGGAGTTCGGTTATGGAAGTTGAGGGCGTGTCGAGCGCCCATACGACCGAGGCCAGCGACGGCGACTTGAAGCTTTGGAGAGGACATTATGAATTAGGACTTGGAAGTAGAGAACAAAGCTTAGAGGGAGGGCTTCTCGTTGGGTTCACGGAGCAACAATGGACTGAAGAGTAAGGACTGAAGAACAATACACATGAGCGAATCTTGTCCCTTATACTTTGAGCTCCCTCGGCAATCGGAGAAGAGGGACAAAAAAATACCGATATTCGGAGCTTTAGAAGCATTGTGTTTCTTGGACCCTTTCTGTTTTCGCTTCCCCATATTCGCTTGGTGTAAGTTAATGAATGTCTAAGCCAAGTCAAGCCGATCAACCCCAATACCCCACGTTACACATGTGTAAGCGGTCTGACTATGAATTGAACTAAAATTCGTCCAAGTGACGAGTTTAACTAGCAGGTTTACTTCCAGGTTGAACGGGTATACAGTTAAGTCATCATGTCTTCTCATGTTAGATATGCGAGTTGAAGATGCAGTCATAAGTGGATACTAAAATACAGACTTCCAGATGGAGCAAGTAACTACGGAGTGATCTTTCGGAGCTTTTTACCGCATCTAGACATTGGATTGATCCCTGTTATTCTTCCCCGCATTGCAGCTGTGGCTTAACTCTGACACCCTCCATTACTTGAGACACGCATAATTGGAAATATTTCCCGAGTCTAGACGAGGAAGATCTTGCCGCTATGGACTTTCTGCTGCAACTTTTCCCTTCGGACTATGTTTAGTATCACAATAGTTGTGGTGATCTTCCCCACGTTTTGATGGTCAGCGAATTTCCTATTCTGTCATTTTGGATTGGCTGGGAGAATATTTCGTTAGAATTCTTCGTTGGGATTGTTCGGTAGAATGCCACATGTTACCATATGCATATGCTCTGAATGCAGAGTGGTTCTGGACTTTGGTCCTTTTGTGACACAATGCGCCGGCAGAGATGGTCATTTCACAATGGAACCTTTGAAGCCTAATTCTACTGGTTCTATGATGGATCTTCGGGATAAATCATCAGTCACGACTCCTAAGAGTTGCAGTGTTGTCCTGGCTGTTGATATCACCCAGGCCCAGATATCAGTACCATTAAGACTGTCCCAGCGTCAGGTGACATCAAAAAGAGTTTGCGTAAATTAAATTGTTCATTAACAAGCATAAAATTGTTGAAGTTGAAATGAGGTCTTTGTCTATCAGTAGTAAATCCAATATCGCTATAGCTCTGGCCAGCAAAACGCCATACAAACTCCGTAGTTAACAATCTATCCCCAAACATCTTCAAGCCACTTATTGCCCTTCTTCGCCGACTCAGCCCAGCTTCGAGCCTCAGCATCAGACCAACTATTCTGTGTCTTCATAGCCTCCTCAACCACATTTCCAACCTCTCTCGCCATAGCCGCACGACCACAAAAGTAAATACCAGCACCATCTTGTAAAAGGCCACAAACTTCCTTCTTTCTCTCCTCGACCTTGTCCTGCACATACTTCTTCGGCTGTCCGTCGGCGCGCGAAAAAGCAGTAATGATCTCGAGAGAACCTTGAAGCTTGTCAACAACCTCGGCCATCTCATCGCGGTAGAGATAATCTTGATCCGGGGAGCGGCACCCGAAGAATAGGAGCATTTTGCCCAGGGGTTTCCCGACAGCATGAAGACGAGCTCTTTCGAGGATGAAACCGCGGAAGGGAGCGAGGCCTGTGCCAGCACCGATCATGATGATTGGCGTTGAGCTCATTGTAGGGAGTTTGAAGTTTGAACGACGGATGCATGCAAAGACTTTGTGGCCCTTGAGAATGTCTCCAGGACCGGACAAGGCATATATGGGTGCGTCGAGACCAACTTCTGACTGCTCGCCTGCACCGTTCAGGGAGTTTCCGAGGGCATACAAATAGTTCGTTGTGATACCTCGTATGGACTTGCTGGAGTCTTGTTGAAGGGGTGAGTTGTCGACGCCAACAGTGATAGCGAGCTTGCGAGCTGAGACAGTGCTTGAGGATGATATAGAATAGTAACGAGGTTGGATGGAAGGTAATGTCTCGACCACGTAGGAGAGAGGTAAGTTGGTCCAGGCAACTCCAGGAGCGACTAGATGCAATAGGCGGCCCATTGTGACATGGTTCCTGGCAATGTAGTTTGCATATGCTTCCTTACTCTTGCCCAAGGCCGTCAACGCCTCAGCAATCTCGGCCGAAGGTGCAAACTTGGCCAACTGTCCAACAGTCTCTCGAGATACGGGAGCTGCTACCTCGAGGTAATGGCGGAATAAAGCCAATGCTGATGTAGGACTAGGGATCTTTGTAGAAACACCTTCCTCCAGAGCTTGAACAAGGAGAGGTTTCTCAGCTCGATCTTCTAGACCCAGAGCTCTGAGAAGGAGCTGGACTTCGTGATCTGGATTTATAGGGTAAATGGCCAGATGGTCTCCAGTTCGGTATCGAAGTTCAGGCTGATCCGAAATGTCGAGTTCCATGTGAAGACAGTTTCTTCCAGGGGATGTATAAAGTTCCTGAGATGACTGGACGGTCAAGGGTCGGATAGGCGAGTATTGCTTTACAATCTTTGCGGGCCCGGTTCGGTTCTGGATGGGTTCTCCTAGGTTGAGATCCATGATATCCAGAGACTCATCCTCGACGAGTTGAATGCTTGGTTCGTATGGAATATCGCGCTCTTCATAGCCCAACTTCTCTTGAAAATGAGTATAAACATCATCCTTCCAGGATAAAAAGTCTTCCTCTGTACCCCCCTGAGCGTCATTGGCTTTGCCAACAGGCATAAGTCGCTGAGCACCAGCTTTGTCGAGATGTTCGGCCACAACATCGATAACACGATTATAATATCGGTAACTGGTGTTGCCGAGACCAAAGGCCATGTACCTCAGGTTAGGCAATTGGATATTGGAGGTCTTGGTAAGCCACTCCCAGAATGCAGCAGTGTTGTCACTGGGATCACCTTCTCCGTATGTAGAAATGATAAAGATGGCGAGCTTACTTTGAGGAAGATTGGTGATGGACTCTGGATCGTAGTCGCAAAGGTCAGCGCAGAGAGTCTGGAGACCGAATCGAAGATGACATTCTTTTGAGAGTCTGTTGGCGAACATCTCTGCTGTACCAGACTGAGAGCCCCAAAAGATGACAACATCCTTGCCCTACTGGATGTAAGCAAATACTCTGAACTTATCTCGGTAGCGTAACTTACAGTCTCTTCCAACTTCTTGGCAATATCACGAGTCACTTTGGGTCCTGAAGAAGCACCATTCTTGGAACCCATGCGCTCGAACCAGACATGGTGGTAAGGATCTGGTCTATCCCAGGCGATACCTCGAAGGAGATATGCTGCTGATGCGACGCCAAGTGCACTTAGGGCAGCTATGTCGGCGATTGTCTGGGGAGGACCCAGCTGGGAGAGCCGGGCGAAGGCGTCTGCTGTAAAGACGTTGGTCATGATTACTACTGGAGAAGAATGATAGTTTGTTTGATCGTCATGAAAGTGAAAAGATGAGCTTGATATTCATATCTATCTTGGCCTTCCCCATGGGGTTTGTTTCTGTACTAAGAGTTGTAGATAGATTAGTAGCTACGGAACTATTTTCCATCTCCAAGTATATGCCCTATTCTGGTTAGTTTCAACGTCGAGTTCTATGCAGCCAGTTTGGAGATGGGAGTGGCAAAGGGGGACTTTGCCTAGTTTATTGTCGTCTGAATAAGGAAAATTCCCCCATTTGGCTGCATATTCTAGCCCCGTCGGTCACTCCCGTCCTCAACACCATCTCAAAACCAGGATGTTATTTTGGTATTGCACTCGCGACAGACAAGATGAGAAAGGAAATATTCTCAAGTCGGCAATTACTTAGATCTAGACTTTGTGATTTCGCCTACCCCGCGTTTCCTTCCCCGCAGATCTCGTCATGGTTGAGGGGTTGGTTCTTGCGGGAATGTCAATAGTATCGTCAATCTTTCCGTAAAGTTTCCTAAATCAGCGTCTTTCTCACTTGTGTCAGATATGGCAGGTAAGACTAGAGCCTTACGCTTAGGCTAACATGGTAGTCTATGTTGTTAGACTTGTGAACGATAGAACGAACTACGTCGAATATGTAAAAGAGTTATATCACATCCCTCGGACCTTGACCTCTCCATCACATATTCTCAACTCTTCAAGCCACTCCCAAAATGTACGCCCAAGTCTTGGCTGTTTCCACAGCCGTATTCATTCTTAGTTACTTCATTATCTTGCCCATCTTCCAATATCTCCGCGATGCCAAAGGTCTGCGTCGCTATCCCAACTTCCATCCTCTAGCTGGAATAACAAATCTCCCTTTTGTGAGGGAAGCTGCCCGAGGTTTTCGCTCAAAAACTCTCTATGAGATGCACAAGACCCATCCCGTGATCCGCACTGGCCCCAACTCTCTTTCTTACGGTTCCGTCCAAGCCATCAAGGACATTTACGGCCACGGTACAAAATGCACAAAGGGAGAGTTTTACGAAACTCTTGCTGGGACACACTACCACCTTGCCGATGTAGTTGACAAGACAGACCATGCTCGCAAGCGTCGTGCCCTTTCTGCAGCATACGCCTTGAAAAATCTTGAGAACTGGGAGTTCAAGGTGGCTGACAAGGCAGAGCGATTCATTCGTGCTGCTGACGCCGCTTGCACTTTGCCTCTCAAAGAAGGTTTCACTCGTCCTGACCCTGAAGACCTGAAATTCGACTACCGCGCGTTTACAAACTTCTTCACTCTTGATGCAATCGCCGACATTGGTCTAAGCGAACGACTCGGCTTCTTGGACCAGGGTCATGATCTTGTCAAGGCTGAACGTATGGATGGAACTATCCACCACGTCAACTTCCGCGAGTGTCTTCACTCAACAGCACGTGCTCAGTCCATTCTCGCTTGGACTGAAAAGTGGTACGACTTGAATGTTGAGTTATCAAAGTGGTTCTCAAAAGACTTCCGCAAGTGGTGGGGTTTGAACGAAGGCTGGAACGACATTGTGTATCATCGCGCAACTCAGCGTCTTGAACGGTATAAGAAGGGTGAGAGATTACCTGACTTTTTCCAAGCCCTGATGGACCATAGCGAAGCCAACCCTCCCGGTCTAGAATGGGGAGAGATCGTCGCTGAGGTTTCCATCATGATGAATGCTGGATCCGATACCACGGCTATTGCCATGAACAATGTCATGTACTGGCTCCTCAAGAACCTATCTTGCATGGCCAAGCTCCGAGAAGAAGTCGACTCTGTTCTAGACCCAGAGGAAGTCGTCGCTCCATACGACAAAGTCAAGCACCTCCCCTACCTCCGCGCCTGTCTCGATGAGTCCTTGCGCATTACACCACCCACTACGTTTGGTCTTCCTCGTCGCACGCCACCTGAAGGCTGGAACATCCTAGGCGATTATATCCCCGGTGACACCACCGTCTCCATCTCAGCCTACGTTACACACCGAGATCCTCAGATCTTCCCCGACCCTGAATCATACGTCCCCGAACGCTGGCTTGGGGAGAAGGGCAAGGACTTGCAGCCGTATTTTATCTCTTTCAGTGCAGGAGCTCGAGGGTGTATTGGCCGAAATATCAGTTATCTGGAACAAACTGTGCTGTTGGCCAGTGTGGTACATCGGTATGAGTGGGCGCTGCCTTATGCTGAGTGGGAGCCCACGAGGACTGAGGCCATGAACCTTGCACCTGGTCCTATGCCACTCAAAGTGTGGCGTAGGGACTTGGGAGAAAATGATATTGATGAAGAGCAGGGTTGAGATAGAGTAAAGTTCCAGATTGGTTATATAGAATATAATAGTTTCACGGATTCAGTAATCCGTTGATCAACTTCGTATACCAAACTGTCTCCGCAGATGTTAGGTTCATAATTGTAACTGAACATTGGGTCCAAAGATACCACTTTACAATGCTAGGCACCTAACAAACATAGCCTAAGATTGGGGAAATTGAGTACAGGACAGGCTCAGTAGTTGAATAGATGCATTTAGAATCAGGAACTGCTTTAAACGTTTGTCTCATAATCATTCGTATCATACTAGCTGCAAATTGCTATTAAGCATTCCCGAGATAGGCATTCCGGAAATAACGTTCGCAGGAGATTCAGTCCAGCCCCAAGCCTCTTTCAGATACTCTTGTCTGCAACAGCTGTCAGTTATGCCATAGTCCTTTTGTGAGATCGTCCTTACACTGATCTGTTTGGCCAACCGAACTGAACATCGGCCTTTTGCAGAACGTTATATAGTGCTTCTTGTTCATACATATTATTGAATCGATCACCAGCCATTGTTATAGCCAGACAAGCGTATCTAGAAACAGTTAGATTTAAAAATAGCAGGATTTCTATTGAGAGACATACGCATATCCTGTTGGGTTTCTTTGGTTTGACTTGATAAATATTAGCAGGTGCTCTTCCTCAAGATCTGATTACTGTACCTCAGCTACTCCACAAACCATCTTGACAGTCTTTCTTATCTCTTCGTTTATCGTCTTGGCAGCTTTAGCCTGCCCGGGTCCCAACTTCGGTGTCCGAGGGTTATGAGCTGCAAGGAGAACTTGGATCAACAAGTAATGCAGCACTCCTGTGACGACTGCATCATTAAGGTAAAGTGCCTGTGGGAAGATTCCAGGGGTATCTTCACTTTCGTTGATATACATGGGATGAAAGTGCCAGGGTCTTTCAGCCCACCATCGTTCTTGGGCTTCTTGTAGCCTCTCCCATGCTGAAAAGCTCTGGTCTTCTGAGCCGTAGCAGTAACGGAGACACGCAGCACATTGGAGAATAGTCAGATTAGCAAATGTGCAACATGTATCGTCGTTCTGCACCAGTCGAGATATGTCCTCTAAGACAAAGTTTGGATGCACAGGTCGGGCCTGCATAAACGACATATGTATCTCTTGTCTAAGGGCAACCCAGAATGCTGCGCGGCGTAGGCCAGTAAAGTCCAAGATCTTCTCTTGAGCCGCTACAAACACTCTGGTGCCGACAAGGTGCGATTCATTGGCTGTTTCGGCAGATGTCAAAGGCACATCGAGTTCTTCCATGTAGCGGAGAATGACAATAGCGGTAAGAAGGTTCTCATCCATGACGGCAGCAGAACTGGATAGTGCTGGGATAAGAGCATCGAGGCAGTTCTGATGATATCGGTCACCGACTAAGCCATCAAATCCGTCTACTCTGCTCAAACGTTTGGCAGAGGCAGCAAGTACTGCGTTCATAAGAGGAGGACAAATGACCGCTCGACGAGGGACAATCGTAGCGAAGTGTCGTTCACTGTCACACAAGTCGAAAAGAGGAGCTAGGACATGGATAAAGTTATAGAAGAGCATAGCCTCTTGCGGATCCTCAAGCGGCCATCTCGGCGTGTCAAGGTATATACCAGAGATGGCTTCGGCGACATGGTCGGCTGGGATTGATAGATCTGTTTGACGTGAACTTGCAAGTGCAGCGGCAATTTGAGGGCTTTGCACGCCGAGAATGATGTCGTTGTCAAGGACAGGCGACGCAAAAGGACCTGCGTTGTCGGATTTTTGACTGGGTGAGAGAGCATCAGGAGGTTTCGAACGGGGAGTAGTCCGCCATGCCCCTGTAGAAGATGAACTCAGCGCTCGCTTCTTGGAGGGACGTCCACTGTCGTTCGAAGGAGTCTCATCCAATCCCGTCGCAGATCTTGGTCTGTCCTGTTCTGAGCACGAGGCAGAGTCTTTCGATTGAAGTTTATACAGGGGAGCAAGAGGTGGGGAAGAACGAGTGCTGGTAACGTCAATATCTATGTTGAAGTTATCCAGAGTATCAAAATTGCCGGTGCTAGAGTCATGAATATTGATGATGTCTGGCGTTTCATCAACGAAACTCAGAGCTCTGTTTGTCTTGACCCATGGTTGGCCTTGAGAGAAGTTGTAGTCTCTGTTCTTGGCTTCAACAGCCTTGCTAGAGCGTATGCTTGAAGGCAGTGAGTAGTGGAAGAATGAAGTGGCGGAGGAGCAACTTACCTTGGGTTTAACCCATGACGAAATCTGACACTGAAACCACGAACACACTCAATATCGCTCTTTCGGCAGTTTGCACAGGAGGGCCTATCGTTGTCACCTATCGACTGGCAGTTAGTGAATGGGATGATACAGCAGTATAGATCTGGACTCTGGAAAGACTTACACTTGAGATGTCTATTGAGGATCGAAACAGATAGTTAGACCAATTACTTCAGACAACGAACCAAAGCAACTACCAACGGGCAATATTGCCTAGGTTGACAGAATAGAAACCAACCAACTAACCTTTGCTTACAGACCTAGAAACAGCGACTGTCAACTCATAGTTCCCTGTTATAGCGTCGGGGCGACTTACCGTACAGGGGTTGAGAGGCCTGGTAGTAACGGTTGATGAAGTTTGAGGCTCTTGCATGGTTCGTACCAAACGTCATTCCACAATGAATACAGACCAAAAGAGACTCAGTAAGTGATGATGATGATCAAGACGGAGGATGGAAAGAAAGAAAAGAGGAAATCTCATCATAAAGGGTAATTACTGCTTTGAGTAGCCCACTGCAAGTTTCTACTTACAGCATAAACGGCAACTCTGCCCGGCTGGTAGACCCAAAAACCCCGCACTGATCTCACTGAGCCTCAGAAGATCTAGCCCCAATGTTTAACGCGCAACTCCCTGAAAGCTCACTGGAGAAGAGCCCCGCCACTAGCCCTGTTCCCTGTTCCCCATGGGGTCGGGTACAGTCTAGCGATGATTGGGAATAGCTTCAACCTCCAAATTTCGTCAAATGCTCATCATCTGGGGAAGCAAAAGATGCTTGTCTGGGGAATTTCCGGAGTAGACGGGTCTAGCCGGGGGTCTGGACTATTGTCACTGTCCAGTCACTAAACATGACTATCAATTGGGGGGTTCGCTTCTAAATGCCGCGAGATCTGGGGGGGCAATATTGGGCCGTTTTGACAGTGCCGTAGCTACAAGGTTAGTCAATTCCACGTTTTTCTCTCTGGGGAAAGGGAGAGCTGAGAAAGGCAATTCTCCTCATTTCTTATCGTCAACCAAAATCTTGGAGTAGCAAGATCTACTGTTGCCAAGTTCAACATCTTGGATGATGTGGCGCGCTTCATATTGAACATTTAATATATAAGAAGACGTTTGCAACTTCATCCCAGTCGATATCATCCAGATCAGCATCAGTCTTCAAGCCCATTCTTCTTACTTTCACATCATTCACAACTCCTCATCATCATTATGTCGTTCAAGACAGATAACAAGGAGCATCTCGAGCATCTCGAAGATAGCGGCACCCCAGACTCCATTCAAGAGGTCAACATCGATGACCTCGACTCCATCGAGCAGACCAAGACTGGCAAGTTCTCTTGGCTTGTTTCCATCACTGCTGCCATTGGCGGAATGCTCTTTGGTTATGATACCGGTATCATCTCCGCCGTCCTTGTCTACATCGGTTCAGATCTTGGCAAGACTCTTACTTCTCAGGAGAAGGAACTTATCACTTCAGTCACTTCCGGTGGTGCTTTTATCGGAGCCATCTTTGCTGGAGCTACAGCCGATCGATATGGACGAAAGGTGGCCATCTATGTCGGCTGTGTTCTCTTCGTCATCGGAGCCGTCATCCAGGCTGCTTCTTTCTCCGTTGCTCAGATGACCGTTGGTCGTGTCGTTGTCGGATTCGGTGTAGGCTCAGCAGCCATGATCGTGCCCTTGTACATCGCTGAGTGTTCTCCTTCAAAGTACCGAGGACGCATGATTGGTCTCGACAATATGAGCATCACTGGTGGTCAGCTTGTTTCATACGGTGTTGGAGCGGCTTTTGCTCACGTCACTGGTGGTTGGCGATATATGGTTGGAGGCGGAGCTATTCCTGCCATCATCCTAGGATGTCTTCTCCCTTTCTGCCCCGAATCTCCTCGTCAGCTCATCTACCATGGAAAGTCTGAGGAGGCCGCTGCAGTTATCCGCCGAATCTTCCCCAATGGTACCGAGCAGCAGGTTCAGGATAAGATCCGCCACTTGACTTATCACGTCAACGAGGCCAAGGCTCTCAACGCTGGCAAGTCTGGCTGGTGGGTGTTCAAGCAGCTTTACGTTGTTCCTGCCAACTTCCGCGCTCTCGTCTCTGCTTGTGGCCTCATGGCCATCTCTCAGCTCAGCGGCTTCAACTCTCTCATGTACTACTCGCCTCTTCTCTTCTCCCTTGTCGGCTTCTCCAACCCCGTTGCTGTCGGTACCGTCATTGCTGGAACCAACTTCATCTTCACCTGGGTCAACCTCATGCTTGTCGATCGTGCTGGTCGCCGAAGGATTTTGCTCTGCACTGTTCCCTTCATGGGTCTCGCGCTCGTTATCGCTGCTGTCTGCTTCAAGTTTATCCCCATCAACCACGATCTGTCTCTCGCATCCGATGCCAAGATTGGGTGGTCGGCCATTGTCGTGCTTATCTCGATGGTCTTCTTTGTCGGATTCTACTCCTCGGGTATTGGCAACACCGCCTGGCTCTCAAGCGAGTTCTTCCCCATGGAAGTCCGTGCTATGGGAACCATGATGCTCACAATGACCTGCTGGGGCTCCAACATCATTGTCGCCTCCACTTTCCTTACCCAGATGGAGAACACTACTCCTTCAGGTGCCTTTGGCTTTTACGCTGCCATCTGCATTCTCGGCTGGGTCTGCATCTACTTCTGCTACCCCGAGGTCAAGGGAATGACATTGGAAGACATCAGGGAGATCTTCCAGCACGGTTTCGGTGTTCAGCGAGCACGAGAGATTCAGAAGGAGATGAAGCTAGCCAACAAGTCAGCCAACTCTAATGAAATCAACAAGGCTTAGTAGGTATTTGACTAAGATTAGGTGGAGTTTCTGGGAGGCGTTCGTTTTGGACACGGGTTTTGGATTATTAGCGCACAGTTATCTTTCTGGGATATGGACTTGGGTTGGGATTATCAGATTTTAGTTGTAGACGTTTCGATGCTCACTAGATCAAGACTACAATCTACACAATTATATGCTTTTCAACACTAAGACTCTCAATGTCTTCTCAGATGTCTGGCCAGTGCATGCTTTTCCTCTTTCGACTCGAGCTAAAGTAGTTTCACAACTTACTAGTGACAGAAGATCAGCAACTTATCTGTCACCTAGGGGTTGGTTGGAAACTTGTCTATATTTACGACGCGAAGACTAGGTAAAGGATCTAGGTCAAACCAACTTGAAGTCTCTTAATCTTGGCAAAATGGCCATATGCAACGCAGGATAAAATACATACCAAATTCCAGTAATTAAAGAGTATATTCTATTTAGAAGTCTATGCTTATACAAAGTGAATATTATATGTATATAAAATATTGATTAAAAGGGAATCTTAACGCCAGAAGATCGGAGCTTCTGGAAGACACCCTCAGGGTCGTACTTCTTGCTAGCAGCACGGAGCTTTGCAAGGGCTTCCTCACCAACAGTCGCCAAGGGGTTTTGTGTCAGGTGAGCGTAGTTGATAAACTTCCACTCCCAGAAAGCGTCCATCTCCTTTGCCTTGGTCTCGATGTCGTCCATGTAGCCCTGGAGCAGAGGCATAGCGTCCTTCTCAGCTTGTTCGCCCTTGGCGGCCCAGGTAAGGAGGAACATAATTCCGTCTCCTTCAGCAGTGTAGTAGTCCAGACCCATAACGTTGCCGCCGTTGGCAACACCCTTATCGGCGATGGACTTGGTGATCGGCTGGAACATGCAGAGAGTATTGAGCTCGGACTTGTCACTGGGCATGAGAACCTCAAGATCCTCGTTGAGCTTATTGTACTTGTCGACGACATAAGTTAGGAGTTCAGCGTTGGGCTTGAAAGAGCTGGTGAACCAGATATTTCTGAAGTGAGGAGGCTGGCCAGAGCCAAGGTCTTTGGTAACTTTGCTCAGCCTCTCAGAAACAGTAGTATCAGCCTGGATGTCTGGGACAGCGTAGTAGGAGTCGAAAGCAGGAGGCTTGACCTCGCCCTTTGTGTTCTCGATAGCGGCGTTGAGAATAGTACCGCCGGCGATGGCAGGGAGGTAGGCCCAGTAAACGATGCTGCTCGAGTTCTCGTCCTTGGGAACGTTGGCGGTGAAATCAATGAGGGCATCGATCACGGCTGGGCCTGACTCGGGTTTGTAGAGGAGGTTACCTCCCCAGATGATGGGCTTCGATCGGTCGACAAATTCGATGGGGTACATGTCGATGCGGGTGATGAGGCCAAAGTTACCGGAGCCACCTTTCATTGCCTGCGAAGAGTCAGTTTGTTACCTAAGATATGAGAATAGTATGGAACCTACCTGCCAAAGATCGGCGTTCTCGTTGGCATTGGCCTCGACAATGTCACCGTTGGCAAGAACCAACTGCCAACCAGCAACTGTATCACAAGCCATTCCCTATAGTCCGTGAGCTTTTGTCGATCAAGTGAAATACAAAGTCACTTACATGAGATGCAGAGTAGAATGAGTTGCCCCCACCTGTGACGAAACCACCAACACCTACTGTTCCAGCACGGCCACTATTATATGTCAGTTATGAAGCTGCGTATAAAAGGGGACAAGCGGCACGTACCCAGCGACCGCAAGGCCATATGGAATAAGAGTATCATAAACATCTTGCCAGTGACCACCAGGTCCAATTGAGACAACATTCTTCTCCTCATCATATGTCGTGCCATTGATATAACCTTGACTTTGTTAGCACAGGCCTCTCCAAGAGTCGTGTTAAATAAACTCTACTTACCAAAGTCAATGGTGATACCCTCATTAACCGAGTTGGACAGTGCAAAGTTACCATGGCCACCACCACGAATACCAAACTTGCACTGGTTCTCAGTGATGACCTTCATAATCTTGGAGACATCCTGGGCAGATGTAGGCAAGACCATGCAGTCTGGTTCCAAAGCGGCACTAACAGACCAGTAAGAGTCTAAGCGATCCCCCCAGAGGGTTTGATCCCTAGTGACGACCTTGTCTCCGAGACCAGCTTCACTTAGCAACGCGGCACACTTGGACTTGTTGTTAGTCATGATGTTTGTATTTATAGTGTAGAACGAGAACGTGATAGTGGTGCAGGTGCAGAGTGATTGACCAGCACGAGAGATGGGAAGGGAATACGTAAATAGTTGGTGTAGAAGGCACGTCAAAGCGTCGCGATCAACGACGAGGTTTCATGTAAAAGTGCCTGCAAAACTTACGCATTGTTCAGAAGTCGACTTGAGAACCTCGACACCAACAGTGGCGTTCAGGATGGCTCTGGCGGCGAGATAATCGAGTTTCATTGTTGCAACCTTGTGATGTGATGATCTCGAAGCGACAATGCCAAGTTGGAAAGTCAAAAGGATACCCTCGGTGTTAGTATTAAAGGGATATGGGAGAAGAGAGATGAGGGGATGAGGATGAGGTAAAGATCTACAAGTCACGAACAAGAGGAAGATCATCCCTTATTTAACAAGACACTACTAGACTGGACGGCGAAAATTGTTCGTCCCTTGCGGATACTCTACATCCGTCGCCGTATAACGCCGCCCAGAAGACAAAGGAGAAATAACTGGTCTGTGTAGACGAAGACAACAATACTATACCCAATATTGACGGTGTTATCTTTCTGTCACTAGTAAGCATAAAAGCACTCAGTTAAATGCCACCGCAAGGTCCCACTGGACTGGACGGCTACAGCTAGGGATAGCACGTCAAACTCGGAGAAAGGGACAGAATAGGAAACAATTGGATGTGTTGAACTTCTTTGCTTAAGCACCTAGTCCTACCTGTGGTCTGGGCATTCGTGCAGCTCAGTTGGAGAGTTGGAGTAGCAGAGGCAAGGCCTCGAAACTCAAAATGAGCTGCAGCTTTCCTGACTTGGACTCCAGATACAGATACACGTGGGAGCTGGGGAATCCCCCCAAGATATTTGCCGAGTGCGTGTTTCGGCACAGTTCCTTGCCGACGTTATCTTTGCATTCAGGTACTGCAACCAGAAGCCCAAGGTATCCTTGACAGAAAGTGATATTTGACATGTTGTAAAAGCCTCGGTTAGGATGAGAATGTGCCGATGGCATTATGCGGTTGGCTGTTAATCCCCGTCCAAGTTTGCTATGGGTAACGTTGATAGGAAAGGTGAGCAAGGGTTGGGTTGTCAATGGCAAATGAATTTTCGGCAACCCCTGTTCACTCCACAGATGCGGTACAGACTCAATTACAAGGTTGATGAAAGATACCTTGCAGGGGTTTGAAATATTGTAGATGTGGATATGCAGACAGCTTATAAGTTCAGCGCATAAAGTGAGCAGTCGGTTGATGGAACGTCGTTACAGAACAAGACCCTTATTATAACTTTAACTCTATAATAGGTATATCAATGAATCCTCCTAGTTTAACCGGTTCATGCGTTGTTTATTTCCATTGTCTCATCCTCTGTCTGAGTCTGATCCGAAGACCGAGACTAATGGCCCACATAGTGCTTGTTGATCATCAACTACATCCTTACCGGTAACCGATCTTCATCATCACCAACTCCACGTTGTTTCTCTACAAGGACTTTTGATTCCGTGATGATTGTCTGCAGGGGAGGGCTTAATTCCGCGGCCTTGACAGAAGAAAAAAGAAATCCTTTTAATGACTCTTCAACATAAACGAGGCGGGCAGCCATATCAGGGGAGGCTACCGAGAAACGGGGAAATGATGTAAGAAGAATAGTTGTTGATGCAGATGCAGAGAGTAACAAAAAGCAGCATGGATTCGAAGAACCTTCTCTCCCCTGTTTGAATCGTCACATTGGCGGCAGCTAAGATGTTGATGGGCAGGGGAGGGTTACCCTGGGCCATATCGTACCTTTCGTTTGGGCCTCGAACCATCTCACCTGACCTGAGTTTGACGGACAAGACAAGAACAAGTTCTTATTGATAATAGTGTGTTGTATCCATTAAATGAGTGACGTAGTTGTCTGGAATCACATTAGAGAAGCGAGTGCCTGACTTGGAGCCATCATTGGCGATCTGCATCTACTGCTCCTTCAAGAGTAATTTACGTCCATGGACTTCTGCAACCATCATCCATTGAAAGAGACTGAGATACCATGATCATGTCTTGTAGGAACGAGTGAAGTATCCGACAGTCCGTATTGTAAGACTTGCCTCTTCTGCAACGCATAAACGGCCTCTCCGTAAAAGTCACATGCCCAAGCCTTAAGACAAAGGAGATATAAACTTATGTAGCTTTCGGAAGAAAGCTCCGACACGATAATCCCAAACATCGGTTCATAACCGAACTAGTCGTCTTGGCAATTCTAGTGACTCCTATGAAGATCTTTATCTCCTAGCTCGCCCTGCGGCCCGAAACTCTTGCCATTTCGAGGCTTGTGTTAGCACAGAATCGTTCATGCGCACTTTTAAGAACATGGAATATCATGTTAAGTTAAGTTATCTTCTCCATTCTTTACTCTTGTACTGCAGGACTCGGACTGTCAGGACACCATACCACCTGCCCGGATCGGCAGCCATGTTCAGTTAGGGTTGCTCAGGCCCATCTGGTGCGAGAAGAGCTGGGGTAAGAAAAGTACTCCCAATAGTACTGAATACGATCTTCTTCGGGTGGGACCCTGATAGACCGCTGATATTGTCTTGTCTTTGAGGGAGTTGGTGTTCGTTTTGGGCAAACTCCCCTGTTCACATACACAGATCATCAAACAGAAACGACTCTTGTAAGAAAACTTGTTTGGCCTATCATCCATGATGTAGTGTATCAGTAGCGCCGGCAGTTAATGAAGCCTAAAGGATGTATCAGCAGTATATAATCACCCCTGCATGCGTCCTTCTTGTGTTCCATCTTAAGGATACGCTACCGGTTTGATGGAGAAGGATTTACAGCCGCAAGTTTAAGCCTCTCAAGTTGCATTTGAAGTAGCCTCCATCTCCTCCTTTCCACTCTCCTTCTTATTTCCTAAGCTTCCTTCTTGCCAACTTGATTTCGACACACACACACACACATTCCTTTGATAACGAAACCTTCGATAAGATGACGACGATAGATGGAGTGATGGTACTCATACCACCACCGGAGGGATACGTGGTGGACTTTGACAACCCAGCGAGACAGGGCGTGCCAGATGCTTATCTCGTTGCCGGCTTTGGGTTGGCAATCAGCTTCCTCTTCTTCATGCAGAGGATGTATGTCAAGATCTTTCTCACAGGAGGTTTACAGGTGGACGACTGTAAGTTCTTCCTTCGATTTGTCATTTCTCTTGTCGGTTCTGTTGGTTCATCAGAGACATTCATCGATCGAGTTTGCGGGGAGCGCTCGGATGTTGTTGACGTGATGCGATCGGCGCTGACGGAATGAGATGAAATGAAACAAGATGAAACGAAAAAATGCTGACAGCTTGGATAGATTTACTCATATTCTCATATGTATGTGTATTCATCACCATCAAAAGTGGTTCATAATTTGAGCAACCGAAATGTTGTTGAGTAAATGCTGACTATGACACTTGCAGATACTCGCGGTCACAACAGTAGCACTATGTGTTCGTAAGTATAATCAACACCTCTGTGAATTTCTAGTACTAACTACCTTACAGACATGTTTGCTTCAGGCGCTGGTGGTGCTCACGCTTGGGAAATCCCTATAACGGCGTTTAACATATATCTCAGGGCAAGCTCATACCGAACCTCAACTTCAATCCCGACAAAACTAACAGTCGCCTAGGACGTCTATGTAGCCGCTATAATATATGTCCTCTGCGGATCCCTTGCTAAAATCGCCCTCCTCATCTTCTATCTCCGCCTCTCGCCGCAACGATGGTTTAAGATCGCCATTTACGCATCCATGTTCTTCATCGGCGGATACACGGTCGGTCTGTTCTTCTCTATCATGTTCGCTTGTCATCCTATCAACAAGAACTGGGACATCACAGTTGTGGGAGGTAGCTGCGTCAACCAACCAGCCTTGTACTTTGCTACAGCGGCAGTCAATATCGCTAGTGACATTATCCTTTTTATTCTGCCACTCCCTATGGTGTTTCAGCTTCAGCTTCCTGTTAAGCAAAAGATTGGTCTCATGGGAATCTTTACGATTGGGTCTTTGACAGTTATCACATCGATTGTGAGAGTGTCACTTCTGCCAGGGATGTTGAAGAGCATGGATTTGACTTGGGTCATTGCATACCCAAGTATCTGGATGTAAGTATCCCACCTGGTGTATAGAGATATTGTCTAACTGTAGATACAGCATCATCGAGTCAAACCTCATCATTACGTGCGCCACGATGCCCACACTCCGCAAGTTCTTCAAACACGTCGCTCCCAAACTCATCGGCGAGTCTCGCTACGGCAGCAAAACAGGGCGATCCTCGAAATACGGGAAAGCAGACACGGCAGGTTCCAAGCCTTCAGTCCGCGCATTTGTGCCTTCTTCCCAAGGCCGACGTAAGCGAACGAATTACTCGCAATTCGACGAGGAGAGCGGCCCGCCTGCTGACGATTTTGTTCTGGGACCTATCAAGGGCGTGGGACATAACGCAAGTACGAGTGTAGGAAACGTGGACGATGCACAAACAGCAGGATGGGTAGACTCGGATTCAGAAAAGGGCATCGTTGGTGGGACGATTAAACCAGCGATTGTGCAGACCAAGACGGTGACGGTGCAGTACGACCATTCACTATGATACGACACTCAACAATGCGGTAGGACAACTATGGGAGTTATGGATAATGGTAATGGAGGAGGTTTGTTTGTATAACATAACACGGTCTTTGCGATTCTAGATACCACCAAGCAACAATTTCTTTTGTATTTAATAGTCCATCATACAAGCATCATGTGGAATATCAAAGTTTCAAATACATTATGTCAAAAACCTGTTCATATGGGTGTCTCGGTCCCATTTTGTAACATTAGGAGTTAAGAGTCTGTTATAATTTCTCTCAACCTTCTATCAAGCAAGAAGGATTCAGGATTCATACCATGTGCGATACTGATCTAATCGCCAAAGATCTGATAACTTGGAAGGATTGCTAGTGATGATTTAGTGAGTGGTTGGTGTGTTACAGATTCGTTTTGACAGGTAACGTAGAGCTAATAAGAGTTCTAAGCGATAGTGCGACCGACTACTGCAAGCCACCATCATCTAGCCTGTACTAGGGCTTGTACAGTAGAAGCAGAGGTTAGGTTAGGTTAGGTTAGGTACTTAATTGATTAACAATGAAGGTTATTCTCTTCACTTCTACAGTACAACTACTTCGCTTCACTTCCCTTTTCAACCATCATATTTCATATTGTACAGCCTCAAACTCAATCTTCCCCAATTGCGAGGCATCAAAAAGTAAATCAAGCTAGATCTCGATCGTGACTGAGTGTCATTTACAAGGATCCGCAATCAAGCCAAAGCACCAACTGAACTTTCTGTCACGACAGGGCTCAAGGACAGGGACAGGGACAGGGACAGGGACAGGGACAGGACGAACTGCAGATCTGATCAGCATCATCAGGTCACATCATTTCATCAATTGGGTTTGGAGTTTTGATCGATTGGAGAGATTTGCAAAACCTGAGCCTCGGGTCTGAGAATTGAGTCCTCAGTTAGTCAAAATATACAGCCCAAGTTAATTGTCAATGTTAGACTGCTCACCCCTGAAGAGAACTAATTAGAGACCTTCCACTTTGAAAGACGCCGTCGCTAGGTGATCGACAGCCGTACAACCGGTACGGTTCGGTCCTCTAAACTGTCAGTCTTCCGACGTAAAACAACCTCTCACAAACCTCTTAGCGTAAATAATCAAGGCGGTGCTTGTCAGGGACCTTTTTCATTTGTGGCGGTTTCGGAAGAATCTAAATCTCCTCCTAGATCAGGACAGGGTTAATTACGTACAGAGACAATAGCAGAGTCACGGGCGGCTTGCAGGGGAAGATCTTAATGTTACAGCGGATGCAGATCTTGGCATTCAGCCAGGGTCAGGGTCAAGGTCAAGGTTTTTGGTTAGGTATGGACATGTTCCGAGGTCAAACTGACATGCTTGTATCAGTGACCCTGACCCGCAACTGAACGGAGCCGAAGATGGTTTCGGTACAAAACGTAACCGATATTTGTTAGACGAGATGAGATCTCACAACTGAACTTGGATAAAATAGATACTTTATTATCCTATAGAAAGTCAGAACTTCATAGAACCATTTCAACCAATAGCAGCTCAAAGTAACAAGAACAACTCATTATCATTCACTCAGGGTATGTATCACTATCGCTACCAACTCAACGCTCATCTAAGCCCAAGCCTCCTTGATCATGTCAGCCGCCTTCTCACCAATACCGTAAGCAGGCATTTGTGTATGCCCGTTGTTAACAGTGGGCATGATAGAGCAATCGACAACTCTCAGTCCCTTGACACCGTAAACTTGTAGCTTCTCATCCACAACAGCCTTAGGGTTGTCCTTCTTGCCAGCAGCGCAAGTTCCGCTGGCGTGGTAGCACGTCGTGGCGTTGTCCTTGACGTATTCCTTCCAGTCCTCGCGCGTCTTGTACTTGTGGTGCACAAGGTCAGAAGGCCAAGAGCCCTTGACGATGTCCTTTGTGCCAGCGCCCTCAGTGATGATCTCATTGCCGTAAGCGCAGGCCTCGGCGAGAACCTCGAGGTCCAGAGGGTCGGAGAGGTAGTTGCAGTCGACGACGGGGATGGCTGTGGCGTCGGTGTTGCGAAGAGTCACGGTACCGCGGGACTTGGGGGCGAAGAGCTCGGCGATCATGCTGAAAGCGTGCTTTCCGTTGATGGGGAACTGATCAAATTGCTTGGGGCCGCCGTAGCATTCAGTAGTGAAGAACTCGATTTGGGGCTGCTTGGGTGTCAGGCCCATGGGGTCACGGCCTTCCTTTCGAGGAGCAGAGTTCCAAATCTCAGAGTCCTTGAGGCGCTCGTCGATTCGGGCATAGGCAAAGATACCAAAGGGGAACACGGTCATGGGACCCTTCTTCTCCTCTTTCCACTGGGTGAGAGCCTTCGTCAGGGCATCACCGTGGTAGAGAAGGGAGTCGGTCGTGAGACCCTCCTTTTCAGTCTCGTAGAACATGAAGACGATCAAGTGGTCCTGAAGGTTTTTTCCAACACCTGGGAGGTCAACAAGCGTAGCAATACCGTGTTTCTCGAGCTCATCCCTTGCGCCAATACCTGATCGGTTGAGGATGTTGGGCGAACAGTAAGCTCCTCCACTGATGATGACCTCCTTAGCAGCCTTGAGCTCGATGACGGTACCGTCAGGCTTGACGGCTCGGACACCAGTTGCCTTGAGGTCGCCCTGAGCGTCCTTGTCAATGATTACCTTGTCAACATGAGTCTCAACCATAAGATGTAGGTTGTTCCTGGGCTTTTGCTTGGTGATAAAGTCTGCGCTTGTAGTACGAAGACCCTGGTGGACTGTTCTCACTGAGTGGCCGCATCCGTGGGGGTTCTCTCCTGTAGCGAACATGTCGTGGTCCATGGGGAGGCCTTTTGATACCATGGACTCTGCGATCATGTTAGAAATAGGGGCCAAGTCATGAGGTTCGGTGTGAACGTGTCCTTCATAACCGTGAGATCCCTTGGTCTCGTTGAACCAGTCTTTTGTGTGGAAGTGCTCAGCCTATACATATCGCGATTAGTGTTTCATGCAGGAGTGAAATGAAGGACGATGAGGCAATGTTGCCAATTTTGAAGGCACATAATGCTGGTTCGTATGGTACATACCTTGGCCATATACTTAAACATGTCCTCGCCGCTCCAGCCGGGAAGGTTCCAGTCATCATAATCTTGTTTCTATAGAACATCAGTATAATGAGCACATGGATACAGAACCTTGAACCTACCATTCCCTTGACCATCAAAGTACCGTTGCATCCTGAAGAACCTCCGAGGAACTTGCCTCGACTGAGCTTCACTTGACGGCCGTTGACGCCAGGACCTTGTGTAGAGACGACATTCCAATCAGTCTCTTTATCAAAGTTCTGAGACCATCTGCCGAAGGGTCAGTCATTTAAAGTTTCTTCGCAAGCCGCAAAGGATTGTTTCGGTACTTACCCTCCAACCATATGGACGTTTTCGAGATGTTCATTATGTTGACCGGCCTCGATGACAAGGACCTTCGCATTGGGATCTTCAGCAAGACGTGCAGCAACAACACATCCGGATGTTCCGCCACTATGGTAAAAGCAATCAGTAAATTGTTGGTCGTCATGTACATCACAATGGTTGGATGATTTGGGTTGGAACCAAGCTTACCCGCAGACGATAAAGTCATATGTCATTTCCGGAACAGCCATATTGTCGGTTTGTGTATACGAGATCATTTACTGGAATATGAGTGTTTAATATAAGGAGGAGGAGGAGGAGGAGGAGGGGTATGAGGGAATAGATAGATTCAAGCCACGTTGAAAGGCGTCTGTATTTCTCTTATATGCGATGGCCTCAGTCAGTCCCACTGCACACTACTGTACCATAACGCTGTCACTGGGAAACGAGGGTGGTGCCATCGTGCCATACAGCAACCATGTCCTTGTCCAGCCTCGCCTTGCCCATTGGGGGGAGTTTCATGGATTCGTAAAAAGGGAAGGAACTCGTAAGGAGTGTAGTAGAGCTATGCACGAGCGATCCATCATACCAAACCGAATAAAGTCGTTTCCTGTGCTTTCTTATTCCCTTGGCCCTGGACTATAACCTGGTCGGGTTCCGGGTTTCTGACAAGGACCCTGAAAGAGAAGTCTCAGTCTGAGTCGAACCAACAAGATACCAACGAGTGCACGCAAGCCTTCCCTGCACATGCACTTGTTACAGGGCCGGCTTTGCCGCAAGGATAGTAACATTAGTACAGTACATACAGTAACTTAGAACAAGAGCCAACAACAAGTCAACCAGATATTCACTAATTATTCATGTGGCCCCCACTAACCTTGACTAAACTTATTGTAGCTGAAGATTATCCAAACGGGTCCTCCCACCTCGGAAACCCTCAACGTTTCTCCTTAAAGGACCAATCGGGGAGGGCCCTCGACTTATTCATTCTGATCAACAACGTTGCATCGCGGGACAAAACAAGCATAAACCCGCCGCCAAAGCCGGACCGGAGAGACAAATTACCCTTCAGGCGAGGGGGATTCGTCAATCCAATCCCCTTTTACGATGCATAACTGGATCCTTGGCTACAGGGTTGATGCTTTGACGAGCTCCATCAAGATACATATATGTATGTTGGTTCTGCATTCATCGGCATCGGCAATTGGGGGGCGCCATGCAGCAATACAAGCGTCTCAGCTTTGACCCAAGATGTTGTGCTTTTTTGGAAGGTCAAGAAGAAGAAGAAGAAGAAAGAGAAGAAAAAAACGCTGACGAAGTTGCAATACGTAACTTGTCTTAGTGACCTTAGCTTGAAGATCTACGCGTCTAGCGAGTTGAAAGGCTGAGTTTAGTTCCAAACTCTCCAGGCCCTCCTTCAGTGGATCCTAAAGCACGTCCTGAAATTGGTTTTCTTATTCGTTGTTGCGGGTCCGAGTACCTTCTTGGCATTATCATTCCTTCTCCTGTGCCTGTCAGAACGGGTTTAAACTCTTATTGCTCTGGCCTTGCGGATCAGTACTAGAGACAATCTAAGGATGACCGTTTTGGACTTGATCCTCCCCTTAATTATCCCCACAGACGGCGTTGATCTTTGGTCGGGGTCTCGAGTAATGCACTGACTGATAGACTTGCGGCTTGAAGGAACCGAGGGACTGAGAGAGTTGTGCTATAATCCTTGTCCTTTTTTTTCTCCTTCTCTTACAAGGAAGCAACCAACAGTGTGGATCTGCATATGCATCGACAGGGTTCCTGTTGAAGAAGGATCCGAAGGATGAAGCGAGGAACTTCGAAACACCCGCGGACGTGAGGAAGAAATGATTCGAGTTTGGATCGCGAATTGTTTAGAGAGAATCAAGGATCCAGGTTCAAAGGAGTTACAGTAGGAGTGCTCAAGTGTAACGCAACAAGTCTGGGGTATGTAATGTATCGGTCATCAATACTCCTCCTACTGTACAGAGTCAACATCCGTGTATGTAATTCTTCTTCAATATGATAATCCAACACACCAATAATAATCGTCAAAGTCATGCACCCTGGGTTACCAGTCATTTCAGATCCACCAGATCTCCAGTTTATCTTCACAAGGTAGTACCCCGGCGGCAAAGAGGAAAGCCAAGCCCTAAGTGGCCAAGGACTCTCAGACAAGGCAAAGAGCTACAAGGCAAAGCCGCAGGGAAGAAGAAGGCCACGAGATGGTCAATGCCTCTTTGAAACTCGGCGAAAAGGGGGATCCTACAGTATCCTGAACTATACGGCACGTAAAGTGGCTAATCCAGGTACCGGTGCGGTAGCTTCGTTGTCAAGCTAGAAAGACATGCTTCTCTGGTTCATAACATGGGCTATGCCTGCTATTCCCTAGGAGCTGTTGGTCATTATATTTCCCGACTCACATGAACGTGGCTGACATCTGCCGTATCACTTACATTAACCAACTCCATCCTGCATTCTTGTCCCTATCAATCCTTACCTTGACATTCCTTTCAGCAACAGCCAACAGCCAACATGACCGCCTCTCCCTTTCAGACAGAAGCTTGGATAGAATATGGTCTTGGGACGTTAGTTTTGCTTCTACGATACTTTGCGAGATGGAAAACAGTTGGGTTTAAGGGATATCAAGGCGATGATTACTTTGCTCTTGTTTCGTTAATATTCTGGACGGTATGTTTTATCTCTTCATAACTCCCGTTCTACCTGTACTTGGTTAACTAACTTGTACAGGCCGAGTTGGTCATGCTAGAACTCATCGGTACAACTTATTCAACAATCTGTCTGTTGGTTCGCACAACTAATCCCTACAAACAGGACAATCTGGCACCAACATTGGCGTTACCGACGAGATGGGGGCCAAGATGTCAGCCGCAGAAATCGCCAAGCGAGAATTCGGCTCCAAGTGTCTCCTGGCAGGATGGAACTTTTATGTCACTCTTATCTTTTGCTTGAAGGGGGTGATGCTTTGCTTGTACAGCCGCATGACGTATGCATAATTTGGTTCTCTGTTTTCTTCAGCATTTACTGACACAATTCAATTATAGACTTGGCCTTTGGCAGAGAAAGATTGTTATCTGGACACAGATCGGAACAGTTATTGCTTACCTCAGTGTCATGGCTGCTATTTGGGGTCATTGTACTCCGGTTCATAAGAACTGGCAAATTTACCCTAATCCAGGTGGTAAGTTTTCTCCCGATTGTTAACCCCTTCAAATCTAACTTCATATCAGATGCTTGCACACTCGCTGTTGCTAATTATCTTACCCTGGTCGTGTTCAATGTTGTGTGAGTTATCAACTACCCCTCGTTACGTCGTCTCTACTCGGGCTAACAAAACTCAGCACCGATGTCTTTATTGTCTCTATTCCCGTACCTCTATTATGGGCAGTCAAGCTCAGCATCAAGCGAAAGATGCTGATTGGCGTTCTCCTTTGTTCTGGTATTTTCATCATTGTCGCAACACTGCTCCGTTGCATCTTTTCTCTACAGTAAGAATCCCAGCTTCCCAAATTTCTTGCTCCCCGACTAACGCATTCATAGGGACATCCAAGGTATTAACACATCGACCATCTGGGCCATCCGAGAAACTTTTGTCGCCATCATCGCCGTAAACGCAGCCGCTATAAAACCCCTTTTCTCCGCCTCCAAATGGCTCGTCTCAAGCAAAGGCAGCAGCCGCGACAAAGGAAACAGCAGTTACAACCACAAGCACGGCCACGCGCTGGCTACGATCGGAGGCTCTGGGATTTCAGGAGGCATGTCAGCGAGCCGACATGGGAAGCAAAAGTACATGACGCAGCTGGACGATAACTCGAGCGAGGAGCATATTGTTGGCAAGCCCGAGTACGTGAGCTACAGCAAGAACGAGGTTCGAGCAGGAAGTACGGCAAGCGGACAAAGCGACAACCAGGATGGTATCATGGTTACTCGAACGTACGAGGTCACACCTGGAAAGTCTACTTTGGACGTGTAGGGGTTGATTGAATACCAATTACTTGGGTCATGGAGTTATGTCAAATTGGAGATACCAGGAAATAAGTTCACAAAAGAGCACTCACGCAATTAGCATATACGGAATTAATGTAATGGGACAAAATTTGAGTACAGCATTGAAATCCATGCTGCATCAAATCAAAATATTATTCACTTCCTCAATCATCTTCGCCTTTCATTCTCTAGTCTCTCCAGTGACAGCTCGACTTCACTCTTCAGTATCAAATCTCCGCAGTCATTAGCCACCAAATTGACCCTGAAAATTAGGCATTATGAACCTGAATCTAAGAGTAATCCATAAGGCGTAGGCAGTGGAGGTCTTCTGTAGTTGGTCTTGGGTTAGATCTTGCTAGACTTGTCTCGGCAGTCATTACTTTAGCGCTGCGCCCAGTTGACAAGGCGTTAGCCTAGTGATAGTTCCAACAGTTATTAGCTGCTTGTTAGAGTTAACTAATTTACGTTTCGTTGAATGTTTTAGTCTCAATAGGATGTCTGTCTCAGGTCGTTGACCCGCTCCAACTATATTCCATGTCTAATTACCGCCTCCTCTATCCGTAACTGAATCATTCTTTCTTTTTGCCGCGACAAGCCCGGCTGGAGATCTTTTTCACTATTCAATGTAACATGATTCGGAAATAACTTGGCATTCTCAACTGTTCTAGCGTAAACTCTCTTGTTGCCCTTGCTGCGGAATCAACCGCCAGGACATACTAGTTCAGCATGGCAGGGGATAGAGATCTTTTACCACAAATCACTTGTGACACAGCAGGGCTCCCCCCTGTCAAACAACAAACTTCCTGACATCCTAGCCATCGCATATTCATTCTTTTCCTTTTGCCCGGAGGACTGGTACTTGGTACTGTACCAAATATCCCATCATATTCGAGATTTCTGATCATTGTGAAAAAGCAAATATACAAGACATGCAGAAGGAAAAGCGTACCTATCAGTGGAGTGAGATCTTCGCCATCCCCATGTGCTGCTCAATGGAGATTCGAGCCAAGATGATTTGCATCCTCTATTTGGGTTGTGCTGCTGGTCAAAGTGCTTGTGTACTCGCCTCATGAATTGGAGATGCTATTCCAAGGCCGGCTCGAGTCAGTTTGCCGGATGATATAGCCATGTGTATATGAGCGCATACTTGGCACCGACAATGTTTCATTTACGAGTCGTAAAAAGAGGCTGTCACGCTAATCAACGTGAAGAATTACGTGATGATTGGTATCTATGGCTACAACTATCAGCTCCGGATAGATGTCCGTGAGATCAGCCTCGATATCTGGAGGTGCAATCTTACATCAAATGGACCTTCGGCAAGACGGTAAGAACTATCCCTGACGAATCTTCCTTGCCTCATCGTCTTGCATCATTTTGTCCCTGGCTAGCTTGGGTCGCTGGGAGAAGCATGCCACCTATGTCACTCAGTCACTAGCATCGTAGGCTAGGGTTGTTTGCTCCTTAGAGGAGGTTAGGACGTCAAGTAATACGAGAGATTAGATCGTCAATATTGTCTCTAGATTCATGTTATGTGGTTGTCTCGGAGCCATGACAACAAACTCCGACATCCTCGCGCACTTCCAGAGCTCACTTACGATACCTTCACACAAGACTTTACACATTGAACAGTAATCGAATGTAAAAACACCACTACATAAGTTTAAATTAACAGAGATTTACAAGTAAATGTGTTCCCCCCTAGCCCTCAGCGGTTGGTGTAGACGGTATAAGTGTCCAGTTAGCCCAGCCCATACTCCATCCACCTGGCGTTCCAACAGAATCATTCCATAACGACAACAGCCAGTAGACTTCACCAGCTTCGTATTCCTCACTCAGTTCTTTACCGCCTACTCAGCACCGCTAAACCAACTTTGGATATAAGGCCAGTATGTGTAGTGCACGTAGACATCAGTGGCGGCAACGACCATCAAGCCTGCCTTGGCGTACCGCTTGTTCTGAGGAGAGAGGTTGTTCCATTTTCTCAGGGTGGAATTCGTAGTGCTGCCGCTGGCGACGGCATCTTGCTTGGGCGAGGTGGTTGAGATGAACCTACAAGCACTCTGTAGGGCAGAGGTGGAGAGGCGGGTGGTGACAGTGGGCAACATGGTGTTTTATGAGTGGTTGTGAGTGAAGTATTGAAGTTTCGCTGAAATAGTTTGAAGCTGAGTTTTGTGGTAGAGATGCTTTATAATGTAATTGATTGTTTTTTTGTTGAATCTTGTATTTTTCCAGTCCTAATAGAGTTACAGACAGTCTATATATATGTATCCTTGAATAACTTGACCCTTACAATTAAGCCGTTATGCTTAACTGTTAAGCCTAACAATCCACCGACGCCTCGCTCTTAAACATAATCAACATTACTCCAGCATTACACATGATCTCATCAATCGCCCGGCCGTTTCGGTCGATTAATCGTCAACGGTTTGAATGGCTTTCTTATTCGATCCATCGATGGTGCCGGTCCAAGGCCGACTGGTCGTCTTACACCACCATTCGGCTTGACCGACATAAATGTCGTTGCGTGGAGATTTGAGGCAGGTTTGTTAGGCATCTCTTCTTCAGCTTTTTTATTCTCCTCCTCAGGCTCTTTTCTTGATGGGGGTCGTGGTGGCGAGCTGGAGAAGCAGGAGTACGGTTTTTGAGGACCGCCATCATTTACCTTGGGCATGGTAGGCTTCGCCAGCGGTCGTGCGGACGGCAGCTTATGTTTCGCCAACTCTGGATCAATCACAGGTGTTCGCTGTTCGGATATTGAAGGTAACCTGGCTGACATGCTGTTCTGTCGCGACAAAGCGGATTGATGCCGAGCCTGCGCAAAAGACATACTCTGTTGCTGCAGTTGAGGTTGAGGGTCCGGAGGAGGCTTGGGTGCATTTGGTCCTTGATTGAGCCAACCAAGCATACTTTTCTGACCGACACCTCGCTTATTTGACCCCTTTTTCGGTCCTGGCTTCGAACTAGCTAAGTGCGCAGCAGTTGCTGCTGCGGCATCAAGAGCGACTCTGTGAGCTCCGGCGGTTGTGAAACCTGGTAAAGCAGCAACAGTGAAATCAGATGACTGCTCCATGGTTGTAGCATACTCCCTCTGCCAGGGAAGCTCATCCGACTCGTCGTAAGAAGTGGTAGGATGCGCTACACGCTGCCGCTTCGGTGCGCGGGAGTAATGTCGACCGGATTCTTCATCATACTTGTCGCCGTTCTTTGGGTCGATTGGATCAATTGGGAAGCCGTCATCCTCGACGGAGAACATGGGCGGGAGCTTTCCAAAGACTGTCTTCTCAGATGGAGCATCTCTGCCGAGAATTTTGGCGACACCTTCCACGACTGCTCGATCGAACGAGGGGCCCTTTTTGGCGAAGACCTTTGACGCAAACGGTGCGACGAACGGTGAAAGCTCGACTTTGCTACTCATGCCTTGAGAACCATAGAGGGGGCAGCTCAGGTACAACAGTGCTTGTGCTCGTGTCATTGCCACGTACAAAAGGCGTCGCTCCTCATCTGTGTCTTCGGATCTCGAATGGGGTATTGATCCAGTGTATACTGATGGCACAAAGACAACAGGCCACTCCAGTCCCTTCGCTGCGTGAATTGTCGAGATTGTGATCAGAGATTTCTGGTCTTTCGTATCGCCCTTGTTCTGTGCGTCCGAGGCCAGTGACACGTTTGCCAGGAAACGACCCAGCATATCATCATCCTTCACCTGGTCTAGATTCTCAATTTCGGGCAGCGCATCTTCATCGGGTGCGCCAAAGTCTTTCATGAAATCGCTGACCAAATTGACAAATTCCTGGACGTTGGCCCATCGCTGTTCATGCTCTTCGGTATATTCTTCTTCCAAATATTTCTTGAAATCGAGGTGCGTTAATAATTGCTCTATCAGATTGACCAGGGTAACCGGACTGCTCTGGCTGATTTGGCTGGCTTGTTTTTGTAAGCTCGTAATAGTTCGGATGAGTTCTGTATTGAGCTTTTGTTCCATTTTAGGCCTGATGTTGGCTTTCGCTTTGCGATCACCTCTGCAATGTTTCAGAATCAAGGTCCAGAGGCTCATGTTGGACTGCTCTGCCTCTTCAATCAGCGACTTGATCGTGGCTTCTCCAATGCCTCGTCGGGGTACGTTAATGATCCTGGCTAGTGCGTCGTTATTATCGGGCTGATTGACCACTCGAAGGTAGTCAATTAACACCTTAATCTCCTTGCGTTCGTAGAATTTGTGTCCTCCAATCATTCGGTACGCGACGCCAGCCTTTCCTAAAGCTGACTCAATGTGCCGGGAAAGGGCAGCAGATCTCAAAAGAATTGCGACATCTTCAAACTTGAGCATGTCTCCAAACATCATGACTGCTCGCTTAATCTCTGAAACAATCCATTCGCCTTCAGCAGACGAGCTTTTCAACGTTCTTAGGACCGGCCGCGCTCCCTTAGTATGGACCGGCAGCAGAACCTTTTTGTATCGCTTCTTGTCTTGCTGAATGACAGTAAGTGATACATCGAGGATGGACTGTGAGGATCGGTAATTTTCTTCCAATGAGATCTCGTCTGTATTAGGGTACTCTCGCAGTAAGCGGAAAAGGTTCTTGACCTCGGCTGAGCGCCAGCCATAGATACTCTGATCAGGGTCTCCAACGATCGTTATTCGTTGTTTCGCTTGGGCGAAGAGTTTCATGAGTTCGTATTGGATGCCGTTGGTGTCTTGATACTCATCGATAAGGACGGTCTGAACGTTAGAGACGCAAGCCGGGTGGTCTCGAAGCAATTCGACACATTTCACCAGAAGATCATCATAGTCCAGTAGATTTGATCGCTTGAGTTGAGCCTGGTATTCCTGGTAACATGTTCTGAGTGCCGGATTCTCTTTTTTGCCTTTCTGCGTCGAAGGGGGTACCATAGCATTTGGTCCTTTGGCTTTCTCCTTGCTGATCCATGATTTTGCGTGTTGTGGTTCGATAGTGAGTTCCAGCCTTTTGCAAATTCTCTGGATGATTGCCCTGGAGTCTCCATCGTCTGCGATACCGAATTTCGAGTCCAATCCAATCCTGTTTCCGTATATGGATAGATATCTTCGGGCAATCGAGTGAAACGTTCCAAGCACAATCTTCTTTTCACATTCCTCGCCCAATGTCTTCCCAATTCGCTCCTTCATTTCTCGAGCGGCTTTGACGGTAAAGGTTGCGACGATCACATCGGAAGGACGATAGCCAACTCGTTGGATAAGCCATACTACACGCGATGTGAGGGTGTGAGTTTTGCCACTTCCAGGACCAGCGAGAATTGCAACTGTCGATGCATTTGAGGTAACAGCGCGGCGTTGCGCCTCGTTCAGCGATTGAAGGATCGCATCGGGTGTGGTTGAGGACATGCTGAGTACGCGGATAAAACCACGGGATGCTGCCGAACTATCGAGGAGAAGGGTATCATCGAAATATACAAGCCCATGCGAGATTGCTCGAATGGTAATGCGGTGTAGTTTAAAAAAGTGTCGCCTGCCGTTCACTATCGCTTCTGGTAGAGGGGCTTGCGCGTTGATGGGATGGCCACCGGGGTCTCGCGACGCGACAAGGATTTCGCGATGTCACGTGACTATCTAGTCCTAGAATTATAGGGTAGCCGTCTCTCTACAGATTTCTTTACAGCTTCTACCACTACTAGGTACAAATCAACCGTACCCTTTATTCAGTTCATTAAATTCTTCTTAAAAACAGACAGAAGTAATATAGTAGGATAAGAAAAAGATAATTGATCATATTGCGGCATCTATTGATTGCTCGTCATGATGCAACACCCACTGTCGGATAGTCACAAAATGTTTCTAGCTGATATATCGTGCTGACTGCATTCTCTATCTTCACATCACTACAATCACATCACAGACACGCTAAAGATTATCGTCACTATCACTATCATGATATTCTGCATCAGTCACCGCAATCAACTACAAAAGTTCGCTGCGACTGTGATATCCCACTCTAGTAAGTGATCGCCGATTTTGCCTTAGGTACGGTCGAAGAGTTTGTCATAAGTGACTGACCAAGAACCAGCATTGACTCTTCTTTGTTCATACCAGCATCGGTTCAAATCAATTTATTGCTAGAGGAATCAGTAGACAGGCCCTGATTCTTCTCTGCTCATTGAAGGCGGTATTCATCAATGTGGATCTGCAATCCGGTCTCACTTACACGCCGGTACACAAACCAATATCCTCACCGCATCGAAATATGTTTTATCTTTGTAACATCGCCCAATGCGTCTATTGTATTGGGATTGTCACGTCTCCAGTGAACATTCACCAACCATATCACCAATGTCACTTATCCAGGGTGGCATGAAGCTATAGTCGTGCGATAGTAGTGCGACTTTACGCAACAGGCGCTGTGACAAGCCCTTCTATTCGAGGGGATCTATAACGCCATCGCTCTAGCAATGCCTAACAACCGGATGTCACACGAAGACGACCACCTCATTCGAAGACTTTGGTACATCACATGATGAAAAGCCGAGTGAGAATATCCCACATGGTCCAGGGCCCGACAGGATGGACGATGCAGGCAACACACACAATTGGGCCTCAAAGTGACCCTAGCGACTTCGCCTATGCCGTTAGTCGAGTGATAGATCAGTGATTTTCACCTATCATTGGTCGGTAGCAATGTGCGAATTCAGGAACGTGAAGTTGGACAACCCCTCTAGGCTCTTGGTGATGATGAAGACCCCAACTAGCATGGATCGCCCCGCCCCGCTCGGAACCCTTCAATGCCAGAAACGTCAACCAAAGAGAAACTTTTAAACTACGTAGCAAAGCGAGATAAAAAACACTGCAGTGTTCAGTATCCCTGCATATTGGAATCTAGAGCCAATCAGAGACTGATATATGTGGATATCGGTGGTTGATGGGTGGCAGTTCGAGGCCAATCAACCGCTAGCACACTATATCGCCCAGCGGTTAACCGTCCAATCACGTCTTGTAGATGGCCTCGTCACACCTCGACCCTCACATATCGCCTGCAACCACTGTTGCCATCACCAAGGGTATTGAGCTATTCTCGGGCGCCTCCTCATGCATGTATCTGCGATTCGGCCACTGCCAGAGCACTGGCTCAGTCCCTCCAGCGACTCAGCGTCCAGCTTTGGCATGGCTCAGCGGCTAACGCATGGTGATGGTCGATCATGACCCAGCCCGCTATATACCTCGTTGAGACCGCAAGTTCCCTCTTCCGTGCATGATGTTCTTCTCCTAGTGTTTCGTCCCGTCAAGTTCAGGAGGTCACATCGCACAAGCTGGCTCCTCCATAAAGAATAAGTGTCTCGCCTTCGGCCTCGTTTCCCACGATGCTTCTTGAAGGTGCTCGCTTCTCACTCTTGTCCGGCCTGCTACTACTACATCTGTCACTCTTTACAACTGCTCAGCCTGAACCTCTTCTATCCTCGGTGCTCGAAGCCCGGGACACAGACAAGCCCATACCAGGAGGACCTGTAGACACAACCTATCTTCCCGCTCAGATCGGTGGTATAATAGGAGCATACGCTGTATCATTGGTGCTGGTCGCCATAACATTGCTTGCTCTATCCAAGAAGCGTCGCGAACATATATCGGCTGGAATCGACGAAGCCGATTTTATTGTCCGCAAAGACATTGTCAGCCCCGACTTTCCACCAGAAGCGCCCACGTCTTTGAACATCATCACAGACAGTTCATTCATCAAGTCAGGCTTTCCGGATCTGCACGACGGTGTTAGCCCATACATTCACCCATCGCCAAACTCGAGCATCGGAGCACCAGGAACAAATCCTTTCGTGGACCCTCGTGTTGTCGCAGTAGACAGAATCATGGCTCAATCTCAGCTTGAAGATATGTACAAGCATGTACTGGAGCACGAGGATGCAAAGAAGCGAGGAGTTGTTTACGAAGTGCCTCTTCCTCCTACTGCTCACCACCAACCTCGACCTTCAGCCTCTGGATCGGCCCTGTCTCTGAAGTCCTCGGTATCATCACCCTCAAAGAAGGAGAGAAGCAAGCCAGCAACACTCAACCTTTCGGCCTCTCGTGAAGAAAAGACTCAGTCAAGGACCTCTTCGTTTTTCTCGGCACTCCGATCTCCCAAGAAGAAGGCCATGAAGGGCATGAGCATCTCGTCACCACTCATGACCCCTCAGACTGGCGAATTTCCTCGCCAGGAATACCAGGAGATGAACGCGATTCCTCCACGACACTACGCCCCGGCCGCTCCACCTCCGGTCCCTACTAACCAGGCTCCATACGGCTCCCCGACTGTCCCGGCCAAGACCCACGTGGCGCTTCCAACCCCGGATATCTCGCCCGAGAGTGTTTTGAGTATCGATGAGCGCATCGGAAACCAACTGCCTCCTCCTGGCCACCAACGACATGTATCGTATGCGCCTTCAGAGCGTGATCCTGAGTCGGCCACTTCGGAGCACTCGCAGGTGCCACTTGTCGGTTTGCCATCATCTCCCAAGCCGGGTGCTCGATTCCCATCTCTACCTGCGTCGCCCAAGCCTGGTCAGACTTTCCAACGTGCCAACGCGCCCTCAGCTGTCCGCACTGGCGGTTCTCTGCCCTTGCGTGCCTACGAGCCAGCGCTGGCCTCGCCTAACACCATTGCTCAGACTACCAAGCAGACGGTGTTTGAAAGGAAGAGTCCCCTATCGCCGAGCGGAGCAATGACTCCTCACACAGCTGGTGCAGTGCCATACTCGCCCTACCAACCCTTCACGCCATGCATGCCAGTGACTCCGTCACTCATTACCAAGGAGGACCGAAAGAGGATGAGACGTATGGTGCCCAAGACTCCGACGCTGGAGATGGTGCAGAGCTCAGATGACGTTTGGTAAACGAAACAGACTGGTCTGTCTTGGTTGGAGTTTGTGGGATGATTTACGGGGCATCATATTGCATTGTTTTCCTAAGATATCACGGTTATGAAAGAGACGGATGGATGTTCTTGGCTCAATGCCCTACCTACTAGGTTTAGAGCTGGCCTACGGGCTTGGGGGGATTTATTACTAACGGCCGCAAGGACCAGAACAACTTAACTTTATTTGCATTAAAACCTTTTTTTTTTTTTTTTTTTTTTTTTTTTGTATATCAAATTATTCCTTCACAATACGGATTTGGTTTAGATTGAACCGACTTTAACACAAGGCACAGTGTGCAGAATGTTTCTTCTTGAACCCCAAATACGACGCGTTGTTTATTCTCCTTGATCGTGCATCGCTAATCGGCACCAAACAAGCCATTCAATGCAATATCATATTAAAGCGATAAGCGTTGAAACTAATCGCTGACGTGAGTTTGATCTTCGAGATTGATCCTCCGATTTTAACCTTTTACAATCAGGAGTAAAGGGTCTCGGACAAGAGCTGAAGCCTTGATCATTTGGTGGCGGCGGGGCTACCTGGAGTAGTTGGTGGTGGCTGTCCCCGATGAGCAGTAGGGGCAGCTGAATTATCCGCAGCCAAGCAGGATACGGAAGACGAGGTTGCAGTGTCAGGCGGGTCGCAAAAAAATAGACACACCAAAGCTCTCTGGCCGCCAAAGAGTTAGGATAGCGACAGAAGTTTTAGATCAGGTTTAGGCGACACTTATACTAGAGACTTTTTGTCAACTTACTTTGGTGTGCCTCTTTTATTGCTACCCACCTGAGTGTGAACTTGCACTTCCTGTTCAGCTTGGATTGATAAGGCATCAACAGTTCAGTATTTGCATACTGTTACCCGTCGATATATGCAGCTTGCCGCAGTGATGGTGGCACAGAATAGTCGATCCGAGATACAATGAACTGACTTTTCAATCAGCTCGGGTTCCTAGAATTAAGGCTTCGCTTGCTATTGGCAGCCGTTGCCATGCAAATACAGTACCGCATGCATCCGCACCCGAGATGCCGGGATCCCGTCGCTCGGGCTGTATATGTCGCCATCTGGAATGTATAAGTTTTGCTTAGCACACGAGGCAACGAATGCATGAATGTGAGACTCGCGTGGCTGACCCGAGAGAAGCGTAGTCCTATAGTACCTAGTACAAGAGGTCTGTGTCTCTCGACCAAGCTCTCGATAACTACGCCATGGAAGTCGCGAGTGTATGGCGAAATCAAGACTGACAGTTTGTGAGCAGAGCATTATGTATGAATGCATTTCGATGATAATTGCCGGATTTTTCGTCGAGCAATTACTCTATGGAACAACATCCCTGGTTGTGTGGTCTAGCAGGCAAGGATCTGTCATTTCAACCGAAGCAATAGAGTTGACCTGTCCCTAATGACAGGTAACTGGACAGCTGGAGGCGAGCCACACAGTGTACGTGGAATGTCTGAGACAAAAAGTGCACCAAGACGCTGAACTCAGTACCTCTGTAGGCGAGGGGAAACGATGAAAGTATACTGTATTCGGCAGATCGCCAAAACTGTATAGTCTAGGCCGTAAATCCCCCGTGTGCGCCCCTCCTCCGGGGACATTTAGTGTCTCAGCTACTGGACAAGTGCCCCATTGTCCACCTCTGCACACTGTATTACAGCGCAATCAAAGCCAACAGCTTACATACAGTAAGTCAACTCGGTTCGGGTCCGTCCAGTGGGCCCCCGCGGGAATTCGTCACTCGCTTGCTCTAGTTATTGGATCCGTATTTTCTTTAAAAGAACGAGCTTGGCCAAGCGCGGACTCGACTGGGCGTCACTGACTGGGCTGATACCCGGTTACCATCGTACGATTTTCCGCCCTCTCCTCAAACTGAATTCCTTGCATCCATCGCTCGTCTCCGATTCTTTACTCACATTGCCTGTTCTTTTCACCAGCAAAAACATTTACCGTCGCTTGCCAGTCGAACCATAATCGCGAGACTGCGCTGCTCTTCCCTTATTGTAGAACCCCTGTATTGTCCTTTCTCAGCCGTCAAACGTCCGGCAACACCCGCTCAATCATTCGATCATTGAGAGATTGAGACACCATCACTGCCTTTCTGGTTGCAGCACGCCCTCACCACCGACTCTATACCGAACGATCGATCGTCTTAGCATAGCCTAGACGCCTGTCAATCCATCACTGACCCTCAATCAGCACGGCCTCTGCATTGTTCTGCCCTGCGCTGTAACTGTCGCTATCGCGGCCAAGTCCACTCCTCGGCCGAGACTCAATCAGATAGATCGCGCCGGGAATAGAGGCCTAATTCAATTCAACTACAGCAATAGTTAGCCGGCAGGCCATCCAATCCTTGCCTATTCGCGATACCAATTGGTAGCATCGCCGGCCAAAGTCGTCGTCTTCCCGAAAGGCCTCGCTCTCTCACGGCGACTCCTTCGGGGTCACCCCAAGTACTGGGTCAATCAATCAGCCCATCGCTACCGCATGGTCCTGGCCTATCATGCCTGGCTCTCACTTCTCTGACCTGGCCGACCAGGACCCCAATAATCTTTATGGCCTTCAAGATCCGAATCTGGGCTTTGTTGATGATGGCTCGGTCGTGAAGTCTGACCCCTCCTCAAACTCCCTGCCCAACGATTCCTCCCGCCCCCAGACCCAGCAGCGATACTACGGCGGTGCATGGCAGTTCACCGGCACGCCCCCTTACGACTCGTACGATCCTTCCAGCAGTGCTCCTCCGGCTCAGACCAACTACCAGACCTCTTCTTGGAATTTCAATCTTGGTCAGGATCAGCAGAACCCTCAACAGCTGCCCGTCTCTACCGGAATCGACAGCCTTGCGGCAACCACCTTCAGCCCCGAATCCATCTACGCCGCTTCTAATCAATCCCTGGCGCAAGGCAGCTTTCCAGAAAACCTCTCTCTTCAGCCGCCAATTATCAGCCATCTTACTCCTGCGCTGCAGGAGAAGCTACGCAACATCGCCATGCCGCCTCATCTACAATACCACTCTCCAAAGAGTGCTTCAAGCCCCGACTCAGCAAACGGCGAACTGAGAAGAGGTGTCCTCTCATCACCAGACCCTGCCGATGGATCTTCGAAAGCATCTCGAAAGCGCAAGTCTTCCGCTGATCCTGAGGATGATGATGAGGAGGATGATGGCGATCAACCAGTGAAGAAGACCGCTCACAACATGATCGAAAAGCGATACCGGACCAACCTCAACGACAAGATCGCCGCATTGAGAGACAGTGTTCCCAGTCTCCGTATTATGTCCAAGAGCGCACGCGGCGAAGATACGACCGAGGATCGTGAGGAGCTTCATGGCTTGACACCGGCTCACAAGCTGAACAAGGCCACCGTACGTTGTGCTCTTTTAATGATATGATTAATACTGACTCTCGAGCAGGTTTTGAGTAAGGCGACTGAGTACATCCGCCATCTCGAGAAGCGAAATAATCGACTGCTTGATGAAAATGGTGCCATGCAAGCCCGCATCGCTGCTTTTGAAAAGTTGTTCATGGCCGGTGCTATGAACGGTGCCATCAGCCCTCTCCAGCAACCACCTACACCTATTCAGTATGCTCAGGACTCTCAACAATTTGGAAACTCACCCATGTCAGCGTCACAAGAGGGTAACGCACAACCTGGTGGTATGATCCAAGTTCCCGAGGACATGAAGAGAATCATTTCAGCACAGATGGCTGCTGGTCAACCATACCCTGTGCCTCAACAGCAATTTAGAGGCGGTAACCCTGCACTTATTAGACAACAACAGATTCAGCAGCAGCAGCAAATGCAGCAAAATAGGTGGAATAATGCAGGTCCCTATTTCGGCAAACTAATGGTTGGCTCGTTGGCCGGTCTCATGATCTTGGAGGCGGTTCGCGAAGACGAGGTCAGCAACGAGAAGCCCGAAGGCCGCGGCCTGTATGCTCTACCTATGCAACTTCTCAAGGCCGCGTCGTCTAGCCTTGACCTGAACGTTGGAGGTTACCATCTACATACATCCCTCCGAGTCATCCTTCTGTTAGGAACACTCCTTTGGGTGTTCGTTCCTTCTCTCTTTTCACAAACTCAACAAAAGCCGAAGAAGCCCCAAGCCGGTGTCCTCCAGCCTGCACCATCACTCGCATCACCAATTCATGTTCGCCGACAGGCCTGGCTCACTGCTATTCAGACTGTCTGGGTCCCCCGCCACAACTTTTTCCTCGAGGCCGCAGCTCTCATTCTCAAGACTCTCAAACTCAGCCTTCGCAACGCAATTGGAATTCACGGTTACCAAGTTCTTACTGGATTGACTCAGGAGCAGGAGACAGCCCGAGTTCAGGCCTGGAGCATCGCTCTCGACTCGCAGTTGGCTGGTGGTGATGTTGAGATTAACAAGAGCCGTCTTGTTCTCACTTTCCTTGCTTCTGGTACCCTCCCTGATACTCCCGCGAGACTCATGCTTCAGGCACTTCACATCCGTATTCTTCTCTGGGATCTTAGCCAAAACCGACTCCACCTTGGAGCAAGCAACGTCATCGCTGCCAAGCTTGCCCGAGCGAAGTGGAATGAGGCCCGTCAACTGAACCGTCTCTTTACTCAACTTCACCGTAAATCGACCGAACAGCACGATGACGACCTTCCCGAGCATCTTGCTATGCTGGTTGAACAGGACTGCGACGAAGTCCTCAACGATGATGTTATCCAGCGCGCACACAACCTTGCCTTCAATGCCGACACCGATTACAACGTTGCGATCCCCATGGACGGTATGGATGCTGTTGTTGACGACACTGCTATTGGATCGCCCCTCGATGCCGTTGCCGCTTGGTGGTCAACGCAAACCCTACACCGAACCTTGGTCGCCACGATGGAAAAGGACGAAGAGGCACTCAGCACCAAGGCCGAAGATATTGAACTTGCTATCAAGGTTGCACCCATTGGATCTACCGCTCAGGCTCGGGCCACTGTGGCACGGGCTGTTCTGGTTGACAAGGCCCGTGGCGTTAATATCGCCTCTGCCTTGCAGTCAATGGGTAACGAAAAGGTCGACGCTCTTCTGAGCACTTCTATTTGCGTTGTTGATTCTAGTTTCCAAGCTTCCACCTCAGATTTCCGACTCGCCCTCCGCTGTGCTATGGCCATCGCCCATCTCCGACGCGTCGAATGCACCCCTGGAAGCACCCACCAAGGCCTCCGAATGATCGAGTCAATCATGGCACGCGGCAATGCCTCACAAATGTCTCTTCTCGGATGCACCGCAGCTCTTCAGCTGATGGAGGAGCTCTACGAACAAAAGGCTGCCGCTGAGGCCTTCCGCTCCCCTCTCGAGCGACTATCTGGCGGCCTTCGTCTATGGATGGGTGGCGCTCCTGGAGAGAAGTGCGGCGTTTCCCCAGATATACGAGAAAAGGTTGTAAACCGCTGCCTGACCATCACCAAGAGCATGGTGGGAATGGATTCAGATACCGGATACGGAAGCCTTGACGAATGCGAAGACGACGGTTGTTAGACGACAATAAGCGATTTTCTTTTTTTTACATCTCATTTATCAGCGACACACACCTGCGGAAACTTTTCTTAGCCACTCCACTTGCACCACCTCACGACGGTCGTATCTACATCTCTGACCTTTGTGGGATGAGTTTCTGTATGAACATGGGTATTTGTTTTTCTTAGAAGGGAGCGAAATCCCGGGTCATCTATCATGGAGTTATACTTGGCAGCGGGTAAAAGGACGAGCAAACCGATACAGGGCGAATGGACAGATAGTTCCAGGGGATCTTGTTATGGACATAGCGTATGCGAAAATCGTGTCATACTGATTTGACATCAAAGACATTTCCTATTCTTATTCAAAGTACATTAACTGGTGACTCAGACCTTACCTTTGTGCCGTGATAGTTGCTGAGACCGCAATGAGGAAACCAAATGTCAATCGCAGGCTCGGTGTATACTTTGTACACCGTTCATCATGTCCAATATGCACTCGAACCTTCATCAAATCATCATCCGGTATGGTGTAGTGGCTAACATTTCGCGCTCTCATAACCTGAGAGATCAGTTCCGCGGAGCCCAGGGTTCGATTCCCTGTACCGGAGTTTGCTTTTTTAATACTTTTTGCAAGCTATTGCGTGTAGAGATAGATCTAGTTGGCATTGGCAATTGTCTATTTTTCTCGTGGGGAGAATTGGAGCAGCATCTTTTACTGGTAGTGAGGCCCAGGCCGTTGTATTATAGAGTGGCCAGCTGGTCTTGCGGTGGACTTGTACAAGACCTAAGTTCCTGGGTATGGAGATTGTTTTCATTCCTTTATTCTATAGTGGAAGAGGAGGTATCGACTTGTTAATCTAGATAGTAATATCATAAAAGAAACCCTTAAATCATCCGATATAAAGCCTAGAACGCCATAACGTGATCTACGTTAACTCCTTGTTCATCCTCTACAGCCCTTTTACCATTCGGGTGCACCACCTCCGCATCCATTGGAAGCCATCATGAGATCCATCGGCTTAGTAGTCATCTTTGCTTGACCAAGAGGCTTAACGTAGGGCTTCTTACCACGAATACCCACAAACTTGATCTTGCTATCAAGTTTAGCCAGCGGCGCCTCTCCAGCTTCACCCTTCTTCACCATCCACTTCTTAGTGCCCAGGGCGCTGTCAAGCTCGTCCACAGGAGGAAGCTTTAGGTACAGCATGCCGTCAGAGCGAGCCTCAGTGGGAAACGTAGCGATGGATAGAGACTCGTCCGTTTTACAGGCACCGTTTCCTAAGTCGAAGTTACGCTTGTGGTGAGGACACGAGACCCACGGTGTAGCACTGGTCTTGTCGCCGTTTTGCTCGGCCTTGTGAGGTTCTTGACCGATGAGACCATCAGATAGGATGAATGCGCGCTTGTGAGGGCACATTTGCTGGGTGGCGTAGTAGACGCCCTTGATTCGCCAGATGGCCAGTTGAGTATCACCGCGCTTGACGGTGGCTGAGATACCATTGGGTAGTTCATCAGCGCCGTCGAAGTAGGATGATTCAATGATAGGCTCCCAAGATGTCATGGACCATTTATCCTTTAGACCCTGGAAATCATCCTTTGCTGCAGCATCTGCAGGCCAGAAAGCAGGTCGCTTCTGACCACGATCATCCTCAAGCTCCATGTTGCGTGTTGTATCATTTGTGTTGGCGAATTGCTTGAACTTCGCTGCAATCGCAGGAGACTTGATAGCTTCGGCCCACTCGTCGAAGAAGCTATCAACAAGCTCTTCCATCTGAGCTTCAAGAGAGGCATTGATGCCAAGCTTGTCCTCTAGGATAACCTCCTGGAGGTACTTGATACCTCCGGGGAGGTTCTCAATCCAGCGTGCTGTTCGCTGGAGCTTGTCGGCTGTGCGCATGTAGAACATAAGGTAACGATCCAGAATTGTCACAACGTCAGCTGGAGGCACGTCCTTTGCTAATAGTTCGGCATGACGAGGGTTTGCACCACCGTTACCACCAACAAAGATGTTCCAGCCCTTTTCTGTAGCGATCAAACCGAAGCTGATAAAATTGTTAGCAGACTGACAAATAGATGGATGGTAGTGTTATAGCATACTCTTTGCCTTGAGCTTCGGCACACTCGCGTACGCAGCCACTGACACCGCCCTTGATCTTGTGAGGGGCTCGGATACTCTTGTATCGCTCCTCCAGACGCACCGCCATACCGACACTGTCACTAAGACCAAATCGACACCATGTTGAGCCAACACAACTCTTGACAGTTCGCAGAGACTTGGCATAAGCGTGTCCAGATTCCATACCACCAGCTACAAGTTGACCCCAGATGTCTAATAGATCCTGCTTCTGTGCACCAAACAAGTCTATACGCTGACCACCTGTGATCTTGGTGTATAGGTTGTACTTCTGAGCAACCTCACCAATGACAACAAGCTTGTCAGGAGTGATCTCACCACCAGACACACGAGGTACCACAGAGTAAGTTCCATCTCGTTGGATGTTACCCAGGAAGCGATCGTTGGTCTCTTGAAGACCGTGTGTCGTCTTGTCCATGACGTGTCTGTTCCACAGAGAGGCCATGATGCTTGCCACTACAGGTTTGCATAGCTCACACCCAACAGCGCTCTTATCGTTTCCAGCCTCGCGCATGACCTGGTCCATAGAATTGAGGCGCTTGACCATGATTATATTGAATAGGTCGGCACGTGAGTGGTTGAAGTGCGAGCAGATGTAGTTTGTGACTTCTTGGCCCATCGAAGCCATAGTCTTGTTGAAGATGGTGGTGACGAGAGGTACACAACCACCACAACCTGTACCTGCCTTTGTGCATTTCTTGATACTGGCGACATCTTTGCAAGTACCATCTTTGATGACCTTGACGATATCACCTTTTGTGACGTTGTGACATGAGCACACTTGAGCATCATCGTCAAGATCATCAGAGTCCTCTTCTCCCTTCTTAGCGCCAAGGATCAGCTCGCTAGGAGATATATCAAGTTCCTTCTGAGACTTGACCATGGGCAGAAGTTTGACGTAGTCGCATACATCGCCAATCATCATTCCTCCAAGGAGATACTTTCCGTCCTTGGTGAATATGTATTTCTTGTAAACATTGGAGAAGGGGTCTTTGTATGTCAGAGCCTGGACGGAGTTGGGGGACTTTGCGTCGCCGTTGACCAATCTCTTGGCGTACTTTGGAGGAAGAGTCGTGGGACCATCGCGGTCGGCGAAATAGTCGCCAAAGCTGGCGACGTTGACTCCCAGAAGCTTGAGCTTTGTGCTCATGTCAGGAGTCTTGAAGACTTGGGGACTGTGGAGCTTGGCTTGTGTGAGGTTGAAAGCAACGACTTCGGCCATTGCGACACCAGGGGCGATGAGACCGTAGGCCATACCTCTCCAGCTGGCACATTCACCAATGGCGTAGATATCAGGCATACTTGTCCTCAAGTCATCCCCGACAACGATACCGCCCCGTTGACCGATCTCAAGGTTAGCTGTCCTTGCAAGGTCATCTCTCGGCTTTACACCAACAGCGAAGCACAGTGTCGAGCACTCAATCTCCGATTCATCATCAAAGATGACTCCAGTAAGATTATTGTTCTCGTCCGTCTTCAAACTGGACACGCCCTTGCCCAGGTTGATGTTTACGCCAAGTTGTGAAACCTGGTCTGCCACCATCTTGCCAGCCGTCTCGTCAACTTGTCTGCTCAGGACCCAGCGGGACCTCTCAATAAGATCGATTTTGTTGTAACACTCGAGATCTAGCATAGCCTTGGCGGCTTCTAGGCCGAGCAGACCACCCCCAACGACAACACCATTGGTACCCTTCTTGTCACCAGAGAATTTGATGAGCTTATTCAAGTCGTCTATTGTGCGGTATACAAAGACGCCGTTGCTGTCCCACCCTTTAAGCATGCGGGGGAGGACAGCATCTGAACCGGTAGCGAGAACAAGTATGTCGTATTGATAACTCTCGCCATTTGCGCATTCGATGAACTTCTTCTCTGTGTTGATATATGTGGCTTTCGTATTGATGTGGCAGTTTAATGAAGCTTCAGATTCTTGGTACTGCAGGTATGTTAGCACAGGATCAGATGTGTAGGTGATTGACATATAACGCACCCATTCTGCTGGGTTCATATACAGGTCTTCGACTTTGCGGTGCTCAAAGAAAGTTGTCAGGCCTACTCGGTTGTAGGCAAGATATGGCTCCTCTCCGATCACTGTTATGGCATATTCTTTTGTTTTGGAATCATATTTGAGCAGCTTTTCTCTATATAGTTGTCAGATCATGCATCTATTAGTGTGTTATGTGTATAAACTTACATAAAGGCAATGCCCACCATGCCCAGTCCAACGACGACTATGCGTTTTTGTGTTGTTACAGCCATTGTGACAAAATGATATTATAAAAAGATACGGATCCTTCAAAAATAGAAAGAGATCACAAAGGCATGATTTCTAGGTCCCTCTTGGTTATAAATGGCCGTCGAGATATAAGAGCCCTGCTGCAAAAGAGGGTCTCTCTAGTTCTCGAGACCACTCTGCTGCTACAATGCCATGCCATCTCGTGTCATGATTCCTTACTCCGTATCAAGAACAAACATCTCCGGGAAACATGTGCTCGTGCTTGTGGCGTAACGAGCATTTCCGCCATCCTGTCCAAACAGCGTGGGCCTATTTGCAGTACTCGTCTCAACTTGGCAGGGCTGATCTTGATAAGCAGACAGGCACTATAGTCAATGAACCAATCAGAGACTGCCTTCAATAAGTGCGTTCTCCGCGGAGAAGCATAGTTTGGGACAAAGGGTCGTACGTCGTAGCAGACCACGACGGAAGATGATATGATATGAGATATACTCTCATACTAATTAGAGGATCCGGTTTCTGGCGAAGTCATACTAGGCTATACCGTACGGTGAAGCCTTTTGTGGGTTGTTGACTGATATAAGTCTCAGCGAAGCCATCTCGAATACAGTCTAGTTTAGACGAGAATCCTCCCAGCTTGGCTGTTCTGTCTCTGTATATATGAATACGCACTGAAAGGACTCAATGTTCTAGACCATTATCGTATCGTCAGTCAGTTAGTTGCAATACCCGACCGAGCTATTTTTGTAAGCTCTATCGGTACGGTATTCATCGGAAATAATCACTAGCTCCCTTCTTTCCTGCAGGAAGCTTTCTCCTCGGAGGCAACAAAAGAGCCTCTTTAGCAATTACCGCAAGAGATAAGCCGCAAAGATACTGTATCACCTTCGGACCTTGCAGCATTCGCAATGTAACGACTCTGACTGGCTCTCCACGGAGATAACGTCACCACTCGGCAGTATCTCGAAGTTATCAATTAGAGAAACGCGGAGATTCATTCACCAAGCTACGTTCTCACGAAATATGCGAAACGTGATGCGCCGTTCGCCCTTCCGTCCGTATTGTTAGCGGAAGAGGGAATTTGAAGTCGTACGAATTGAATACTGTGATTAACGACTTAAGCTATGCTGAGTCCAAGCGAAAGACATGAAAACAGATTTAGTTCAATTGCTATCGAGTGGTTCGATTGAGGTGAACTGAATAAAAGAAATGAATGGAATTACTTGAACAAGATTTAGGACTGTCATGTCATGTAAAACGGCCTAGGTCTAGCCTCAGGTACCCATGATGCACGTGTCCAGCGGCCTGTACCTGACTGCTACAGCACCTAGAACCCCTCCCACGTCATCGCCCGAGCTTCAACACCACACTCAACCATCACCAACCTCAGCACAATGGCTACCACCACCACAACAACAACCACCGCCGACTCGTCCTTTAAATTCCCTCGCGAATACCACTTCCCCGCCTTCTTCACCCGCCAAACAAACCTCACTACGCTCCACGCCCAGCGCAACAAGTGGGCCGACCTGATCCTCGCCTACGCTCGTCACAATCGCATCTTCCGTCTCTCTCTGTCCGAGGCCGCCGACTCAGATCTGTTTGTCAACCGTAAACTCGATCGCCGTCTTCAGTTTGACGACATTCGGGATGTAGTCTCCTTCATGCACACCGATGGGCGTGTGGAGTATGTTGGAGGCGGTACGTCGGGCGACGTCGTCTTTTTGTATTGGAGAAAGCCAGAAGAGTGGGCTGAGCTTGTAGAGAACTATGTTGAGGAGACTGCACAAAAGGGCAGTGTTCTTACAGTCTATGAGCTTGTTGAAGGTGATGGCACAAAAGGAAATGGTAAGTCCAGTAACAGTCCTGACGATACGTTTGTATATCATTTTGCTAATCGCGATAGATATTCACGGCATGGACACGGACGTCCTACTAAAAGCTCTCAATGTTCTCGTCAAACGAAACAAGGCGCAAATATTTGGCCAGGACGACTCATTAGGCGTGAAATTCTTCTAAGCGCTTAATCCGTTTTCACATCTCTACGTAAAGTACACACGTGCGCCGCTCTCTTTACGAGCCGTGAGCACAGGACAAAAGCAACCACCAGTTCCAAGATTGGCGTCGCTGTTAAAATACCTTCCAAACGCCATCAAGTAACACAACTCTTCGTCTTCGAAACCTGCGCTACTCCAATTCGTAGTGCTTCTCGACCAAAAACTTTTCGTTAAACCGTACTTGTTGAGCCATTGCAACGTCGAGCAACCAGTCAGGTACTACAACCCGCGGTTCCATGTTGCCTTTACGCGCCATCTCTCGGAATCGATCCCATAGAGCTACTTCTTCTCTATTGTCGGTGCTCAGGAGGTAAACAGGTTCAGGGGGCGCGTTGCCTTCTTCCTCGGCAGTCGTTGGTCGAATTGTTGTTCCGCTTCGCGCTCGATAGATCTTGAAAATGGCTCCGTTCGCTTCACTGATAGCCTTGTAGCTGTCCGGGCCATTACGGATCTTTTCTGTGCAGTAAACCGGGACACCGAGGAGTAGCTTGCCTCTGTTTGCCTTGGCACGAGCAACTGACTTCTCGAGGTCGATGTTGTGCCGCTTCTCCGTATCCTTGTCTTTGAGGATAAAATCATCCACGTCGGGTAGTTTGCCCGTCTCCAAGGCTTGGTCGATGAACGTTGACGAGATGACGGTTGGTCCGCGTGCAAGAGCACACAGAAACTTGACAGTGCGGACGATGTTGGGCGCTGCCAGATAGTCGCAGGGCTGTCCCTCCCCAACAATCTGAATTCCCATCTCTCGTAGTTTTTTCTATAAATCAGATTAGAACATACACTTAGACAACGGCTCACGCCTACCTACTCGGTCTTGATCTTCCTTATTCTTGTCCCCAACCCATCGGTTAAATGCTGTCAGTATAATGCGCATCGTAACGTCAGGAAGCGATGGCTTTGCCTTCTTTGTCGGTCGTTTGGTTGTTGTTGTGTCGTCTTCAACTTCAGGAGTTGCACTTTTTGTCTTTGTGTTGCTCTTCTCAGCTTGATCCGCCGCTCGCTTGCCGCCCCAGATGCCATTACCTCCTTTGGCATTTCTCTTCTTCTCCTTCTCGTACAATGCAAGATCGTCACTCAAGCCATGCAAAGCGGCCTGTGCTTTTGCTTTGGCACTGCGACCTCCTGTAGAAACCACCGACGGGGTGTCATTCTCTTTTCCAGCATGCCGTGACCGAATGGGCGTTGCTACGACAGACGTCTTGGCAGTAGCTTTCTTCTTCACGTGTTTCTCGTTCTCTTCCTCGTTCTCTTCCTCTCCCTTGACATCTTCCATCTCTATATCCTCGCTGCCGACCTGGCCGATCACAACGCCCTCTGCTGGTCCTCGTGGGTATGCGTTTTCCTCTGCAGCTTCGAGGATCTCCCGCTTTCTCTTCGCCGCCGGAGATAGCTTTTCGTCGCCCCCAGGATAGTACTTCTCTCGCAACTTCGACTCTTCAAAGAACGTCTGACCAATTATCTCCCCAAGATTAGTGCGGGGAGGGAAATGGGTGTACTTCTTAATGCTGATCGGCGTTTTCTCGCATTTAGCATAGCTTTCCTCAATCCAGAGATGGTTGACAACGTGGATACCCCATTCAGGCGCCGCTTTACATTTTTCACTGGAATCGCGTGCTGTGATAAGATGTGTGTTGTCTGACTTCATCGTCTTGGTAAACTCGGCTCCGCATGCCCTGATGAGATTCTCCAGGTAGGTTCTTGCTTCACCACCATAGTTTGACACCGTGATGCGTAGGTTCTCAAATCCTTCGATGCCGTTCTTAGGAATAGGATAGTGTAGTAGTCGACGAAGAGGTGATGTCCATTCGTTGTGGACGATAAGCCAGTAAAGCCAAGCTAGATTACCAACATCCTTACACGATTGTGCTGCTTGAATGTACTCAGGGCCATCGCGGTACTGGCAGATGAACATGTCGCAATCTTCAACGGTGTCCACCACCTTCCCCCCTCCATTGATTATGATTTCCTGAATCACCTTGGATAATCTATCGGTAATGCTTAAATCATTAGCGAGCATGACAAGACGATCCTGGAAAACGGTCACAGGAGGGCGGGCTACATCGCTATCGGGAGGCAAAGGCAGGTACGCTGGTGTAGGAGACGTTGCTCCTGAGAGGTTCTCGTTTGTCGGAATCTTGACCTCATCTTCGGGAGACTTCTTAAGAATCTCGGGGTGAGGCAGTAAATAAGGACCTTCGTCGATGCGCTTTCCAAGCTTGAAACAATCGTCGAACCTATAGAACGTCAGTGATTGTATGACAGGTTGGCTGCACAGAGAACCTACCAATGTGGTAAGACAACCTTGCCCTTCCAACCCTTCTGCATAGGAGTTTGAACCTTTGGGTGGTCCATTGACAGCGCACAGATATGTGTAGTTATACGAGTCGCATCCTTAGATTCTTGACCACCCAGAGCCATCACAGCACCCGCGATGCTCTCTTTGTCTGTCTCCGGTAGATCGGCGCACGTAACGACAACCTCGGAGAAAATCATCCTCGGGTCAGGCGAAAAAGGTCTGATTTGCGACTGCTTTCGACGAGCCATGGAGCTTGTAATCCAATGTGTCGTCACTACAGGAATCATATGAGCTTGCGATTCGATAAACTGGGGGAAATCGATCGTGTTGGAGATGATGTGTGTGACTTTTTCGATGGGCAGCGAGCCGTCGCGTCGGGGTTCACAGATTGTAGCGCCATTGTCTTCCAAAATCGTTGACAACTGGAAGTCCGTCAGTATACGTTTGATCTGTAAGCAAAAAGTCTTAACTAACCTCTCCGATCAGCTTGGGAGTGAGTTCGTTGCTCGCGACAAACGCGATGGCGCATTCCGAAAAAATGGCAGCCATATCGCGTGTGTAAGGTGCAAGAAGAGGGGATGAAAGAGGACAAAAATTAGGGAACTGATGAATCCTTGGTTATGACATGAAACCCAAGTAGGATCCCAAAACTCAAGATTGGCGATTTATTCGTGGTATTAAGTGCAATAGCAAATATCGTGGGGTGCTTGGAAGTAGGTAGCAAGGCATTTGTCAAGATTCCCTGTAGACGCGCCACCCACTCAACGCGAGAAACTGGCGCGACCACGTGACCGTTGTATAGTAGCAGGGACTTCGGATGATGCAGATCTTGCACTGCTTGTTATGTACTAGTACACGATCGATCAATGCAATCCCACCACCTTACCTAGTAGATGGGATGAACGTGCTCTACCACTTTACGCCACTAAACATTTCAGTGTGATTGATAACGAAAAGCAACAAGAGCTGGGACAAAGCCACGTATAGCATATTTGTTGGCGCAAAGTAACAATTAAGTTGGCAGCGTTGAATGTTGTTCATGATCGATCATCTGCTTGAAACTCGGATAGTCTCCCACTTTAGCTACCTACCTAGTACTTATTCACGAAACTGCAACTCTGGGAACGTTCTGCATAACATAAACAGATGAACCCAATAGCTAGGAACAGGGTCTGCATACTCTGTACTTCTTCATTACTGTGGTATATCGGTATCCAACCCATCATCTTCGCCGTTATCTGGTGCCCAGTGATACTTAGAATAGCGCATGATCAACCAACAAAGGATATTTTCCTCCCGAAAAAGCAATCATAACTCCAAACACCGATGCCTATGCTTTGACGTGTCATTAGCGGTGTGTTCTTCCTTGTACTTTATTTCTTTCAGCCCACCACACCCAAAGGCCCCTCAACAACTTCCTCCAAAGAGGCCAGCGCCACAGCTGCTCCCATCAACGAACTCTCCTTGGCCGACACAAGCTTGATCGTTCGGTTTCCAGTCTTTTCCTTCTGGTCGCCTGCTACCAAGTCATCAAGATAAGACTGGCAGCTATCGAGATACCCTGGATAGCTCTCAATGACCCCGCCATTATAGGCAACAGTTGTCTCAGCCAGATCCCGGTCTGCCTCAGCGTTGCCCCGCTCAGGAGACTCTGGAGACAGAGCTTGAACGAATTTGTTCTGACTGTCGATACGAAGATGCCAGAATGCGTGGACACCGGTAGCAACGAGTGCGCTTGAACGCTTCGAAACGAAACCAGCAAGTTGCTTGAGCAATGCCAAATCAGCGGTTGTTGGAGCATGCTTCGCTGGGTGACGAGAGGAGAATTGCTTGCGTGCCTCTTCAAGACTAGAACTTGTGTCCCTATTTATTGTCAGTGCCATTATTGCAGTCAGAAGAGTGGCGAAACTCACTTTTCGATAATGGAAAGTGTCTCGGTTGAGAACGAGTATGGCTTTTGCAGCGAAGCGGGGACCACTCCTCCAAAGGCCCCTGTTGTTTCGATGGCCTCAACAAGCGCAAGCCTGCAGATCTCTCCCAGATACATGCCACTGACCATATGCTCCAGAGGCTGAAACTCAGGTCGGGAGTGGTTTGCCAATAGTTGTCTGTCCCATCTTGTCAAGGGCAGAATATCGCGTCCCATCATGCTGATCTCGCTGTTGATAATAACGTGTGTCGCTTTCTCAAACCATTGAGGCGGACGTTGGCCAAACTTGACTCGTCCAATGGCGGATACGGGAAGGTAGGCAGCGAGGTTGACACCGGTGCCAAGGATCAGACCAAACCGTGTTGTAGGGTGGTTATATGACTCTGATAACAAGCATGCACTCGAATCATTGACAATGGCTCGAAGTTCTACGTTAAGACCGCGGTTCAGACAAGCTGTTCGTACGATCTCTCCGAGGTCTTGGCCTAACAAGCCATTGCATGCACGAAAGCCCTTGCCCATGCCTTGCAACTTGCCGCCAGCTAGTGATGTTTGCCTATGAATGTCAGTAATGCACGTAAGCATGGGCATGGAGATACATACTCAATAGGGAAACTCCATGCCATTGACATGGGCAAGGGCCCATCAGATTCATCATGTTGCTCTAGCTCTGATGAAAGAGTTTCCATTATCCTCGCAGCCATCCAGTCAAAGAAGGCCATTCCCTCTAAAGCCTTGATATCAGGACTGATGTGGAAGTTCCGCATGCTGACAATTCTACTCTCCTCTCCGATATTTGACATGCGACCACACAGTTCCACCAATGCTACTCTGAGGGTTGAACCGCCAACGTCCAAAGCTACAAAACGGCCGACTTCTGTGCCTCTGGGCAACTGGTGACTGTACGACGGCAGCATACATTCCATGTCCGTTTCAAGTCGTTCTAAAAGTTGCTTGCGCAGGTTGCTAGATAGTTGTTGCAGAGCATCTTGGGCGACAGGATCGAGGAACAGAGCTTCGGCCTCTTTGAGAAATTCTTGGATAGACCTGCGCGGTGTGTTACCAACTCGAGGCTTGCTGGTTGTTTCATGACCCAGTGAGCTGCTCCAGTAAGCCAATAGAGACTGAACTAGAGATTTCCCCCGAAGGAGACTCTTGATGATAGCCGACAAGAGCTTCTTTTGAAAAGTCGACATTGTGAAGAACGAGTGATTATGGAATACAGTAACGAGGGAAGGGGAAAGAGGGCCCGGCTATCATGGGCACGGCGGAAAGTAAATAGTCCAAGAGGATAGGATAGGAAAAGAAGAGGCTGAAGGAGTCTGGTGTCGAAGGAACAAATGGGATGAGGATCAGGATGAGGGTGAGGGTGAGAATCTTACGCCCCAATGGACCTACTACTACTAGCAGGTGGAGAGAGTGTCTGATGGACAGGCACAAGTCCTGGATCGGTAACAGAGGCGAGATCTAAGTTGGGAGAAACGGTACAGAGATGGGGAATGGAAACGGGCCACCTCTGATGGGACATGCCAAAGGTGACTTTGACTGGGAGAGAGCGGAGTAGCAGAAGGAGGAGCAAGACTCGACGACGTTGCAAGTAAGAGTCGAGTCAAGTTCGAGTCTGGTATGGCCTGGTCGAGTCGTGGTTGACTTTCTGTTTCAGTTCACGCTGTATCAAGTCTCAAAGTAGTAGGTATTCAAGAAAGTAAGGTGGCATATCACATCCAATTCACGATGAGAGAAAAGGTACCTTGAGGTTGATCATAGATGAGAATTGGAATTCAACGTCGCACAGCACAAGGGTCAGGGCCGCCCGCTGATGCGATACTCGGGCAACACGCGACAACCGCCACCGAAAGGTAAGTACACTAAGCAAGGGGCGCTATAGGACATTGCGTGTACTGACTGAAGTACTGTAATTGTTGTTGACATCCATCCATCGCATTGAAATTTGGGGGAAAAAAGGCTTGTTGGGTCAGACTGGACTGGAGGATCTCTACCAAATGGGGGGAGTTGTAACGTTGCGTGTGAGTGCCCCGTGAGAAAAGTGGATTGGATAGGTAAGTAGGACAGATGTTTTTATTAGTCCCACCATCCACTAGGATGCCCACTATAAGGATCACGTTTTGGGTAATTGTTAGTGCACCACTAACACTGCAGCAATAGCGCTCTCCATAAATATTAGGTATGGATGGATGTACGGATACATAGTCCAAGCGTCGGGTTCATCTGGTTTTCCTGCACATTCAACTAGTAGTCTACATGTTACCTCGACCCTCTCTTCTTGTTACACGCGTATCATTACCTTTTCAGGCATTTAAACAGGTAGGTTGCTATTGCATCGTATCGCCAAGAGACGTAATTTGAAACATTCTGCCCTTCTTCGGTGCATCTCTACCATTACCCTGGACCCCTGTGAGTACTGGACTGGGTTAGTAGGTGAGGTGACCTTCAACAACAACATAACAGCGCTTACATCAACCTCGGACTTTGATCACGTCCAACGGCCTCGGATCCTCGGTCCAGTTTGAGTGATGACCATAAGGTTCTAGACTAATGGATAGAATACGATATATCCAACCCATGGGGAATGACTAACACGACCAAAGACATTTGTCATATTCCCATCTCGTGAACAAGCGAAAGTTCTACCCTATCCCTTGATCTGATAACATCCTCTCCCAACGCTACCTTACATCGGAGCTAATGCCGGTTACTGCCTGTCATTATCTATATCCGCCTTTAGCCCGACAAGTTCAGAGAAGCTTCTGTAACTTGGCACTCAACCAATGACAGTTCTTGGCGAAGGAACCTTGACAACAGTATCAGAAGCAGTACAGTGCGGGCTTCACGACAGTGTCTGAAGTCTTATCTGACGTCTACAGTAAACGTTTCATCCCCTCCACCATGATTCAAGGCAAGAAATCGTGACTCTATCATACCTTGCATGGCCACTGAGCGAGGTCGCTCGCTCCACGCTACATCATGGTTGGTCGCTGGAAGGTGGTGCCCGATCTCGTAGCTTCTGTAATGATGCAAGCACTCAGTGACTCTTTCTTGATAGTGACTTACACCCGTCTGATGTGGTCTCCCTCATAAGCAACAGCCTCCTCGAGTGGACGATCTCACTTCTTCAAAGCTCTACACCCCTACTACAAACCAATAACACTACCATTTATCATCACTGGTAATCAAACCACTATTCATAACAGCACTACAACTGCCTACCACTTACACCTTACACCTTACACTATGCGGCTTATCATCCGTGACGACGAGACCCAGGCGTGCAAGTATGTCGCCAATTATGTCGTGGAGCGTATCAATGCGTTCCAACCTACACCTGAGCATCCCTTTATCCTGGGCTTGCCTACAGGCTCTAGCCCTGTCGGCGTCTACAATGAGCTTGTAAAGAGATACAAGGCAGGCGAAGTATGTCCTCCATCGCATCATATCCAAACATCGTCTAACCATGATAGGTCTCATTCGAGAATGTAGTCACCTTCAACATGGACGAATACGTCGGTCTTCCTCGAGATAATCCCAACTCATACCACTCATTCATGTGGAAGCACTTCTTCTCCCATGTCAACATCCATCCCTCTAATGTACACATCCTCAATGGTAACGCTCCCAGCCCTGAGGCCGAGTGCGATGCGTACGAGGAGGCCATCAAAGCTGCTGGCGGCATCGACCTATTCCTTGCTGGCATTGGTGAAGACGGTCATATTGCTTTCAATGAACCTGGATCCAGTCTTGCCAGCCGCACCAGGGTCAAGACATTGGCCTATGACACCATCCTTTCCAATTCGCGCTTCTTCGATAACGATGTGAACAAAGTACCGAGGATGGCTTTGACTGTAGGTGTCAAGACTGTCCTTGAGGCCAGAGAAGTCGTTGTGATTATCCTGGGTGCCCGCAAGGCACTTGCACTACAAAAGTGTGTCGAGCAGGGCGTCAACCACATGTGGTCACTATCATGCCTACAGCTGCACCCACATCCCATGATCGTGGTCGATGAGGACGCCACACTGGAGCTACAGGTCAAGACAGTCAAGGTAAACATCTCTTGACACTACTAGACGAGCTACAGCTGACAAATTCAACAGTACTTCAAGAGTATCGAGAAAGTTGCTCGTGAGCAGGGATTCGAGCAGATTCTCCCCTCAAAAGTACGAACTGGAAACATTGCCATCCCTGAAACCAAGATTCGTCGAGCTCAAAGCCCTGTAATCATCGCGCCCGAGCCCATCGCTTCGCACCTTCTACGCGCGCCATCCATGGGTGACTACTCTATGAGAACGCCCTCACCTGACCTGTTGCCTGATCGAATGGCATCGCGTATCCCTGAACCGAACCTGAACCGCAGACTTACGCCAAACCTTGAAGTCCAGACCGATGTTCCCAAGACGAAGGTCGATATGATTGATAGCGCAGTCGCCATGTCTCCTGATCAGGCTGCCTCTGATTTACTTCAGCCGATGACTGCAAGCATGAAGACAATGCGATCTCCTTCTCCTGACCTGGTTCCGGATCGCATGGCCTCACGAATCCCCGAGCCAAATCTGAACCGCAGATTGACGCCGAACCCTGAAATTCAGAACAGAATGAGCGCTGTTGGAGCCCACTAAGTTGGAAGAACTAAGAGTAACCAGTTGAGAGGAAGAGTACGTGATAGAGACAGAGAGGGTCTTGTCCGATCGCTATAGAGTTCAATTAGGCATGAGTTCACCAGACTGTATCAATATGGACTAAGAGAAAATCAACTTTATCTGTATTAAAACAGGGCGTTGCGCTTTGGTCAGGTTAGAATATAATACCCACTGGTTGTTTTTGGATCCATACCTTGGGCGTTGGGTTGCGTATTAGACGTTATTGTGTATGGGATGGTTTCGGAGGAGTTATCAATAAAAACACCGTATTTTTGGAGACCGATGTTGATTGCGTGCACTGCAGTTTGCCTTACATGTGTACAAAGGCTACACATCAGCCTGAAAGACTTGCTTAATCGCTAATATCATTATCTGGACGATCAGTAAGACCCAGGAATGAGGACAGTACACCGCTCATCATGTGTATCATATTACAGAGCATTGCAACAACTAGTCGTTGTATTAAGATTTCAAGGTTTCGACGCAATTCATCTCTTGCCATCTGGTAAGCCTAGCGTCCACTACGATCTGCGCATCTACTCGCCTACGCAATAATTCCCATAACATACTCCCTGCCACGAATCAAGTACCAGCTATAATATACAGGAACGACACTTTTCCAACAATTCATAATTCATCAATATCAACCACCCCATCAATCTGATGCAAAATACCGCTTGGCCTTGCTCTTGAGCTGTTGTGCCTTCATCTCGGGTGGCATGATCGTGTGATGCACCACGTGTGGTCGATACACAGCATCCACAGGCGGCATCCTGGTCGAGGGGTTAGTAACGTCTCAAGTGGGCGAAGGCAAAATTAATGGTAACGTACCAATCGTCCACAGTTAACGGGAAGTATTCGTACAGAGGATCGGCGCCTTCGTCTGCAGGACTGTTTTCTCGATTTGCTCCCGATGTGGTATAACCCTTACCAGAATTGGGACTGTGCAGCTCGGCGCTGGAGCGGTTGGGACTTCTCTCGTCTTCGGATAGCGACAGACTAATTGGAAGAGAAGGGTTCTGTCGTGGAACCGAGTTTTTGCCGTTGTGAGCATTTGCTGCCTTGGCAGAGCTGCTCGAGTCGCTGGACCAAGCTGGTATCGGGGGCCTGGCCATGTTCGGCGATAAGGCAACCCGCTTTGCCGGATGGGGACTTGCAGCTGGTTGAGGACTGGGGAGAGGGTGAGTGAATGACTGAGGGGTCGACCAGTCATTTGACTGCTTATCTGTTAGTGCTGCGGCTTGATATATGCGAGATTGAAACTTGCCTGAAGATTGCCAGCAGGAGGGTATCGCTGGGTAAAATTTTGTGAATTTTCTCGCTCCAATTTCAGGGTTGGATGATCAACATTCGATGTTGATGTGCTTCTCCTTTCAAACCTCTTATCACCTGTAAGAGGAACGTCTTTCCTGCTGTCAAAGTTCCTTGGACTGCGACCTCTTACAATGACCGGGCCGGATTGTATATCTGCTATATTGACAAGCTCGCCAGTCTGCGTCTTGCCCAAGAGGCTTATTTTGACCACGTAATGTTGCTGCAGACCCTTTCTTCGGCCATTGTTGGCAGTCGCATGCTTGAACTGAAGGCGTTTCCAAGATATGGGCAGGGAGATACGGTGCGCGTCAAGCTCTTGACCCGTTGAGATATCCAAAGTAATAGTTGGGGGTGCCGTAACGGATTTAGAGTCATCACCTCCTTGGGGGTTGGCGTTCTTCCAAGGTATTGATATAATTTCAGTTGCTTTTCCTTCGATGGACTCGATGGCGGCAATAGAGGCTAGTAGCTCAAAGATTTGGATGTGTTGCCCCTGCTCATTCACAATGTTCCTAATTACCCGGGGCAAGGTAATTTGTCCCGAGCATTGCCATAGGTTACGACGATAACAAGTCAACTCTAGCGGTCGTCCTGTCGATTCTCCTCCAAAGACATCCTCGGCGACGAAGAACATGCCATAAAGTTCAGCAGTCATGCCAACTTCCATAAGCTGATTGTTCTCGTTGACAATAGTGGCGCTCGCGACTGGTGCAGAGAAGCCGAGAAGCTTGTTATCAGGCTCCTGGGGCGAGGATTCTTCGTGCAGGGCATCTTGAATCTGCGGAGGCTCGAATTGTCGAGTCGAATATGAGAATGGGTCCTCAAACGTTGAGGAGAAGGCGTCCAAGTCGTACGAACTGCCGAAAGGCAGAGTCTGCAGTGCAGCCCCATCTCTGTAGATATACTGTCAGCTTCGACTACCATAACCTGGAAGGTTGCGCGCGCGTCGCAAGTGCGATCCAGTACGTACAGCAGGGATTCATCAAAAGTAATGTCCTGGTCAAACACGTCCATGCTCATACCGGTAGAATGCGCTGATGCAAAATTCATCGCCATCGCTTCGCTGGAAGAGGCGCCAGTAGGCAGCCCCGACATTGAGTTGTAGGTGGACATGGCATTGTTCAGTTGAAAGGAACCGTCAACGCCTCATTGGATCAAGTGCGCGCGGCGGGGAATGGAACAGCAACACAACGTGATCGCGCAAGTATGTGTAACGGTGCAAAACGAGTAGCATGAACTGGCGACGCCAGCGATGGCGACTATATCCCCCGGTACGGTGCCGAGTGCGAATAGAGGTGAAGCGACGAGCAAACAAGCAAGTTGCTCTGAGGTTAGAGTGAGCAGAGTAAAGATAGTTCGACTGGAGAAGAGCGGAGGCGGAGAGAGTGGAGGTTGGACCTGTCCGGGCTGCTGTACTGCTCGGTACGGCTACTGTAGCATGGCCTGTAGGTAGCGTAGCGCTGTGGAGAGTGACCCACTGGGCTGGCTGACCCTTCCTGTTCTCGTCGACGGGCTCTTATCATTGATTGGCATTCGCCGAGACGGAGAGCTCCATGCCCGTCAAGATAGAAGAGCTAGACCCCGCGGCTGCCTTTGGTCTGCTAAAAATAAGGACCTCAATGAGAGCTACAGAGAAGGTGGCTTTCATAGCGCTGATTGCCGCCGCCAATGCAGCATCTCTTCATAGTAAGACACAATCTCTCACCAGCATCAGACCCAAGGAGATAATATTTGACAAATAAAGAATCATGCTTTTATTACTTCTTCTAATCGATATTTAATGGTGTTCTTCTTACCGATTCAGGAACCTCTCCAACGCCGAATAATCTTCTAAACTTGCTCTTGATGCAGTCTTATTCTGATTCTTGTCATGGGGAAACAACAGTAACGCCACCGAACGCCAACCAACATCGTCTACTTCAGCTTGCTCTCATTGGTAGAGACAAACACATTCTCACCAAATTTCCACACTTCATCCAGCACGAGAACTTCGTTTGATCCTCTAACTTCGTTCTGACCTCCATATCCATCTGATAGAATTACCAGATCCGCATCAGCACCCGATTCTAGCGTACCTTTGACTCCCTGCAATCCAAGCATAGCCGCAGGTGTTGATGTCACAGCCCCAAGAGCCTGAGGGACACTAGCTCCAGTCCATTTCATAAAGTTGTTGACACACTCGAGGAGAGTAATCGAGCTATGGAAAGTTAGCTGCAAGCATTTCAAATGTGGTTCGAGTACTCACCTTCCGGCAATAGTATCGGAGTTCTCAAGAAGAAGCTTAGAGCCCCGTTTGACGATGTTGGATGTGTTCTGTCCATTTGTCCAAGGATAAGCTCCATCAGGAAGACCTACAAGGTGCATGGCATCCGTGACTAGGATGAACCCATCTGGGTGAGCACTGTAGGCGATTTTGATGGTTGTAGGGTGCAGGTGTATTCCATCAGAGATGATGCCAAAGTAAGGTCGTGGCACGCTCTCAGCTTTGCCTAGAACTCCAAAGACTCCTGGGTTTCTGTGATGCAGTGGGCGCATGGCGTTAAAGAGGTGCGTGATCATTGTAGCACCCTTACTAACTGCCTGAGATGCCTCTTCGTATGTTGCTTCAGTATGACCAATGGAGTAGATGATATCCCTTGATGTGATCTCCGGGATCAGGTTCATCATCTGTCCACGTTCTGGTGCTGCTGTAATCATCTTGATAGGGATCGGAGAGCCGTCAGGGCGAGGGACCATGTTTTCTCGACCATAGCATTTCTCGACGTCTTCAATAGAGTGAGCTTCGGTGAGTACATCGACATTGTGGACTCCATTCTTGGTAGGGCTCAAGAAAGGGCCCTCGCAATGAGCTCCGAGAGATTCGGCTCCGTGGTCGGGGATCCGCAGTTCTCCAGATGGCCCAAGGTACGGGAGCGTCTGCCCGTAATTAGCTTCATGTACAATAGCCCCACCAAAATTAAACGCACCTTTTGGTACAATTCTGGCCGTTGGCTCGTGATGGTTGGGATGTAGGAGGTAACCCCTGTCTTGACCAGTAGGCGATTGACCTTTTGAATACTTTTGCCGTATTCGGTCATGTCATCGAGTAGGGTTGAGAAGTTGAAGCCAAAAGCGCCGTTGAGCTGACACTCGATAAAACCTGGAGCGATGATGCGTCCACCGAGGTCGACGGTATTATCGGGCATATTGCGGCCACCGTAGAAAGAAGCTTGGCTATCAACAATTTTGCCATTAATGGAGCTGACCCAAAGATCCTCCCAAACAAGGTCGTTGCCTTTCAGCAATCGACAGTTGGTGAACTTGGTGAGGCCATTCTTGGGCAGCGTCGGCGAGACGGCGATAGGCATGTTGAAGGGTTGTAAGAGTGGTCTATAGAAAAGCGTTAGATATCTCGAATCAGGCTTGCTGTTTTCGAGTGTCGTTTTTATCTTTGCTTGAAAGTCCCTAAGGACAATAATAGTTCATATTGGAAACTGAGGGCGAATCGTGCTATACTAGTATCCCGAAGATTCCATCACCAAACCGGGAAAGCCCTATCAAGGCGCCGAGAACGGCCACGTTTTCCAGATAGCACGATAAAAGTCATATCGTCATATCGTCATTGCGATTCAGTAACCGTGCAAGTTGGACCCGAGTGAACGGTGCCATCGTCGAAACCACAAACAGAGACTGTGTGGAGATGGTCAACCTGGTGCGGTATGGTGTGGTTCCCTTTGGATATGTTGCTATGCATGTTGATAGACCAGGGTAGATTTTGGGGTACAAAGATCATGGCATCCGTCCATTCTACCTCAAAAATCAATGCTCATCCTTACCTGGTTCAGATCCTGTTGATTCGACACAACGTGAAACTTGACGCCAGTCTAAGACTTGCTTTGTTACTGTTGTTCCATGTAACGTTAACTCATGGGGCGTCAGTAACCCATCGATCACCAGCCATAAAGAACAACCTCCACTAACAGAAGGACCAGGACCCCACTTACCACCTTCCCAACCTCCCCGTCCCCTTGTACCTTCCATTTCACAAGCAGCCAATCAATATACACCAATCGTCTCAGCCGAGGTTTAGGCGTTCGGCAACAGCCATTCCATTCAATGGCCCCTCCCGGGTCAGCGTCGTCCTCGTCGACGCGAGAAGGCTACAGCCATGCGAATGCATCGCATCGTTACCTCAGACTCAAGCACGCGGGCCCATCGAGCGATGAGCATCGCCATAGCCACCAAAAGAGACCAAAGTATCATGTGACGAGGCCTCGTCGCCGCCCAACCATCATGGCTCATACAGACAATAGCGACCTGGATCCATCATGGCAGGATCTCGACCGGTACGTACCCACTTGCTCGAAGACAACCAGATCTACCTCCACCCCTCGGCTCCGAATCTCGGAGAATTCGAGTCAATTGAATTGATATGGAGTAATGGATCATGCTAACTGGGCCGGCTTTGCAGTGCCATTGGGCAAATCCTGATCATGGGTTGGGATGGCACTGAAGTCACTCCCCAGATCAGGACTCTTATCGAGGATCACCACCTTGGATCCATTATCCTCACTGCTAAAAACCTAAAATGTAAGTTTTGGTCATAAAGTATTGTCCTATTTCCCAGTACTGACTATATAAAGCTGCTCAACAAACAGCCGAGCTAGTCCAAGAGTTACAGACCATCGCAAAGAATGCTGGTCACGTACAACCCCTTCTCATCGCCCTTGATCAAGAGAATGGAGGTGTTAACAGTCTCTTCGATGAGGACTATGTCTGTCAGTTTCCCAGCGCCATGGGCGTTGCAGCTACTGGCCGGGCCGATCTAGCCTACGAGGTCACTAAAGCTACTGCAACTGAGATCTCAGCCTGCGGTGTCAATCTCATGCTAGGCCCTGTCCTTGATGTCCTGAATAATGCTCGATATCAACCACTAGGAGTACGTGCCACCGGCGATGACCCCCAAGAAGTTTCTCAGTATGGTCTAGCCGCCCTAAGAGGAATTCGTGATGCAGGAATAGCCTCCTGCGGAAAGCACTTTCCATCATACGGAAACCTGAACTTCCTCGGCTCCAATTTAGATGTGCCCATAATTACTCAAACGCTCGAAGAGTTGAGCATCAGTGCTCTTGTTCCATTCCGGAATGCTGTTGCGTCAGGGAAACTGGATGCCATGTTTATTGGAGGTTGTGGTATATCCAACCCATCCATGAACGTTAGTCATGCTTGTCTGTCCGATCAAGTCGTGGACGAGTTGCTACGAGATGAGCTCGGATTCAATGGCGTTGCAATTTCAGAGTGTCTAGAAATGGAGGCACTCAGTCACGAACTTGGTGTCCAAAACGGCGTTATCATGGCTGTCGAGGCAGGCTGCGACCTAGTCCTTCTCTGCCGTGCCTACGATGTTCAGCTTGAAGCCATCAAGGGACTCAAATTGGGTTATGAGAATGGGATCGTCAGTAAAGAGAGAATCTTCACGTCTTTGAGGAGGGTGCTCAACCTAAAGTCAAGTTGTACCTCTTGGGAAAAGGCCTTGAGCCCTCCAGGCATTTCCCTCCTCTCTCAGCTCCACCCCTCTCATCTTGCGCTATCGCTCCGTGCCTACGACGACTCAATAACGATTATCCGAGACAAGGAGAAACTCATTCCACTCACGAAGTCGATGCATCCAGGAGAGGAACTCTTACTGCTGACGCCCCTAGTAAAGCCCCTTCCTGCATCTTCTCTCACAAAGAAACTGCTTGCTACCAAGGAAAATCAGAGCCAAGCAGAGGGCCAGCACGAGATGTGGGCGCACAATGATGGCCGTGACCGCCGTGCGATTCTTAGTGGAGAGGGCGTCTTTCGAGAATTTGGCAAATCACTTGCCCGGGCTCGTAACGAAAAATTGCTTCATACTAGCTATACAGCCAACGGCGTTCGTCCAGGTAAGGTCATCAGCACCCATTAAATGCTTCTGCTTCTCTAATCAGCTGTAGTACATGAGAATCTGATCCACAGAGCTTCCTGCATCATCATTGTCACTGCCGATGCCAACAGAAACCTTTACCAAGCTGGCTTTACCAAACATGTCGACATGATGTGTTCCATGCTGCGGACAAGGGGTCAGAAAAAGCAACTGATTGTAGTTGCTGTCAGCTCTCCATACGATTTTGCCATGGACAAATCTATTGGTACATATGTTTGTACTTTTGACTTTACGGAGAGCGCCTTGCATGCTCTTGCGAGGACACTTGTTGGAGAAATCGCACCACTCGGTACGCTTCCCGGAACACTGCGAAAGAGCAAAAAGGTGGTCAAGTCCAGGCAACACTGGCTGGTTGAAGAGTTCAGCCCTGGGCGTGATGCATCAGGGCTGAATGACCTTCTTCGGGCTGTCCACCGAGCAAGCGCACCAGATTTACAATTTTTACGCGCAACAACCGCCGCTTCCTTCCAACTGAACAACCCTAATATTGCGGAGTCGCACTTTGTTGTCAGAAACAGTAGTACAAATGCTTTGTATGGATTCGCTGCGACTTATTATGTTCACGGCGTCGGTATCTTAGGTGGTGTCTTTGTCGAGCCCACCAAGCGTGACGTTTCCATTGGAAGGTCTCTTCACCGACGGGCCATCCGGAGCCTCTTGCAACGCCGAGGAATCAAGCAAGTGCAGATTGGCTCGACATTCCCAGGAGTTTTCCTTGGTATCCCTGTTGATGTTGAAGTAAACACCATCAAAGAATGGTTCACAACCAGTGGCTGGGATATCCAGTTTCCACGGCGAGTGTCAAACATGATCATTCAAGATCTGGTCAACTGGTCCGCCCCAGAGGGTTTGTCTCAAAATATTCAAAGAGCCGGTATAAGTTTTGATCTAATCCATGATTTGGACAACGCGGATGGCGTGCTGAGCCATGTCCGAAACCACGCAAGCCCAGAGGTACTAGAATTGTACCGCCACGCGCTGTCGGAAACGAAGCTGAGCGGAATCGTCCGAGCGAAAGATGCATCAGGTACCCTGTTGGGCACAATCATCGTTTGCAAACAGCACAGTCACTTGGAAACTCATTACCCATCTCTAAAGTCGCGCTCGGAGGCTACCAGCGGCATTCTTGCTCCAGTTGTGCCCTCTATTCCATTGGCAACTCTTACTTTGCAAGGTCTGGCTTTCATGGGCGTCCGTCAAGCTAGGAATCACAAAGCAACCAAAGTTGTACTGTGCTCGGTAGGTTATCAGCTCTGTTCGGATTTGCCAGTTACTAATACCAGTAGGTTGTGGATGATGGTACCGAGTCTCTGACAGCTATGGGCTTCGAGACGCTCCAAGCGTTCGAAGAGATTATAAACTCTCCAGAGAATGTCAGTGATCGAAAACACCAAATCGGAATTAGCAACTAACGAGGAATAGTTTTCAAGCCTAGCATGAACGTGGCATTGATTTGATGATTATGGTTATAGTATGTGTTGGAGTTAGATGAGTTACTGATTAAGTTACCTTCCCTGAGCCGCTCCAGTATGCCAGCCTTCACGCGCCATTTAAACCTATATTCCCAGTTACTAGCCTTCGACTTACAGCTAAAAGATTACTCTGAATGTCCAAAAGCGTTAATGCTGGTGTATACAGTCTATAGTAAAGTGTGATAGGCACTTTGTGGGGTTGGGCTAGCATATTTCATGTTATCTTGGAAAAGGAAACTGCTCAATACTGTATGATATAATAAATGATAGTTTACATTGTATCAGCCTCTTGCATAGGGTGGGTATGCTTTCCGCATTGTGACCTCTCTTCTCTCATGAGCGGAGCGAGCATATTGTGCTCATGATAATGAGATTTCGAGTTGCGCAGACGTGTCATAAACTTAGTTACAAAAAGAGAAGCAGCTGTATTTTCTCGACATCAATACGGTAGCAACCTGCAGTTACCCGGTCGAACCAAACACTTATAGCTATACTTAGCTTACGCTACCCAAGCCTCGGAAGCTGATTAGAGGTTAGCGGTGAGGATCCAAAGAGCCAACGTCGCAGTATAATTGGATGATCGGATCCTATATCGGCCCATCCCGCCGTCGATCTTTTAGCGGCCGACCGAAGGACTATCCTGGCTCTTTGGCAAGGCTTCCTTCAAGGCTTCCTTCCGCCGAATCTAAATATAACACCTTGAGACATCAGCCATTGATTCTCACAATATATCCAACTGGCTATTGATAATATCTTCGTCCCTATTCCACCATCCTGTTGATAAGAATGGACCCCGTATCGGCATTCGGACTTGCGGCGTCAATCGCTCAATTTGTGACGTTCACGTCGGCATTGATCTCAAAGGGTACTGAGATATACCGATCCACAAGTGGTTTGAGTAGCGACATCTCGAACATTGAAGCAATCTATAGCAGATTGCATGATTTGAAGTTTACTCTGAACGCACCAGTGCATGGCCTCGGTGGACAGTGCACTAAACAGGTTGAAGTGATAGCCGAACTATCTAGAGCTTGCCAGGCAGACTGTGCACAATTACTCGCCACTATCGCAAAACTCAAGGTTCAAGATGGGCCCGGACATAAGTGGAAAAGCTTTCGAGTCGCACTGAAAACCCACTGGAAAGACGGAGACATCGCCAGGCTGGAAGATCGGCTGCACAAGGCACAGACAAGTCTGACGCTTCAATTTTGTACAATTTTAGGGTCTGTTAAGCTGCTTACTATAAAAATCCGCTCACATTTTCTGGTAGCCATCATCACGATGCCCATATGCGCACCCTACGAGAGCTTCAATTGGAGAGCGAGCGATTGAAAATCGATCAGACACGCAGACTAGACGAGATTCAGCAAGCTTTGGGACAGATACAACAACAAAGAACCCTCCTCAAGTCGCCACGGCCTGGGAAATCATTCTGTCCTATCACTATTACCGACATAGAGAGAGAATTGTCGTCCATGGTTATCGCTGAGAACGATATCACCAAGCAGCAATCCATACTCCAGAGTTTAACTTTTGCGCACCGGAGTGCCAGACATGCTGCCATCACAGATGCTCATACCAAAACGTTTGAATGGATGTTTAAAGAGGATGGTGTCTGCGGTGGTACCTTTCTCGATTGGCTGAACAATGACAGTGGGATATTCTGGATATCTGGTAAGCCAGGCTCTGGGAAGTCTACACTGATGAAGTTTATCGCCAATCATTCTCGGACCGCTCAAATCCTATCCACTTGGTCTTTTCCAAAGCCCACATGCGTCGCCAGCCACTACTTTTGGTGTGCAGGCACCGACATGCAGAGATCACAGGAGGGCCTTTTACAAACGCTACTCTACGAAATTTTTCGCCAATGTCCGGATTTGCTACAAGTAGCCTGCTACCAACGATGGCAGGAGATGGATCCTGAGAATCTGTCGAAGCCTTGGAACTTATCTGAACTACGAATTGTTTTGAAGAAAGTGGCTGATCAAACAGACATATCTCAGCAATTCTGCTTCTTCATCGACGGCCTTGATGAGTTTACAGGGGACCGCCAAGACCTCTGCCAAGATCTGGTGAACCTCTCTCAGTCCCCTAACATCAAGCTGTGTATCTCGAGTCGACCCTGGAACGTGTTTGAAAGCAACTTTGGGGGCGACCCTGATAGAAAGCTCTATATTCACCAGCTAACTCATAACGATATTCGAAGCTACACGGAGACGCGGTTACTAGATCATCCGGGTTGGAAAACTCTAGAGTCAGAGGTTGTGGGTGCTAAGTCACTTATAGATCAGGTCACAGAGAGGGCACACGGTGTATTTCTTTGGGTGTTTTTCGTGACTAGACTCTTGCGAGAAGGTTTGGAGGAGGAGGACAGCTTTTCTGACCTATGCCGGCGCCTTGAGAGCTTCCCATCAGACTTGGAACCATTCTTCAAGCACATGCTAGAGACGGTGCAGCCAATCCATCATGAAAAGATGAGCGGTGTCCTGGCCATCGCGACTAAGGCCAGGTCTCCATTGAACGTATCAATCTACCGCTTCCACAGTCTTGAGTATGAGTCGGTGGACTATGCCTTGGAAAGACCTGTGAAAACCCAAGACGAGCAGGAAGAGAAAGCTTGGTATAGAAAGACCAGACGACGCCTGAATGGCTGGTGTAGAGGACTGTTGGAGGTCAAGCAGAGCCGAGTGGACTTTCTTCATCGCACGGTTATGGACTTTCTCAGAACGAAAGAGATGTCTGATTTTCTGCGAGCCAAAAACAGGGATGGATTCAACGCCAACCTGTCGATCCTAAGAGCTTATACAGCATGGATTAAGACCACAGCATCCAACAGGAAGATACTACGCATTGGTCCTGGCAGCTACAGTGACACTCCATTGTCATCGCGGATAAGCGAGGCTATTGCATATGCTGGTGAGTTGGAAGAAGAGACCGAGGACCACACTCAAGCCGAGATCGTCCTTCTCGACACAATTGAAGCCACGATGTGCACCATAGATCGCAAAGCAGAAGACAGGGTATTTCCCATATCCGAGGGCTTCAACTCCGATGGTGCAAAAGTATTCTTTAGAGAGTGTGTTGTCAAACAAATGCTCTTAAAATACCTATCGCACAGAATTCGAGAGGTCGATTATTTCGACGAATTTGAGGTAACGCCTCTAGCTATGGTGATCCATTCAGAGCTCTGGCCGGACAGAGAAAGTTTACCTTGGCCTGAAAAATGCATCAAGATGCTAAAGCTCTTATTGGAAAACGGAGAAAGCCCTAACGATCAATTCGAGGTTAACGTCGAGCGCGACAGTCATCAAGCTACCATGATGTCAGCCTGGGCCATGCTTATCTTCTGGATTATTCCCAGTCTGATCGGAGAAATAGGACCCAAGTTCATCCCAACCCTACAGAGTGATCTTTTGCCACTATTCTTAAAGCACGAGGCAGATCCGAATGCTCTGGTTTGGAGACTTAGTCAAGGGCTTACCGAAACACATAAGTCAGCATACTCGTCAGTTTGGAGAGACATGGTTCTTGTTTCGTTCCAGATGCAAGGGAGGCCCGATGCAGATCGCTATCTTCGGGTTCTCGATGACTTTCTCGTCGCTGGGGCCGAATCCGAAATGCCATCATTCGGGACATTATCACTTGGTCAGCTTCGACCGACAATCGAGGAGACTATACTGGAAGAGTTCTTGCAGAGGCTAGAAACCAACAGTGAGGACATCTCTGATGTGCAGCTATTGGCTTATGTGGCAGATAAGTTGTTGTCAAAGGTTTCGGAAGAGACTCTGATGAAGGAGCATATTTGGAAAGCTATTTGCGCGGCTTTTCCTTGCCGTTTGACAAGTCAATTGCGAGACAAATACTTGCCTCATGGAAGCAAAGTGCGAGATATATACTGGCCCAAGGCCTATGGAGACACCGATGCGACCCAGAGCATCAGAATATATGGGACTAACAAAAGGCGTCAAGCAGCAACTCTTCTACCCCAGCTATATAGAAATCCATCTAAGAGGCCTAAGATGTAACTTGGTATTTTATACTTCAGAACTATTTTATTTATTTATTTCTCATTTTATAGACCTTTAAATAGTTAAGTCTGTTAATTTTCTTCATAATTTTCTTAATAATTTCAATTTTTATATATTTTATTTACATTTAACCTTATATTAACTATAGGTATACTATCATCTTTATAAGAAAGGGAAGTGAGTTCAATAGTAAACTACAGTAACGCAATAATCAAGCGAATAGTAACAAACACTTAGCTTCATATAAGGCCCTAACTAGTATACTTATCAATATATAATATCCAATCTGAACTTACAAATCTGGCCGATGGTGCAGGTTTTGCCTATTCTCTGAAATATGGCTATCCAGTGATATCAGAAACCAGCTTCAGCTCAGCCTGCATATCTGGTATCCAGGAAGAAGTTCCTACGCAGCGGGAAGATATAGCTGTCTCAGTTGATTGCGTGCTTCTGACGGACACAGTGTTCATATGAAGTCAGCTTCATGATTGCTATGCCTCGAGGTCTTCACTGCTGCTGGGAGTAGTGACCTTGGGCCTCATCATATATAGAGCCAGGTGAGGAATTAGTAATTATCGGTATGGAAGTGGTCGAACATAGAAGTCTAGATTACTTGCGGTGTTACAGTGCAGAATTAACCAATTTCCAAACTACTTTGCAGCAGGGGATCTACCATCATAGCTTCCCCTTATTCTCCCTCTTCCTCATTACCTGTGCCGACCTCAAAAGCGCATATAAGCTCTGCAATCTTGGCATCTCAACGCCTCTTTCTCTCGCAATTCTGACAGGATTGCCCAGAATCACCTCAAGCTCTAGCGGCTTACCGGCCTCCCAGTCGAGCAACATGCTCGGCCTGGCGCCCTTGTTCCGCGCTGTGCTCTCAATGATCTTCTCTGGCTTTGCCATACTATCAGGGAAAGGTCGACCTAGAATCTTGGGCACGGCATCGCGGATCTCGTGCATCACACCCAGTAGATGTTGCTGTAGCTCGTCATCTGCGACCATGTCGGCGTTGCCGCGCCCGCCGGAGAGGACAGCCGATGGGTTCATGGCAGCGTTGATACAGAGCTTATGCCAGCGCACAGTCTGAAGGCCGACTTCATCATGGGGGTCCACGTCTTTGATACCGCCCAGATCTGTCCACCAGCGACGCAGCGCCTCAGTTGACTCCGTCCCGCGACGACCTAGCTCCGAGTCCTGCGAAGCCAAGCCATCGGTATAAGGTCCAATGCTGATACGCGTCCAGCGGTTCTGGCGAATGGTACCGGGAGAGGTCTGTTCTGCGCTGACGACGGTAACAGCACTGATGATAGGGTTGTTGGGGAAGCGCTTCCGGAAGGGCTCTTCTACACCAACACCGTTCTGGATGAGAACGATACAAGACTTTGGGCCAACTAGGGGCTCAATTATCGAAGAGTCATCACTGATATCTGGAAGGGCCTTTGTTGTCACAAAGATATAGTGCCAGTCTCTCTTCGCACCTGATGTGCCAGCTGCTGCAGCGGCATCGACAGATGGGAACGCTGCATCTGGGTTGAAAGTGTAATCACCAAAGCTTCGTGTTTGCAGCTTGACGCCGTCCTTTTGGATAGCAGCGTAGTTGGAACGCGCTACAAGAGAGACGTGGATGTTTTGCGATGGCTGATGTGTTAGTTAGTGAGGGTCTGCTACTCATGTGATAAGGAGACGTTACGTGATGGAGTCGCGAAGCATAGAAACAACCAACGGCGCCAGCACCGATAAAGATGATATCAACACGACTGTAAATGAAGATCTTCGTTAGTCGTCTATTTAGGACATGGCTTGTGCGCGATTAGATGTCATTATGTATGAGTATTTCTCACCTATTGTCTGCCATGATCACGATGTATGTTGGACTACTCCTTTGTTTACGTTATTGGTGGAGTACGAATGAATCAGCTTGTAAGTAGCGGCGCACCCAATTCCTCAATAGGAACCTCCGTAATAGTAGTGCAGCAAAGTCAGATAAGATGCAGTTTCTGATACAAAACAAGACTCAGTAAACAGTACAGAAATCGAAGGATGAATTACGGAAACCCAAGAACCAACCCCGCCACTTTCGCCACGGAGCACCGAGGTCCATGCCGTAACGGGGAGGCTGACACTGGAATTGGAAATTGGAAACTGGAAACTGGGGAGCTTTGCTGGAGCACACCATCGATACCCAGCTCAGCCAAGTCTTATGGTATCTTGTTATTTATGGATATCGCTACACTAAAAACCCACGGCGGGCTCATACGGTGTTCATACTTGGTAATATTACTGAATAATCTTTTTCCTTCTCCATCAGTCATTTCCAAATGCCCACAATAGGAAGTCCGTCTTTACGTCTTGGTTTTTGCCGGGCGATCGGCCGTCAACTGTCATATGTAGTAAGTAATAGCATCAGCTTTCGGGGACGTTAGGTATCAAAGCTTGACATCGTCAGTCAGCTGATCGACCACCACCACCTGCTGTATCTGGCTTCTCGTCTCTTCATCGGACTCAACCGTGCCCTTCTTTCTTTGTGAGACGTATATCGACCTAAACAGATACCACTGCATCAAGGGAGAGTCACACTCCCTCGTCCCCATCTGACAGTTTCTTCGTTTCGCATTATACTTTTCCCCTCCAGTTTCGTCGCTCCGACAAACCGACGTAGAGGAAGTGAAAGAAGATTTAACCCCCGTATATTTCTCTGCGGCGTCAGTAGTCGCGCGTGCACAAACAAGGCAAGTCATCAAGGTAATCGAAGCAATCAATAATCAATCGCTGTACTTTCGGGAGCTATACAACACCCAATCGGTCACGCCGTTCACCCGGGTACGGTTCGGGCTCGGGACACCCCGCCGATCGTTGATCATCATGGAGGTTTGGCTTGCTTCTTGGTGGGTGAGATTTCACGTTCAACAGAGACACGACCCTTTGAAGGAACGGCCTGGACCCAGTAGCCTTCATCGTCAAATCCCACGCGACTCAAGCCACGTCAATAATGCAGGGAATGGAAGCAGAGCAAGCCAAAGTTCTGTGATGACCTAGCTCAATAGCCAATCTACCAACTGCCGGCTGAAAGAATGTCCAATAGTCACGAGTTAACGGAGCTAGCTGGCATACAAAGCATGCCACTGCCGTCTCAAAGTACCGACCGTTCATGGACTTCATTAGGGTCGAGATAAAATACTACGCAAAGATAATAATAGGTGTTGGTATGTGCCTACAGCTGATTCCCGGCTTCTCCAAGAAGTCAAGACGACATTCTCAAAGCCGGGTGCCCAGCAACGAGTTCAGATTTATCTATGCCAGAGCAAAAACATCCAGGTCTATGGAGAGCAGACACTGAATGCCGATTACCACGCCGAGAAAATCTCAACGCGGTTGCTGGCAAACGTCAAAACGTCACGCGAAGCTGTTCAAGAGTTTGTTAGTATCATAGCGAGGTTGCGCATAGCACATGATCTATAGCTGTAGAATGATGCCATCAAGCATCGCAACGAGACGCGATTTGCGCCTTGAAGCTCTGTCATCACCAGCCCTGCCAAAAAATGGCCTACCGAAGAGGCGCATTCGATTTAGAAGGCACCTGACACAACGGTATCGGCAGCGGCCGCTTCCCGGACATACAAGACAATACATACTTGACCCAACGCCAGAATCATGACGCAACGAAGGAATCTACCTTGCTGGGTATCGTAATGTGGATGTATGTGAGGGTTGCAGTAGCTGTCGGGGATCAGCGATACTGAGGGATGGATGGCAGAATATCTCGTGGCGTGCCCAGCAAGATGGTATGGTATGGATGGTATGGTATGGTAAGAAATGTGGTTGTGTTGACCCCAACTCAGTCAGGTTTTTGTGTGGTTGCAAAGGTAAAAAATTTCTGCCTGTCAAAGATATGGTCGGGTTTTGTTTTTGCAATTTAGCAAAGTCAGCGCGTGGGGGTATTTTGATTGCCCGGCCGCCGATCGACCAATCAGACCGCTTTGTGGCTTGGGACTTGTCGCAGCCAATAGACGCTCCAATCCTGAGCGAGGTACCGCATTTGAACCAATCAGAGATGAGCGCATATGACTTGCCTTTTTCGGACATGGTGGAACGGTCCAGCGGCCCCAGTCAATCCATAGCTTCATGGTCGACTGCATTGCAACTCTCCATATCCATGGATATGGTTAGCCAATAATTCCATCTGCTGTGTGAATATATATGGACCTTGATCAATAAACCGGCCCGTTTGGAGGTTCCTCTCTTTTTCTTTCATTCTTGCCCACCAACAACCGCGGCTTGCCATGATATACCGAGCGTCATCGACAACAATCGTGCCTGTGATGTGATGTGCTGTCCTGTCCTGTCCTGTCCTGTCTGTGCCTGATGGAACGACGAGGCTGTGACAACTCAGTTACCTAATGTCATATGTACGCAATTGATCTTGTCTTTTGCCAATTTCAAGCATGTGCGCTTCCATTCCAATCTATACCATTCTTGACCTGGTCTTCTATGGCGCTTAAGCCGTTCAAACCATCGTTAGGGCTCGTTTCGTTTCATTTCGCACCGAGCCTCATAATATCAGTTTGTGGAAATTGATCCCGAGTCCAAAGGCTGTACTACGTAGTACATCGTATCCGTAGAGGCTCAAGACACACCTGACCGGGGCGACCCTCACCCTCATGCTTGCGCTGACCTGAGACGAGGAGATTGGCTATGGATCGAAAGCAGATGCGGCTAAACAGAAGCGCCATCGCAAATGTCGAGGTGCAGATGGAGCCCAAGACTCATTGGGAATCGCGCGCGCAGAGCTACCGATGAACGGCGCAAATGAGCCCCATCGCCAGCAAAACATAAGAGTAATAGATTGTCAGGATTGTCTGTGTTAGTTAGTAGTGAACAGACTCGGTCAACAGATATGTCGGCATCCTCTGGTCCGTGTTGTAGGCGAATCGTCATTCCTTGGAAAGTGAGAACGAAACCTCATTTGCCAAATGTTCATCAGTCGGCCAAGTTCTTTGACGCAGATCAGTAGCAGTTGACCAAATGCCATATGCTACGTGGTATCATGGACCGATCAGTCAACTCCACTCTGAACATGGGGAAGAAACTTACCTAAAAAGCACAGATCTTATTAAAAAAGCCGAAGGTTGAAACCGCAGGGTCTATGTACATGTACTATGCTATACGTAGCGACCAACACCAGCACTCGTTTGTCCAACAGTGACTCCTGCTGATTCATATGCAAGAGCTGGCACATAAGCTAGTTTTCCTGCGAGCAATGAGAGACCACCTTGACAGGCTGGTCCAAGCTCCCTACATCTATACCACCAGGACGCAGGGGCGCAGGCTTCTAGAAAAATTGCTGGAACTTACAGCAGTCGATCAAGGGTCGGGGTGTGTGAGAGGCAAACAGACAGCCCAAAATCCTGTTTGGGGGAATTCGCCATGATGCCAAGAACCAATCATGTTGACAAATAAAGATGCGGGATGGTGGGGGCTGAGATTGGGGCCCCGATGGGATGTCTGGAGTTTTAGACAAAGTCAGACAAGGGTTCCGGTCCGTTTTCGAGTGACTTGGGGAACGGTGCAAGCACAAAATATCCAGCACTGTCCTGACATGCCATGCTATGACATGACATGGCTGAGGTCGGTTTCTCATGTTGATCAATGCTAACTAAGTGTGACTATGCGAATGAATGGCTGATTGTTGTTTCAAATTGTCATGTTCCAATTGCAGATTGACAGCAAGCCTGTTTCCATCAGCTAGCTTATGACTGATAATGGCGGTGTCTGTCTGTGCAACCAGGTAAAACCTTGGGACCTGTGGGTTTCTCTGCCTCTTACTTGGCGACTAACAAGAGCCGAAGTCACACAACCGCGAAGCATCAAGCTCCAAGACAACCAAGAAGTCACCCTCGTCTTGACAGCTTCATGAAACGATTGGTATCAGACATTTCGCACAAAACCACTTGTGTGGATATTCGTCGGTAAAATGTCGATCCATAGTGGACCAAGAAAGGCTGCAATTCATTCATACCACTCGCGTTTGAAAGCATGAGTTTATCACGAATAAACGAGAACCAAACTTCGTGGTCATATTTCCTAATAGGTAATCATGACGTTCAGGATATTGTCAGCTGAATCAACTACCCCTGCTTGGTCTCTACCTTCTTCTCCATATCTGTGATTAGGCAAGTCACAAGTGACATTGACAGATGCAAGTAAGTAGTAGGCAGGTGTGGTATAGACCCTGCGTGAGCCTCGTGGAGTGTACGCAGACATGTAAGGGTCTGCTAGAGTGCAGAATGGACCATCAAGTCAGACCTCGAATCGACCAAGGTCATCATGACTGGTACCTGCGTGGAGTCCCTAACACTGCATTTGTTGCGGTCAAGCAATGAGCCGTCTCTCCATCATCCCATCTTGACGCTGGACTTCGATACCCCATACACGTGAACGGACGGCGTGGAGATTATAGATCTATCTCCCGGCGGTCTGATAACTTCCGAAGCTTGCTCAGTATCCCACTCTGGCGCGGCTGTCGCTTTGGGCGGCTCCAGAATTTCTTTTAATGTTAACTTAGCGGCCAGACTGCGGGGCCTAGAGCTGTCATTTTCCTGTTCTAATTCTTGTAAATGGAGGATTTGCTTAATCTGCTCTGGGTATCTCCGGCGGTAGAGAAAGCGGAGAGCAACCTGAACTATGATTCGATCTTCATACGAAACGCTGTTATGTATGAGCGAGATGGTGGGTATGCTCTCGACTTCTGCTGTCATTCGCTTATAGGGGAAAAATAGTACCCAGATACTCGGTATTGGTGTCACTAGAGTCTCCTAGCTCTAATATTGTGAACTTGATGGATTTTTGGCTTATAAAAAAAACCATTCTGAGCCAATGCTTGTGGTAACTCTCTGTCTCTTTATCCCACTGCTACTTAGAATCAAAAGTTTCCATGAAGCTTCCGGAGCCAAGTCGATTGGAAATTCGTAGTCCATGATATTCCTTATGGAGGTCAGTAAGTATATGGCTGAGATGAATGCAGTGAATCCGCAACCAACAACACAGCAGCACTCGGGATCCATTTCTATTCTTATTAACAGTCCGGCTGGTTCTGGCTCGGCAGAGGCACAGCGAGTCGGTGTTGTTTGGCAAGTCCGGTAATAAACGTCCGCCATGTTGAGCGCAAGGGAATACCCGCGATCACAGACTGGGACAATAAAAACATTTGGAGCTCAGCTCTCTATGCATTTCGTCTTTCACAAGAAAACACGACGCCCATGGCAAGTTGATCGCAATAGCGATTCAGAAATCACATACAACTACTATTGTTCGACGACGATGAGTCGTCGTTGAGCATAAGCCATCTTCATGCGAAAGCAATCTCCTGGCACCCGCTCGCCCGCACTGTCCCGTCGGGATCCGTGGGTCGCGGGGGGAGTTGGGGAAATGCTGTCAACTAAACTGCAGGATGCGCATGTCACAAGCACACAGCTAAGGCGCCTGTCTGTCGCACCTCGGAGTGTATCCGTTTCTATGGATTCCGGAACGAATCGAACCCGACAGGATTAGACCTGCACCGACCGGGCGGAGACAGATGGTTGTGTAATACTGATGACGCGGAAAAGTCGACGATGCGAATGGATGAACGGATGATGTCTCAGCCACCCGCCTAACACATCGAAGCACTACAGAATGTCAGCATTCACAGTTCCCGAGTGAGCACGCGTGCTAAGGTCCTTGCGTAGCTGCGAGGCGTCGACTGTGCCGTATTTGCTGTCGGCCACAATATCCGCCTGGACTTGTAATGAACGATGAAGCACCGTATAGTCTCCGAGGAATTATACCAAGATAGGCAGTCCGACAGGAGAATAAGAGGCAAGGCTACGAATAGCATCGGCGAATCTCTAGAGCCAAGACTACTCAGCCTGGAAAGACCCAATACCTACCCCTGGATCAGCGGTCTGCACACGAGTGCGCTTGTCATGGTACGTAGCAGTGTAGCACGGTCGGTGCTTAATTTGGCTTGGGGGCACCCTGGACCAATGATTTGCAGGGTCCACGAGGGTCTTGGAGAGCTATTCCTGAGACAATGCAGCTTGTTGGTCAGTCATGACTGTCTGCGTACGCCTTCTCGAAATTCCACAGCACGCACAAAAGAAAGCCCAGCGGTTATACATAGCCCGGTATGCCTGTAGCGGAATAGGTGCAAGTGAATAAGCTGGGGCGCTGGGGCTTTGTGGATAAAAAGATCCGGGATATTTGTAGGTAGAGAGCTTCTGACAGTCTGGGCCTTGATCAGAAAGCGTCGCGTGAACTCTAGACAAGGGGCATCAGAAGCATGATGATGCGGTTGCCTGCGCGAGAATGGAGTCAGCGATAGTGAAGTGGGAAGAACAGCAAATGAAGGAACCTCGCAGCGTGAAAGGAAGCGAGACTATGCCCTGTGCACAAAGAAGTAAATTAATACTTCGGACATTATATCCCATGGTACGTATCAAGTTGCTGATCGGTGATTGAACCGGCCGGTCGCATCTTTCAAGTCAGAAACAGAGCCGCGGCGTTACTATTTCTGCCAAGTATACCTACGGCGAGAATTATTTACCAGAATTCGTAAATCTAAGACAAAATTGTGGATGTAGGCGAACATCAAGCGCGCCCTATCAGAAGAATTGGAGTAGTTTGATGCAAGAGGATGTTGATAGGTGGAGCTGCAGCGGTTCAAGTGCAGCCACTCAGCCTGATCTGGTACAGTATCTAAATACGGTGTGGTACAGTGCTGCTGGTAGTCCCGTCGCGAGTGCTTCGCAGCGGAGCGGCACAGAGGAAGGAGCCTTACATTCATCCGTCGTGTTTCCATTCTTTATGGAGATTGCACGGGTAATAGTGAGATGAAATAATGCTGGACCCAGCTCAGTTATCGTTGAAGGCGAAAGCTTTACATATCAATCTACTCAGCTTACAGCACCTTAGTTGTCAGTTATCTACCAGGGACCTACCAACAAGAGCAAGCATTGCGGGTTTCCGAACGGATACCGACGAGACTCCAACTACCTATTACTGTACCGTTACCCTATGAACTCCGGTACGTACATATTTGCTTTTTCCTCCCGTCCTGCACGACTCAATATGATGGATGGATCGTCCCGAGGATGCTCCGCCGATAAGGTGCTGCATGTACGTAAAACTTTTCTTTTTTCGTTTTGATGACCATCATCAATATGTTAAACTAGCTCTGTTTGAGTCGTACCCGTTTAAGCTTGAGTCCAGCCAATAGCTGGAAACCCTTGTTAGACTGGCTTGCTTGCTTGCTTGTCTGTTCTGCCGCGATCCTCACTGACGAATGCCAATTGCTTACCCTACCCCCATAAACAGAACCCCAGCCAACGGCCACTAGACGAGACGGACGGCCTGTGTGAGATAGATGTCAGTGAGTTTGTCTTGGTAGGTACAGTACTGTACTAACCTACTGTACCGTCTTACCAGGTACAGGGCAAGGCACAGCCTGCACGCAATGATACCTGCACGAGAGGTTCCTAAAATACAGCCGATATCCGGCTGCATAAGGGCGCCATCTAGCCGTCAGATTTAGAGGCCGAGTCGTAGTAGAAGTGGACTAAAGAGAGCACGGCAATGTTACCGTCGTGTCGTGTCGAGGGTTATGACCGATCACTGGATATCCATCTTCATTACTGTTGACTGGTCCTGTCTGTGTCGTTCGTCTCGACTTGACTCAAGCGAGACTCGGAGCGGCTGTGGAATACCTTATGAAAACATAATACCTGACCAAGGAGTGAGTTGTGGCTGATTCTGATCCCGAGCTGGGACTAGGATATCAAGTCAAGCCAGTCAGCATCGCTGCATGGCCCCGAATTCTCCCATAAAGTTATTCATGGATATTCTGATCGTCCCTCCGTCCCGTTATGCCAGTCAACCTAATTTACCCGCAGTCAGTCGCTATTTTACGGTAGGCAATCCCGAAAGGAGCAACCCTTTTACATTCCCTTTTGTAGTTCGCTGATATTGAATTGATGCTGCTATTTTCTGCATTGTTGAAGAAGGCAGGTACGGTGGACTAGACTCAACTAGACTGTCAGCACCTACTACTGCACTTACCCTACAAAGTAATTGGTTAGGGCACCTTCCTTCCTTCCTTCCTACCTACCCATGTGCAGTATGGATGCTTTGTGATGGCGATACGATGCAGTGCGATGCAGTGCGATGCGATGCGTGCGGCTCCTCCTTCTCACTTTGTGCCCTCCGCGCTCCTCCACTATAATCTGTCTCGCACCAATCTTCCCCATTCATCGTGATCCATCCACCATGACATTAGTGGACAAATCCCACGGACCCAGAACGAGCTCCACAATCCCCCAAGCTCACTCTCTTGACCTAAATTATTTATCCATAACAAACTAGACTCATGACACTCAATCAACCGGCCATGCGAGCGTATCAACTCTCGTCTTTTTACACGGCTGAGGACTGTCGATCTGGAGATAGACATACTGTACAATACAACAGCTGCAGCTCTTCTAACCCCCAATCACTCGCACACGAACTGATGCCCAGCCAACTTTGTATCACAACTGAACCCTTGAGAGCAACAGCAGGAAGACGCTATCCCAGACTCGGCCTTTATCCCACTCTTGACTGACCATGCCACGGGCCACGGAGGGTGACGATGCCCTCTCAAGCTCGTCATGGTCGCTTCAGAACCCTTGTCCCCCATCCCAGCCCACGCTTTCCACCCCGGTGCCCCAGCCCAGTCACCTTGCTGCTTGCGCCATCGTCCCACACTGTACAGCCGAGTATCCTCGATCGCGCCCGTGTCCGCGACCTCCCCTCCACGTCTGACCTTGCTGAGTTATTCAAGACAAGGATATTGGACCATGGGGCCTGGGGGCCGTAGGCACAGAATACATACAGCAAGCGAGCGGGCAGGCAGGTAGGCGGAATTAACCAGCGAGAAAGCAAGAATTCGATTTGATACGGGCGGGAATCGATTCGGTACGACAAGAGGATCAAGGGATCATGACCGAGCAAGGGACCAAAGGGTCGAAGTGCTCTGCTGCCATTCACAGACATATCACATTGTGATGGGTGTTATGCTGCTCTGCACACCACGCCTCGGTGCTGCTGCGGCTGCGGCTGCCGTTGCTGATGGTGCTTGCTTGCTGTCCTCCATCATTGTCTCCTGTTGTATTCAAAACCATAAGAGAAGCCCTCCTCCTGGAATCTTGTCTTTGAACTTGACTTCACTTCTTTCTCGCATTTCCTCAACATAGCAACCACTGTGTCCGTCAGTGTGTTCCTCAGGGAGCGCGCTTGTTAGTGCGGTGTGCTCTCTCTTTCTTTCTCTTCACAGTTGGTGTCGGCCGCCGACGTCACCAAAGCGACAGTACCAGGTCCGACGAACAACACAACGCAAAACGAGAACGCCCCGACCATCCGGGCCGACATCTCCACCTACAACGTCTCCAGCAAGGCGGCTTGGCTTGGCCTTGGTTGTCGATGTCGTTCTGTCCTAGCTGGCTCTGTAGCTGAAGGCGCCAAACCCGCTTGTGCACTGCACCAGAAGAAACCCCGGTCCTGCCGCCGACCTCGTCCGCCCATCCATTTCAGGTATTCCTGCGGCGCACTCCCTCAGTCTGGCACTCTCCCTCCCACACCCAACCACATCTATCGCACACCCAGGGTCCAGGGTTACAGTAGCGAGCGATCCAACCCGGCCACAAGCTAGGTCTAGGTACCTACTGTACTGTACAGTACTACCAGAGGAGACCCCAAGACACCCCAAGGGAAAATTTACCCACCCACCGGTCGGTGGCATCTCCACTCCTGTTCCTCTCTCCCTCATCAATTGGCTTTATCAACTTGCCCTCAAAAACTTTTATTGTCCTCTGCTCCCTCGTTCCTTGTCTGGATTCATTTTCCAGCCTCTTCCAGCTCTGCTCAAGCTCTGCCGCGATATGTTCCTGTAGCTGTCCGGTTTACCAAAGCTCTTTCGGCCCATTTTCCCCAACTTCAAGTCCACTTCGTTTAGCGTGGAAGTGCTTTTGCGGGACACTTACACCACAAGCCTTCAACTCGGTGCCGATAGAAACCCACAGTATTCTCCCTCTACCTTGTCCGAACCAAGCGTACTTGACTGGGACTTGATCACTCTGAGACCTACATATCAGGCTTCTGCAGAAATCAACCGTCCTCACCATAAACCATTTCGCCATCCAGCTTTCGAGTCGACTGCATCTTTAACTCAATCCGCACCCCGCCAATATGATAATTGATGGAGAAAAGTATGCCTGCGAGGCCTGCGTTCGCGGCCATCGCGTGAGTAACTGTCAACATTCTGGTAAGTCTATACATGTCGAACATTCGAGTTCAACCACTTGATCCCCTGCTTACCACTTGCACTTTCTAGACCGTCCACTTCAACATATCAACAAGAAGGGTCGACCAGTTTCCCAATGCGCGCACTGTCGCGCTATGCGCAAGTCTCGCTCTGCCCATGTCAAATGTGACTGCGGCGAGAAGACGAGCAAATGTGCCCATTTGCAGCCAACCGTTGAAGGGCATACTGGTGAGCTTCCTCCTGCTCGAGCTGCCCTGGACCTCGAGGCGCTCGACTTGAGTCGCATTTTCTAAACATTTCTCAGAGACATGCTGCTGCAATCACGGCGGCCACTGCAGTTGCTCACACAAGAACGAGCCTGCTCTTGACACTGTTCCCGAGTCTGACTCGGAGCGCGAGTCTTTGACCATGAGCATTACTGGTCGCCCCAAGCCTCCTGGTCGACGACGACGAGCCAACACGGTCCACTCTGACGGTGTTCTGACTTTCGACCAGCATGGCAACCACAAGCCTGCTCATCGAAACAACCGAGCTTCACAAAAATGCGGCCCATACCAGCTCAACAGGGTCAACTCTGCTCACAGCACTAGCAGTCTAGGCGCCGACAGTATGCTTCAGAAGAGCTCGCGGGAACCTCCCAGCAGTCGAGCACGCGCTGCTACCAACCGAGAACGTCGAGTCAAATCAGAAACCACCTCGCCACTTATGAGCGGTACTAGCAGCTTCCAGAACCTCAACGCCAACCTTCCTCCTCTGGATCTGTCAGGCATTGAGTATCCTCCCTATATGGCCAACAGCACGTTCGACTTATTCGGCTCTGGCTTTAACTCCGAGACGGACGCTCCCATGTACAGCGCCGGTCTTAGCGCCGCCTCGGTGGACTGGAGTCATTACGATCTTTCAGAGATGAAGGGCGACAGCTTCACACCATCAAGCTACAGTCAGGCTGGTACCCAAAGTTTCAATGGGCTCTTCGACTTTGGCAGCGGCTCAGAGCACTTGCCCCACCTCGCCAACACTACATCAACTTCGGGAGAGGTATCCGAGGTCGAGGACTTTCTCCCTGGAGGAGATGACGAATTGCATGGCCTAGATGGTTTCAGCCGCGGCGACAGCTTCATCCGACAGACCGGCAACGTGATGGCCAACTCGGCCGATCTCACTAGCATCGATTACGATAGCTTCTACAAGGGCGCCGACGCTGGCCCTATGGCTGGAGCTGGCCTGTCAATGGTCGAGGATGACCCTGCATTCTGGATGCCCAATTACAACGAGGGCATTGCAACGATGGACGAAAGCCCCGACCCTCTCGGCCCTGCTTCGATGCCCAGTTTTTGGGGCATGTGAAGATTGATTGAGGTTTCGAATATCCTGGCGTACATAATACCCATTCGGTTTTTTATTTTCGAGTCATTAAGGCAACGCACCGGTAGGCGTTGGAAAATACCATACAGAATGAAGCCTTGAGAGATATGGCTTCTTCTTTTCTTTTACTTATTTCGCGCGATCAGCGGCAACACATATACGTTTCATGTAGAGCGGACTTTCGCTCACCACCAATCGCAAAACGGACGCAGTCAATTGACGTCTGCATTTCCGATGGTGATGATGATGATGACAAGACGACATTTTCATCCAAAAGGTAGACGGTTTGGGGATATTGATGAGCATGATTTTTCCTACTATCAACTGGGAGGAATAGGAGATATAGAACAGGCGCAGGTGGAATTATAAAGACTACAGAGCAACGATGCACGACGTTGTGTTGGCATTCAAACAAAGAAGAGCAGTGCAATCGGTATGGTGAATTAGTTTTGCGGGAAGAGTTGTGACGAGTGCAGAATCGAGCTGGAAGCAGCAGTTGAGGACATGACAACAAGTCATGGTGACAACTAGATGCCTCGCATGTTTCAATTTGTACACACGATTTATCCGCAAGGAAAATTTGCATGCCTGGGGATGAGAACAGGATGAAGGTTCCAGATTCTGTATTTGATTCTCAGGCATTTATTCCATGTCTGTCGGTTCAGTTATTGCACATCGTTCTGATACTCGGCTCGATGTTTCCTGCTCCTTGCGTCAAGCTGGGTACGAAAAAGAGTACTTGGCGAAGATTTGTTACAACGTAATAGACTTCATGATTGAGGACCAAGACCAACCGAGTCGAGGTCCATGAGCCAACACCACTAAACTACTATTCCGTTCATACATGCTATGGGTGATTGTGTCGACATGGATTTGACAATAGCTGACATGATTTTGCCTGAACCGCAGTGGCATCAGCTGTTGCCGCTTCAAGGCAACTTCACACGGATCTCATAGCAGCACGTCGTCGGGCGCCCGGAGCTGAGAGATGGGTCGACTTGACAAAGTATAGGTGGGATGAAATATGCGAGAGTGCACATCTGTTGTTTGGCCGTCCAACGAGAATGGGGATCATCTGGACATGGATGCAGAAACAACCAGCGTTTCCTTCATATTGGCATGACGCTATAGGTAGTGCCAATGGGCACCACTTACTGATGATGGACACTCTTACTTCCCCGTCTTTACACCCCATATCATTCCTTTACCCCGGTTGTCCCCAGCCTGGGGATCCTTGGAGTCATGGGGAAGGAAATACTTGACACCCGTATCAGGACATGGTCAACTACCAAGCATATGAACATGATGAATTCTTCTGTCATTACTAATTGTTCCCAGGGAGGATGTCAATCATCGGTCTCTGAAAAGGACAAGCCGTTCAAACCATCACAAACGATGGAATGTCATGAGCGACCCCACCAAGCTCAACGAAGATTCTTCAACAGCATGCAGTTTATGTTTGCTTTGTTTCGGTGCCGTGCATATGTTTAACGCTCTATGCTGTGTCCGGGCCGGTATAGGAGCATCAGGTCAGTAATGCAGGGCCTGGCCTGGTCTATTTCGAACCCTGACATGTTGTTGGAGGGGGCGTACATCAAGCATAGAAGATTTCTGTGCGGCTTCTCAACACGGACAGTCAGGTACGCGCGCACGCAGGTGTCTAGAAGGCTTAAATGACACTGGGTGACAACTGTCTACGCAACTAGCTTCAGAGATTTACTTATCCAGCCACTCGTTTGAGCAGCTAGCCGGAGCCGTTCTATACCAATCGTATAGCAGAGGGCCATCGTGTTTAACCATCTTACTGACCGACATATTCATTGCCCTAACTATTATTTTACTAAACATCAGGCTAGTCCGGCTTTCATTTGATAAGGGCAAGTTACGTAAACTCTATCCACGTCGTCTCTCCCGGTCCTCGGAGACAGAAGTGTCGATCAGGTACAGCTTAAAATATGCACGATTTGGCTTTTTTTTTTTCTTTTGCCCACTAGTTCAGACAAAAGCATGAGCTGTGATTGACTGGACTAGAGTTATGCCATCGAGAGTAAAACTCTGTTTGAAGCCGTTTCTGCATGCAAAATGAATTGTCGGTTACAAAACCATTTGATAGGATAGACTAAGAACCACGCAATCAAGACTATTTGAACTATCTCAACAAAAATTAGACGCTATCATTCACAGTGCAAGCTTGGCATTTATCATTCTTCGTCATCAATCCCCATTTTCATCAACCCCGGTTTGACAAGTGTCGAACCGGGAATACTACTAGTACAAGTTTTCTCTTTCCCAACAATCCAGGCCTTTCCTTTCCCACTGTATTATGGCCTTCCCTACATCATCTTCCAATTGTTGATTTACAGTTGTGAAGACCAACTAGGCCAGTTCTAGGTATCCCAGTGCCAAAGATGGACCAAAAGCAATGTCGTCGCCTCCCTCGTGAGCTGTGGCAAGGTCTGCCAGATGTTGAAGTCCCTGGCTTGCAGTTGCTTCCACCGAGGAAGTTGGTCTCAATTGCTCTGCGAGCTTTTCGCGAACACCGTCCCATACTGTGGCAGGTTTCTCCATAATATCCTTAATCAGTTGCGTCGCTTCTTCTCGCGATCGGTCCATCTTGATCAACTTTGCTAGAGACATGGAAACGAGCGACACGAAGTGGTTGACGAGCGGGCTACGTAGGTAGTCGTTCGCAGAGAGAAGATTGATGAGTTCCTTGGTAGCCCATATCGTCTCTGATGGAGTAGCTCCTGGCGTAAGCAGTATTATTATGAGCCTGCAGTGCCAGTATGCCATATGCACCATTGGGTGCGAAGCCGGTTCAATGTGCGCAGGTAGGTCTTCTCTATAGTCCTCAATGTAATCCGCAAGGATTCGTGCCGTGTGTTCCTCAGTCGTTGATGCTCCGGGCTGCAGCGTTGAAATGGCATGCCAGAGTCGAACAAGCAGCTTGGACAATCCTGAACTGGTTAATGATTGTTATTTAACTGAAAAGGTCAAGTAATCACTTACGAACGAGGTAGAAACAAACTTCTCCTAGGATGTTCTCCAGACGAGGAGGGACCACCACGCTTTTGTCTGGGATCAGAGATGGCTTTCCTGTACCAATAGCATAGAAGCGATCCATCAGAATCAGTGACCACCATATCTGTACAGACAGAGCGTCATCTGAATCCGATTCTACTATTGACTCCATTGGAGTATATCTCCATAGTCTCATTGAGCTCGCCAGGCCCATTGCGCGTGCTAGCAGATAAGCTAGGCTCGGTAATGAACGCAAGTCGGCATCAATGATAAGCAGCAATAAGCTTTGTCCATGAACGATATTGGCAGCGCGCGTGGCAGTGCTCTCGTCGTTCTCCCATTCAAAGAGGAGCCAGCTGGCAAGTTTCGTGTCGCCACCAGACCCTACAACAGCAGAGAGAGCATTTGCGAATGCATTCTGAAGAGACACTGGGCACTGCGCGAGGAGCGCCTGCATTCGCTCCTTGGTACTAGGGAGTATTGGATAAACAGGCTGAAAGCTGGACAAATAACTAAGAGATGGTTAGCTACCGAAAACGCACTGGATCTAAAATTACTAACCTGTGCAGCATGCCTTCGTCGATATCCACAGCTTCGTGAGCATCAGGCATCGAAACATCCATGGGGGCGACGGGTGGTTTGGAAGGCGTGCTTTCAGGCTTGAGGGGTGCTGGCTGCGGTGCCAGTGAGCTGTTGTCATAAGACGCATATGCTTCAGAAGTTCCAGGCGAGGCTTGAATTCTGTGTTCGGAACCCCATGGGGTTTGTCGCGAAGGTGTAGCAAATTCGTTTGTTGAGATACTGGAGAAGGGTCGCTTACGAGCAGAGTCATCGCCTTGACTCTGTCGGGGTCTATCCGTAACGAAGAGCCTATCAATATCGTCCTGGCTGAGACCTCCATCTGATTCAAGTTTGTTCTCGATGCTGTGGATACGATCTGCGAGTTCTTTGATGTATCTACGATATGTTAGTTGCTTGCGGTTATTGATGGTATCCAACATAGACATACCCCTTACTAGGACCTCGTTTTTGAGGTACGCGACTGAACAGACATCTGATAGATGACCTAGCACAACTGGAGCAGGGAGCATCGCCGGTGTCAGACTGCGCGTCACACTTTATTTTCTTCCTGCGGCATTCATCGCATGCCCTTGAGACCTTTGACCTCTTTCTTGGTGGGATGCTGTTGTCAATCGGATATTGGGGCGCCATGGGCGGTCCGACGGGGACAGACATAGCATGCGATACCATGGGGTCGCTCGTAGGAGTGTCGTGAACATACGATGGGGTTTGCTGTTGATCAGGCTCGGGGTGAGGCATGATGCTTCGCAGATTGGGGTCCTCTACATTCATGTTGGGGTCCGTGGCAGGCATCATGGGGGTTCCTGCCAGACCTTGGCCCAGCTGTGCCGCCAACTGAAGTTCTTCTAGGTTGGCGGGACGAGGAACGTGTTGTTGAGCTGTTTCTGGTTCCGGCTGTTGGAGTTCGTTTTGATCATGCTCCTGAACTTGTACATGTTGCACTTGCTCAGGGACTTGATGTTCGGACTGCTCGTGATGTTGCTCATGATGCCCCTCTTGGTGTTCTTGGGCACCCTCTCGGCCGCCAGTATTATAAAAAGGACCAGCTTCCAATGCCTCAGCTCCTGGAGAAGGATATGTGACGTTGGAGGCGTCGCCCTCGGTTTCCATTTTTGTGCTCATGATTATAGGGCCTGAGCATACAAATAGCACAGTTGATTCGCAGTTGCGGGGTATTAAATCGTCACACGGGATGGCAACATGCGCCTGTTGATGGTGGAAGAGCGCAATTCTTCAATGAATGTAGTGTTGGTACGCGATATGAGCGCGTTCCACCAGGTTGAGCCCTGGGCGTCGCGCAACTATGTCACTGGACGAAGCCATTGTTAGCAGCAGTTCGACGCGATGATGACGAGGTCTGCACGATCGTGATAGCACAGAAAGTGTAAATTTGGGAACAGGCGCGACGACGAGATTGCGTTCGTGCTGTGGATTGGGAAAGCTATATCTTGGTCATGACGACTTACACGACTCTTGTTCTGGGATCTCGGAGCTGGATAAATGCGATGCGACAGCGACGCCTCGACGGAAGAGGAAGAACTCGGCCCCGATGACTTGCAAATAGGCGGCCTTGTGTGGGTGTTTTTGACAAGATCACGGAGAAGGAAGAATTTTTCGGAGGGGCGGGAAATGCTCGGCCTGAGTTGTGCTCTGCTTAGTCATCTACCCTAGAGCTGTGTCGAGGGTATCGAATACGGTCTAACAGAGTTCGTTGACATGTATGTTCACGATGTGGAAGGATATCTACTTAGGCTGTTGTACCTCATATCAACTAAATGTGTGGGCAGCCTGAGTTGATGCTATGTTTGTCTTGTTGTTCTGTTGTCGTATTTTTACACATGGTATGCTTTCTTTATTATCACGAATAGACTTCAAATCAGTGTTGAATGGACGAGATAAACTCGTGTGACAAATACTTCCTCGAAGAAGAGAATAAAGCACGCATCAAATCGGGACAAGAATATCGAGTACGCATATAAAGATACGTTGAATTCATAAGGATGCTGAACCTGATTCAAAATGGCATAGCTCTCGATAGCAAACTGTCGTTTACGAGAGATGGCTATCCATCGCTTTAGGGAGCAAATGCCAAACAAAAGTTGGTATATGCGTAAAATATTGTCTCTTGCCAGGAACATGTGTAGTAACCTGATGGGTTGATTTGACCATCTGACTGCTTGAAGAAGCCAGCTGTCCATGCTATGCCTCAATGCACATATGCCTAAGAAACAACTCCTAAGTAAACCTGGCAATTGAGGACTTGCATATGTAGCCCAGTGGCCAAGCTTCAATCACTGTAACATAATATTAAGAATTTTATAGGAGTGCTCAAGGTTTGCTGCGCCTTTCCTGCACCGCAAACCTATCTTATTTGCGCGGAAACGATGCCCTTCTAACCAGACGTCCGTCTTTGTTTCGTCTGCACCGTAGGCGTCATTGTTATCTATCCCAATAACGCAGCTCCAACATGGAAGTGATCTAATGAGTGTCCAATGACATGAGATTGAAGACCATATACCCCTGACACCTGAAAGTTGGGGGTCAAATGAAGGTTGAGCTGCCTATATTTGTCTAGCGCATCGAGCAACGTATCAGTCTGTACGAGAATCGCAAGATCTTCATTGAACGATGGCCTCGATGACAGAAATAGCAAGAAACGGTGGGTTCTGCAGATCTATGGTGGTATTGGCTGGCTCATGTGGAACATCTTACTTATACGGACGGAATAGGGGAAACGTGCAATTTCCGGCCCATGAATGTGTTCAGAATGCGATGTCGTTTATGTACTGAAGTCGCTGTAAATGCTGATGCAGAACGTTTGTCGCCCAACCCTCAGCCTTATTTGCATTTGTGTTTGCCTAATCGGACAGAAGGAATCATTCTCAGTGATTTCAATCAGCGTGTATCGCGGCTAACGGCTAACCGGAACTTCAAAGTAAGGCGGAAGCATGGGCTTGAGGTTTAATGAATATCCATTATTTACTAGGTACTCCGTACTAACTTAGTAAATTGTCATGTATGCAAAGATCTTGTGACGTCCACGATGATAATGGAATGGCCCTCTTCGCCTTAAGTTTCAGTGTATCTCATCTCGACTCCTTAATACGCGGGCTTACCGGATATATCATTTCCCTAGGTTTAGATTCCTTTGTTTGAGAAAACAAAGCTACTCTACCTAATCAATCTTTTTTAGTAGTGTAATCCGACTTGTGTCGATCACTTTTATGCATCTAAACATCCCTGTCCTTGTTAAGCTGCAGTATGGAGGAATGCGAGCAGAGAACATATTGGAGGCGACCTTGACCAGCCACTATCAAGGGGCTCTTACGACCAATCTTCCAAGTCAAGCTTTTTGAACTATCCTTCGGGATGTAAGACCCTGTCAGAAACATGGCAAAACGGGACGTTGAAGTTGGGTTGTCTCAACGACCCCTGACAGCTGCCGCCTCGGCGAATGGGTGTTTCCCGCGGCGGAGGCTAGCGGACAATAAATGAATTAGTGGCTTCAGGAGGGTCCCATCCGTTTGTAGAGCTCGATTGCGAAAGGCAAGCCTCTGGGCGACTGGAAATAAATACATGCCAATTACGTATGTATGTATGTATGTTTGTTTGTGTTGGTTCGAGGCAACTATCAGTAACAGAGCCAATGGGATAACACAAATGTATCTGACAACTCATAGAACGATTGGCAATTGGGACTAGAGCATAAACGCGGGTATGGCTGACGAGGTGATGTGACAAGTGTTTTGCTTTTTGTTCCTTCGACCGTTTGTCATATTTGACAACTGAATTGTTGAAGAATATGGGACGACGTCGGTCTGGACTCAAAAGCAAGTTTCCCTTGGCAATGAGCATTTTAATCGTTGAGAATACTGTCGAACTGTTTCGTTGCGGCTGAACAAACTCTCCGGCGGTATCAAGAATCCACTTACACAACATGAACCATCAAAAATTCAACCATGTCGTTGAGAGATTTCAACTACGGTGGTTGAATAGTTGGTCCGAGTGAGAGGCCGGAGGCGCTCAAACATGGAGACTCTGCTCACGAACCAGGGACAAGAGTGGGTATTAATTGATGAGGAAGTCGAGTATTTCGGCAACTCCTAGTGGGCCAACTCAGTGCTATCAGAGCGCTGGAAACAGAATGTGGTTGCAGCGGAAGCGGCAGTCATAGCGACCGGATATCCCTGAACAGGGACTGGACTGGACGGAATGGGTGGCCAAGAATGGACCCAATTTCACTTACAATTCCAGAAGCTAGAAATCTCACTCAGAATCAAGCACGTGTGTGTTTAGAGGGATCATCTAGGTCCTGTAAGGAGCGGGCCTTGCAAATCATTTGACCGCAATCGCATCATAGCTAAGCTGTAGCACAAGCATAAAATTTAGCATCCGTCCATGATTATCTCGTTCTCTCGGGCTTTCTTTCGATTAGCTTGCGTCTTAGTCGCCTTCTAGGCTTCTTTTAAGCCATGTCCCTCATCTGCTCTATGCTTACCTAGATTGTTGAAACGACCCTAATTTTCCCTATACCCGCGCCGATTAAAAAAAAAAAGGATCCATAGTTTTAGTACCTGGTAGTTCGTTCCATACCTGCCGAGTACACAGGAGGTAAGTCCTGTAGCAGCACTACCTAGGTACTAACCCAGTGCCTACGGCACATACTACGTAGTAATGGATGTCAGGTATCCTTGTCCCTTGTCTCGCTCAACGAGCTTATTAGTCGACTCGGCGAGTTATCAAGACCGCAAAAGTCCCTTACCCTGTCTTGTCTGTGTCTAAGGTTTTCGACTAAACCCATGCGTAGCATCACATCGGTGCGCATCCACTCTCTTTTCTCTTGTCTCATATGTATGGATCGTCCTTTTATTTTTATCTTCGTTCTTTCCTTCGAGCCTCTCTCTCCCTTTTCTTCCCCATCGAAACGTCCTTGTCTATTACCCTGTTATGGCATCATCGGTTCCTTGCCTCCTGCCTTAAGGGAAGGATCGTTCTTACATACTTCACTTTTGAGATTTCCATCTTGTTTACTCGCATCGCACGACGACGTTGACTACAGTTTCCATGACGCATGCAAAATAACCTTTCTACCGTATTGCAACCACCGATCTGCACTCGACTTCTTTGCACAACGACTTAAGCTTAATTTTCTCTCTTTCCATCATGTTATTAAGTATGGATGTTATGAAGGTGCGAGACTGGACGTATCTCGAGGATCCTCCTCAAGATATTGGTCCAGCTCGACATCTTCTCGAGGTCTACAGCAAAATCCCATACAATGATTTGGACGGTCACATACGCCGGGTTGTAAGTTTACGATATTATGTTATACCCGGCACAGCAACTGACATGACCTTCTGCTTCCAGAGAGAGAAGGCCTGGTGCATCTCACAGTACCCTTGCGTTGGACGATGGAAGTTCCTCTACATCCCGGATCCCAAAGATCCTCGCTACCAACAGGCTCTCTTCCGCCTCAACGTCGCTGGCTCTAGAGATGTCCTTCTTGACCTCGGATGTGGTGTCGGACAAGTGATCCGACAATTCCGGGCAGATGGAGTTGACGGCGCTCAACTCATCGGTACCGATCTGCAGGCTAAGTTCATCGACATTGGCTATGATTTATTTCAAGATCGACACCAACTGGGCGCTTCTTTCGTCGCCGGCGATATGCTGGACCCTGCAGACAAGCAGATGGCATCTTTACGAGGCAAGATCACCATGGTCCATGCAGGCAGCTTCTTTCATCTCTTCAATTGGATCCAGCAACTCTATATGGCCAAACGTGTCGTCGAATTCCTAAAGCCCGGCACCAAGAACGCAATGATCTATGGCCGTCAGGTCGGCACGAACCACCCAGGACCGACATCAACCAGCACTCGATCCGCTTATTTGCACGACCAAGCGAGCTTCCAACGACTTTGGGATGAAGTTGGTACGCTCACCAAGACACGGTGGCAGGTCCAGGTTGAAGCGACAGGGGAACCAGTGTCCAAAGTGCCTGGCTTCAACAACCATACATTCCCAGTTAACTTCACTGTTTACCAGGTGTCATGAGCAATTATTTCGCCAAGTTGAGGCGTATCATGACAGCATACACGAAATGAGCGAAGATCGTGTACGACCCTAGTCGCGCCTCACTTCTCCATATTATCCGGCAATTAGACACTATCGCGAAGCTAACATTCAGCCAAGCGGCCTTTCTCCTTTGGGTTGGTCAATGTATTGACTCAAATTAGCGTCAGTGCATTTGCCGTTACAACGACTCAGATTCACGACCAATATCGAAGAATGACGAGAGACCAACATTGGCACTCGTTGGTCGCGGCCGCACTTATTATTGTGCGCGTCTAGACTCAGCGGGCTATGAAGAGTGTCTGGGTTTGCTGATGAATCTTATTTTGGCTGGAAGGAAAATGGAGCTATTGCTCGCCCTTCACCGACAGATATCGGCCCTGCAACGGTCGACTGCTGCGGCGATATCTTGATCGACATGGTCTTTGCTTTGTGGGACCATGGTTTCTAGGTGTGCGGATATTATTTCGCATACTTTTTGTCTTTTTGGCACTCTTGAGTTGATTGCTTCAGAGCTCGTGACGCTGACCGAGAGCGACATACAAAGCACAAACAACTTACAATCACTCATTTACCCGAGAGTCAGCGCTGTCCCAGAAAAGGACTTTACCTGCCCCGGGTAAATTGTTCGCATGATTAATGATACACGATGATATATTCGGCGGCGCTGGGCAACACACGGTGTTTTTTTTTTGATGCTGAGCTAGTTTGACTCATGCTAGTCTTTTTTAGGCGTTAACGGGGTGGTAACTATAGATGGGTTAAAGTAAGAAAGGAAAAGATAGACCGATTAAGATACAGGTGCTGATAGATTAATAACTACCTAATTCATGTAACTAACTACTACTCTTGTGTTGAATCTGCTGAGCATCGTTACTTGGCCTGCATGTTGGGCTTCTATTCCAACCACTTACACGCTAGGCTCCCAGACTTTGTAACCTAAATTCTCTCAAATAGACCGACATACTGTATTTAAAGCGAGAGGACATGTTCATACTTGATGCCTGGTTGATCGATGCTGTAGGTTTGCAACCATGTTTCTAAAATGCCCAGTGAGATGTTTTATTCTCGGCCTGATAGAGTATGTGGTGGTCTCATTCATACAAAGTCTGAGAGTACATGTAAAAAGATACTATGAAATCAATCGAAATACCAGGATATGTACAAGTTTTGATGTATTATGGTCGAAATAAACTTGTAACTCTCTGTGACCTGTATGATCCCCAACCGAGCACAATCCAATTGTTTTCCACATTCACCACAACAACAATTACCTATATTAATGAAATGGTAGGCGCAGAGCTGCAAGCGCGTCAACTTCGCGCGCCGGATGAACACCGGCTAATGGAAGCTTCCTGCCCCTCCATCACCTCAAGCTTGGGAGCTGCCCAGTGCTGGATCCCACTTCCGTCACCGGCACCTGCTTCTATCAATAAACCCAATATTGGGATTTTAAGAAGCTATTTTATCTTTTTGAAGTCTCTATTGGTGCCGATCCAAATTCTCCTATCTAGCGTCCTTGTCCAGACCTCTTGGAGGCTGGCGCATGAGTTGGCGCTCTCTTGTAAAGCTATGTGCCTACAGATAATGCCCATATTCTGCTACAATGGACGCCGATTGGGATGAGGTACGTTTCCTGGCACTTGACGCACTCCGAACACTTCTACATATCCCGCCTACTTAATACTGGAATATGACATACATCAAATCCCTAGACTTGCTATTTATACACATGCTTACCCTCTGTTGTCACAGGTCACCCGGATACCCTTTCCGCCTCCGGGCGTACACGCGATGTCGACGCCTGTTACTACTATGACTTTCGACACCACACAGGAGCTCCTCTGGACAGGCAACGATTATGTATGAAAAGATTTGAAGGCCGGGGACCATCGCTGGGCTCTCACTAATGGGAATTCCAGGGTCGGGTTACATCCTTCTACGGCACCGAACTTCAGCGGTACACATCTTTCAAGGCGCATACCTCCGCCGAGGGTCCGGTCCGACAGATACTCGTCAATGAGAAAGGTATTGTAGCCTTAGGGTCTCAGGATCTCCACATGGCCATACGAAGGGGAATACCGATATGGCATATCAAGTAGGAGGAACCCACGACACAGATAAAAAAGGACCCCTGGCGCTAACCGCGGGTAGGCATGATGAGATGAAAGATTTACGATGTATGAGTTTCACATCAAAGGGAACGGCAGAAATCATTGCCGCTGGCTGGCAGGATACTATGCTTGTTGTTGACCTCATTAAAGGTGATGTAGTCAAACAAGTGAGCAGCAGCCTTTCGACCATTGAAACCTTTCCTAATGATCTTTAGGTACCCACGGAACACCAGTACACCATCATGAAACGTGGACGCTACATATGTGCAGCTACGAGAAACGGATCTGTCAACCTTTTGGACCCAGTCACTTTTGCGGTTGTTAAATCATGGAACGCGCATTCCGCCTTGATCAACGACATGGACGCCCAGCACGATTTCATTGTCACTTGCGGATTCTCCCTTAGACCTGGCCCAGGTTACATGCTCGACCCTTTCCTCAATGTGTTTGATTTGAAGAAAATGTCATCTATGCCCCCTATTCCCTTCCCAGCCGGCGCTGCTTTTGTGCGAATGCATCCTAGGATGTTGACCACTAGTATAGTGATATCGCAGAGTGGTCAAATCCATATTGTCGATCTCATGAATATTAACACTAGCAACGTCCGACAAGCCAACACCCTTGCATTCTTGAGCATGTTCGAGATTGCCCCTTCTGGTGAAGCAATGGCTCTGACGGACTCTGAGAGCATTATTCATCTGTGGGGATCACCATCCAAGCTTCATTTCGTGGATCTACCAACACCTATTGAGTTTGCAACCCCACAAGAGCATTTGCCAAACATCGAATGGACACCGGAAACGTGAGTTATGTCTTATAGATATCATATTTTTCACTCGCTAATCTCTTTAGACCTCTGAACACCATCGGTATGCCACATTATCGAGAAGTCCTAGCATCTGCGTGGCCAGACATACCGTGCGATGTTGGGGCCCCCCCCGTCAAGTTTGACTCCCAGTTTCTCTCCGGACTCAAAGCCACTGAGTTTGGGCTGTATGGACGCAATACTCGGGGACTGAGGAGAAACCAGGCCGAGAATACGCGTAACGTGCATAAATCAGGCAGTTCTGGGCTCAAGGCGCCCAAGTTCCTCAGTGAAAAGGCTCGTGAACTTGCTACCAGCAATATCACGGACTCTGATGACAAAGTCGACGAGCTACTTGGTACTCTTACCGACATGGGAATTGAGAGTAAGAAGTCAGAAGTGCCGGTTATGTATCGAAATGTCGAGATCAAGTACAGCAAATTCGGCGTGGACGATTTTGATTTCGGGTTGGTGTTCTTAAGCCTTGATGGGTAGGCTGTTGCTGACCAAGTACAGATTCTACAACAAAACTCGCTACTCCGGACTTGAGACACATATCTCAAATTCTTACGCCAACTCTCTCCTACAGATCATGCACTTCACTCCTGTCATTCGGAATCTTGCTCTCCAACACGCTGCTACCTCTTGCGTAAGCGAGATTTGTCTGCTTTGCGAGCTTGGATTTTTGTTTGATATGCTTCAGAAGGCTGAAGGCTCAATTTGCCAAGCAACAAACCTGCTGAAGACCCTTAGCAGTCATCCTCAAGGTACGACAAGTGATATCCTGATATAGATCATGACTGACTGGCGCAGCGGGTCCGCTTGGCCTACTTGAAGAAGACCCTCATGGTTCATCACTTAACGTGATGCTTCAAGGGCTTACTCGCTTTCTTTTGGACAAGATTGTGCATGACTACAAGGCCATTAATCCAGCACCATCCGAGATGGATCAGTCGGAGATGGACCAGGTTTGTTGAATCATCCAGACTCAGATGGCTTAGTACTAAAATGACTAGATACTGGCTACGTCCGCGACGACCTCGATCCGGTGCATAAATTGTAGGAGCGAATACACGCGTCCTGGTTCGACTTACGTCAACGATTTGCTTTACCCTTCTGCTGTAAGTACGACGATGCCTGTCAATGGACAAAGACTTAATGCAGCCTAGAAGGTCGGGGGACGAAATGCCAAATTACCACGCACCACATTCTCACAAGTCCTCAAAAACAGTGTTGAAAGAGAAACAACATCAAAGGGGTGGTGTAGTCGATGTCAACGTTATCAGACGATAGCAACAAGGAAGAGTATTCATAGTATACCTGCAGTGCTCATGCTGAACACAGCCATCACTAACCAAGAACAACGGGCACTTTGGTCGACACCAGGATGGCTGCCGGAGGAGATCGGAATCATCGTGGAGAGAGAACAATTCTTCTGCTATGAGGGTGAAGATTTGAAACTCCATCTCCAGAGAGGCATGCACAACATCAAAGTTTACTCATTGACTGGTATGGCCATCAATATTGAGAGCGGGCAGACGCAGAAATCACATCTCGTATCAATGGTCAATGGTAAGTCTTCAAATTTTCGTCAATGCCTACATATGATTGACAAGAGATAGTGGCACACGCGGAACCAGATGCACCAGCAGAAAGCCGATGGCACCTGTTCAACGACTTCTTGGTGAGATCAGTCAGCACAGAAGAGGCACTCACTTTCAACACATCTTGGAAGGTTCCTTCTGTTGTCGCATACCAGGTGAAGGATGAGAATAATAAGATCGACACGGAGTGGAAGAAGAATATCGACACCTCTATTCTCTACCAGGACTTCAAGTATGTATTGACTTACTATCGCATTTCTGGTTTACTAATATTGTCCAGTCCCAACGCAGACCCTGCGACCAAAACATATCGGGTGCTTAACCCTGACACCGAAGTTCCTGGCCCAGATACAATTATTGCACTCGACACCGAGTTCGTCGCAGTTCGACAACCCGAAATCGAAATGAACTCGGATGGCGAAAGGGAAACCATTCGTCCAATAGCGTACGCACTTGCTCGAGCATCGGTCGTTCGGGGTCAAGGCGAAGATGAAGGCCTGCCCTTCATTGATGATTATATCAACATCAGAGAACCAATTGTCGATTACCTAACATCCTACTCGGGCATTACTGAGCAAGATCTAGATCCTCGAGTTTCGAAACACAGCCTCCTGCCACTGAAAATGGCATACAAGAAGATGTGGATTCTTCTGAACCTCGGATGCAAGTTTTTAGGCCATGGCCTAAAGCAAGATTTCCGAGTTATCAACATACATATCCCAAAGGCGCAGGTTATCGATACAATTGACTTGTTTTTCCTCAAATCTCGATTGCGAAAGCTATCGCTGGCCTTTTTGGCATGGTATCTTCTCAAGGAAGATATCCAAATGGAGACGCATGACTCCATTGAAGATTCCCGGACAGCCCTCAAGTTGTATAAGAAGTATCTCGAGTTCCAAGATGCCGGAATCTTGGAGACGATGTTGCAGGATATTTACCGTGCAGGCAGGGATGTCAATTTCAAGCCGCCTCGCAAGGACGATCAGCAGTTGCCAAGGTCGGATACGCCACCTCCTTTGCCTGCTGATAGCTTAACGGGCCCCGTCACGCCGGTGAGAAACACCAACTATTTAGCACAGACACCTGGTTCTGCATTTGGAGGCGGTTCTAGCTGGACACCAGGCAAGGGATCCCCTCTCCCATAGGTGATGGGTAGTGGGAAAGACTCCAAAGATCCGAAGGGTGATGATTCTGAAGGCTAAAAGAGGACCACCACTAAAGAACGAAAGGATGTCCCATGGGGTTCGAAAGAGCAAGATGATCTGGCAGAGTCGCGTACTTGGAGTATCGGAACTGAGGCTGGAGTAGGAGTTGGTGCATGTCTTGTCGTATAGCTACGAAGGCCCACCCAATTATGTGTATCCTTACCTCAAGCGTTTAGCGATCTCCATATATCTAGAGCAACTATAGGAATATTGCAGAAAAAGAAACTACATACTATTACTGTCGTTGGCGTTCGTTGGTTGATACTTCTACGCCTTACTTCTCGCTTTGGTACCCACTGGGTCCTGGGTTCCTTCCTCCAATCTATGTTCTTTGACTCCCTGTAGCCGATGAGTAGGTAGGCGTCAATAGGAAGGAGAGACCTAACCAGATATTCACGTCACACACACCACCTAGTCTGAAAATGTTTCTCAAACTCTCTTCAATCACCTCAAATCAATCTTGTTAACACTCTTATCACTCATCCTATCTTATGCTCTAGTCGCTCAACTTGTGTTGTATCACCTACTGTCGACACGCTTTACTATTTGCGTCATTGTAACCCATAATCTTCTCGACAAGATGGAGGGTTACGACGATACACGATGTCTCCCTAAGATCCCAAAGCTCTTCACTACCCATGATCCGCAACGCGACCTTGTTCTATTTTCTGCGTCCTCTCATTCCGAGAACCCGACAGATAACAATACTCCCTACAGTACTGACACCTGCAGCGACAGTAACAAAGATGATGAACATGAGAAAGACTGCGAACACGTCCAGACGCCGCCGAGCAACGCCCCTCACTCGACGCTCATGAGCCCTGGAGATGGAAAAGTCATGTTTTAGAAGGACAATGGCACTGGGGAATATCCTAAGCCCTCAAGAGTGTTTACTGCCAAGGCCAGGGAGTCTTCACAAGATGACACATCCTCACTTCGCACCTCTACTTGTTCCACACACTCAGATGAAAAATGTCAGGAAGTGGTTGCTAAAGATTTGGAAGATTGTGGCAGCAAAGCTCACAAGTTAGATGACGACTCGGTTGATCACCATTCTGATACCTCGGGTCAAACGACACCGAACGGACATTCTATCAAGGCCAGCAATGCTTCGATTGACGAGCAAGAACCGCAGCCCTTAACAAAACACCGGTTACGGTCAATACCGGATGCCCGACTCTACAAATTGGGATCGGTATACAACAAATTTAGAGAGTTGACAGTAGACTCACAGGGGGCCACTGCTGGCAGTGATACGCCTCGACCGGACCTGGATGCCAATTCTGATGACACTGTAGAAGACCATGAGACAACCTCAGAGTCAGAGTACTCAGCTTACTACATTTTCGACCCTCGCTCTGGTGGCTCTGCATACTATATGTATCAAGATGCTGATACACAAGAAGGCTACAAAATTGACAAAGTTTCCTTCAAGCCTTCCTTACCGGAGCCAGGAAAACGAGCCTACTACATTGAGGCGTCAGAAAGAGATCAAGGCATACCAAGGCACACAAGTCAAGAGACACTCTGGGGAGTGGACTCGTCTCGCATTCCTGCAGTAGTCATCAAGTCTGACAGTTCAAGTTCTCATGAAGCAGAAGTGGGCACAGATGAGCCTTTGTATGCTAGGGACGAAGCAACCCAGAGTATTGCCAGAAAAGTTAGTGATCGGCTTCAGAAGATCAGACATTTGAGGGAACACTTGCGAGTCATCAATGGTAAAGGCCGAGATGTTCCGGAAGCCAGAGGATTATATCTCATTGGTGACAAGGATATCCGCGACGTCGTTAGTATTGTTCTAGGGGAAGCGTTCAAGAATGGCCATATAGACCCGCCTGAAAGAACAACTACAACAGCAGAGTCTTCCGAGAGTCGACCTTTGCTAAAGCTAGATGAGGACTCGCACGCCATCTTGGTCCCTACACCTGCAGTGGTAGATCCAGCAACAACCATCAACCTGCCAAGCACTTCTTATACGAACATCAACGCATCAGACATGCAAGTTCATACTAAAACCCGTAGTGCGGAATCGGATGCAATGACAACGGTCATTACACGTCGAAGTGTTGCTGAAATCATTTGGGCGCGGGCATATCCTGCAGGCTATGATCCAGATCCGCGAGCCCATGGTCGAACTGTTTCTGACTGCTGCTCACCAGCCTATGGAGGTTCGCGTTCGTGTCCAGATGATCGACGACAGAGTCACCCCAAGGCAACCCAGGGTGATCCTACACTTAGACACTATGCTACACCCAAGAGTACAGCGGAGATTCTGGCGGACATTATGTGCAACAAAAGCTTTGAACAGCAACTAAGAGTCAGCGATGGTACTGTCATCACCTCGTTCCCCAGGCTCTTTTCTCGTGACCTGACTACGGATTGCCCTGGCTCGCCGGTCGATGGTGGAGACGTGAATAGGCCAGTACCATCTACTTTGTACCACCATGGTGTTGATGCACGCAGTGGTCTTCACGAACCAGTATCTTCGCCTCCTGTTGAGCAGCCTCAGGGATGCCTAGCCTCTCCAACGGACGACAGGCCGTTCTTTGGTGCAAACCCTTTCAACCCGAAATCAAAGAGAAAATACTTACCAACTCCTCTTGCTGCAGAGAGAAGACTCAGTGCCTCGCTGGATGCGGACACTCGAAGACGTCGCAGTACACAGATAGCTGGAGTCGAAGACGAAGTTTTAGACAACTGTCGCCAACGTCCTAGTCTTATGAACAAGATCAAACACGGGGGCCACAAGTTTTTTCACAAAAGCCACTTTCGGAAGCCAAATGGGAGTACAACGACCGACGAAGATGCTTCTGAAGAAAGCGGTATCATGCGTTCAGGGAACAGTACCGGAAGAGGAACAATTCCAGAACCGCCCATACCGAATCGCTCGGGAATACACAAGACCATGACGGGGAGAACGCTCGAAAGTCCTCCGTGTAGAGAGGGGACATGTTCAGAAGATGACAAGCCACATCAATGCGTGAACGATTTATCATCTGGAGACCTTTCTCCCAAATGAGAGATGATTAGTGAAGAGCAAGGTGGGAGGAGAGTGATTAGAGCACACATACCTAGATACCTCAGCCGCTAGAACGAATGAAATTACTCAATCACTTTTAGACCCTCATTTGAATGCGTGACTTACAAGTGCCCCTTTCTCATGATAGGCGAAGTCACTGAGGAAGGGATAGTGGGGATCCAAAATGTCATAAAGTATCGACACATATGCATCGTTATGTCTTATTAATGCCTCTTATAAAACATCTAAAAGTTCTATACCGCCTTGCTGGCTCTAGCCTTGTTCTCCCTATGTCTCTTCTCCTTGGCAGCTGTCTTGCGACGCTTCATCCACGATCTGTTGAGATCACGTCTGTTGTTCCAGAACCAAGCCTGAAAATCACTTGAGCTCTGCGGACCAGAAGCATCCTTTTCACCTTCCTCCTCATCATAACCATGCTCATCGTCACCTTCTTCCTCATCCTCAGGCCAGAAGTTACGCATGCGCGAGGGATGCGCCGTGTCAGGCGTTGGAGCAGCGCTTCTAACGTTGCGCCATTCAAAGTCCTGGCGAGAAAAGGGTGTCATGGGCGCGGGGGTTGCAATGATTTGGTGGGCAGGGTCTTGGTCCTCTTCTTCCTCGATATCGTCGTCGTCTCCACCGCCGCCGAAGAAGCTGAAGGGCTCGGCTTCCTTCTTGGCAGGGGTCTCGGTGGTGGCATTTTCGTCGGGCTTGGAGCGTTTGTAGAGGGCCTCGAGGGGATGGACTTTGGTGGAGGGGGTCAGGGGTGGGGGTATCTTGATGGTGAGATCGCGGGAGGAGCTGGAGGACATGGGTCTGCTGTCGTCGGCTTTTATGGCGGAGAGAGGTGTTGCTTGTCGGGGTGGTTCGGGAGAGTCTTCGTTGGAGGACTCGTCTGAGGAGGACTCATCGTCTTTTTGAGGGGTGGTCTTGGTTTCCTTGTCCTTGCTCTCTTCTACTGGGGCATCAACCTCCATCTCGTCCTCGCTCTCTTCCTCATCTGATGAGCCGCTGCTGCTAGTGCCACTACTGCTGGTACTGTCGTCGTCTGACTCCTCAACGGGAGGAGGTGTGGCCTTCTTAGCCTTCTTCTTCTTGGGCGCAGGCTTAGCGACCTTTTTCTCCTTGACGGTCTCAACCACATTGCCATTTTCGTCCACCCAACCTTTGCCCTCAACAAACTCAGTCGCTGTGCTGACCTCGCCCTCGGCCACAGAGTTCTTCAAGAAACTGGGAAATTTTGTCGTCTTCTCGAATTCATGAACCACCACTTCGCGACCCTTGCCCTTCTTCTTGCGCTTCTGGGGTTGGTCACCCTCAGGGAGAGTCGAGACGAGGTTAGGCGGGACCTTTGTCTTGAGTAGACACTCGTCGCCTTCTGTGTAATTTGACTTTAGGCGCTTCTTCTTTTCTGTGTACTTGCCATCCTTCTCCTTCTCCTTGTCTTGCTTGCTCTTTTTTCTTCGTTGGTCGGCAGGCTCTGTCCAGCCTCTCTTGACTTTGCGATCTGTTAGAGCGACACCCTCGACAATGTTGGGGTCACGCTTTCGTTTTCTCGACTCTTCTTTTGACTCCTTTGACTTTTTCTTTTTCTTCTTCTCCAGCTCCTCATCTTCCTTGTCAAGCTCGCCGGTGGGCTCGATTCTTTGCTCCGGCCGGGCCTTTTCAACCTTGACCTTGGTGCCCTTGAGCACAGAGCCGTTGAGCTTCTTCTTCAGTTTATCAGCCTCCATGGTCGGCAACTCGACGTATCCGTAGCGCCGCTCGGGAAAAGCCTCGATCGTGTGAAAGGAGATGTTTCGCGCCTTGGGAGCTGTAGAGGCCGACAGGACGATCTTGAGAAGTTCGGGATCGAGAGGGCTGATGTGAAGCCGGATGTAGTCGCTTGAAGCAGCTTCAGCTTCAGCGGACATGGCGAAGCGAAGGACGCTGATATAAAAAAGCTGTGCGACGCAGAAAGCGTCGTGTGGAATTTAATGATAACCACTTTCAAGAAAAAAAGGGACGAGCTTTTGCTTTTGCGATTTGGACGAAAAAAGTTCCAGGGACCCTTTAGCGTTGGTGAGCAATCGTAGTCGTTGATTGGCTGGATGGAGCGACGTTGATCCGGGCGATTAGATCTTTAGAGATGTGACGATAATGTATGTATAATGATGTTCATAAAATGATATAAACAAAAATGAAAACATTATTTAACTTTATTCAAAAGGAAAACAGTTCAAGTTTTAGAATTTCACCTGTAAAGGTTCTTGAAACTGGGTAGGTAGTCAGGTGGTTGACTAAGGACGTCTCAGTTACCGCTGAGATGTCAACTCTTCCCGTTACAGACCCATTACCCAATCTGGAAAGTATATCGATGACTGAAGGGGGGGTATTAGGCAGATGAACACAGACCTTTCGGCGACAAGCTTAAATGGGAACTGTAGTTAGGATGATGTAACCCTATTCACCGTCAGAAAAGTTCTAGACTATGGTGTTGATAATTCACCAGTTCTATTGCGACAGACCAGGGATCCTTGAAACCCTTGGCTCTTAATGTTTGGGACGAATACTGTCGCAGACAGCCTGACGATAACAGCCATGATACTCGTCCTGTCTTATGTACTAAGATATTCGGGATGGAAACATAGTAGTCGGGTCTATTGTTTGGTATCATACTCGATTCAACTTTCATGCCTTGGCTTGTTTTGCTTAACGATGGTCACATATAGTTTGAATGTATAAAAGGCGTCTGGTTCCTGTTTATTCCGTTGAGCTTTAGTAGATATCGTCGCAGTTTGTTTGTATCTCTTCAATTCTTTTCAATCCCTGGAGGATCTTTTACTCTTTAATTGTTTTCATTCATCTCTCACTAATACCACTTCCCAACCACTCCCATCGAAAATGCATTGGCCTATCCTCATCGTCTTGGCCGGAACTGCTTTCGCTGGTATGTTTTCACCCCACCCAAAACCATTGCCATGATACTAATTCATCTTCTTAGCGCCTCATCTGCACAAGAGACAGAACCCCTGCTTCATTGTTGGCTCTCAAGCTTTGCCCGAAGAGGTCTCGTCCCAGGCCGCAGGTCTGGCCTCCGTTGTCACCTGCGACACTTCTCGAACGACCATCGACGGCGTCCCTGACGTGAACTCCAACGGTGTGACCTTTTCCTCTGTCAACTTTGCCGAATCGGGTCAATCACCTCTAGCCTTCGCTCTGGACAAATTTGCGACTTCATCACCGCTGGCGGATAACGATGTCAACAAGTTTCAGAATGAGCTGAATGTTTACCTGGCTACCGAGGCGGGCATTAGGGCTGCTGGAGGAAACCTTGCGATCAAGGTTCCCAAATTCTTCTTGCAATTCCAGATTGCTCGAATTCAGCAGGCACAGGGTGCGGTGTCTGACATTCCTGGCATGACCGTGGATCACCAGCTCGGAAAGGTGATTAAGAATTCAGCCGGAGAGGATCAGGCTCTCCTTGACCAAGTGAACGAATTGGCTCGTAACTTGAACTAAGTGCCAGCGCATGCAGTGTAATAATACAAAATGGTCCTAATTTTCTTCCACCCCAATGTTCATACAAGTGACTCCCGAAAGCCATCATTATAAAAATACACCCCATCATAACTAGAGAGGAGAATGAAATACGCTAGAAACATCTCCAAAACACCAGCATTCGTCGTGACCCAAGCGCCAAAGAAATGATTTTACGAAGAACCGCGGAACCAAGGCTGAGGGTCCTGCTCATGCCTGTCGCCGCCAATGGCTTTCCACCAAGTATCGGTACTCCAGCGGATGATACGCTCGGCTGCGCCCAAAGGAGTAGCGGCCGGGCGCACATCAAGGAAGAACACGGGCTCGCCGTCGGCGTCGGGCTCACCAGAGTAGTAGTCAATGATATATCGAATCTCCTTCTTCTGACCGTTAATATCTCGTGCGACGTACCAGTCGTGTCGGTCAAATGGAGGCTCGGTGCTAGAAAAGAGTCAGCCACGAAGTTTTATGAGTAACAGAAATGTTGAAGACCTACCCAAACTTGGAAGGATAAATCCAACCCAGGACCTGCATCATATGTGCCTTAGGAGTAAGCTCCTTGGGACGGCCCTGGAAGCGGACAAGGCTTGGCTCAGTGTCAACACCATCCCAATGTTTGTTGAGCTCCTCTTGAACATGACCCTCGCCTCTCTTGCAAATCTGCCAGCCCTTGAAAAGACCGCGCGCAAATCGTTGCTCCCAACCAAGAATCTCCTGCCATGCGCCCTCGTTAAGGAAGTTGTGCACCGAAACCATGCCTTCGACAGCAGTAATGTCGGTATCAGTGTAACCCTTGCGCAACAGCGCATTGTACATTTGCTGAGGAGAGGGATATTCCCAGTTGCCATCGCCAGAGCCCTTGGGAATGGTAGACTCATCTCGGGTAGTCGGTAGAGCGAATTCCTGGTTGGGTGCAGGCTTCTGGGATAGATCGGGGAACATGTAGTTGAGAGGGTTGAGCTGAGAGATCAAAGATTTGGGCTGCTCCTCGGTTCGAGCAGCGTGAGGAACAGGACATCCTGAAGTAGAAGGAAGGTCGACGGGCTTAGGCTTAGCAGCGGGATTCAAGGCATCGGTCGACTTTTGGTGCATAGGGCAGCCAGGCTGGAAGGTGGTCAGTATATGAACAAAGGATTTGACAAATGCGAGCGTACTGGAGGAGCCTTGTTGGTAGTCGCTGGATGACCAACAGGAACCGCAACAGCGGGAGCTGCGTCTGCCCAAAACCAACCCATGGCTAATAATTATAGACTGATGTTGTAGCGTTTGATGCAGGATTCGAGAAATTAGAGGGATCGGCGTGGAAATCCCAGGATTTGGAAGAATCGAAATTGTCGTTGGCGATGATGACAAGATCAAAGAATTGGAGAATGGGTAAATGGATGAGCAGGAAATTCCCAAAAATGGATTCTTTATCGCGCCTATCAAAAAATTTGAGGTGCAAAAGCGGCAAAGACCGGGGCAAACCGCGCCAAGTGCTTCCCACTTTCTTTGCAGGTCTCCAGCTGTCTCCGTCTCCGCCTCCGTCTCCAGCAAGAAATATTCCTGCCTTTGGTCAGCGTAGCACGTGCCTTTCCGAATTGTTCCCGAGAAATAATTCAAGTCTACCTAAGAAGGTGCTAGAGGGTTTGTACTGTAGAAGGCAGCCGGAGCTGATAAGCCCATAGAAGATAATCAATGCGTACTTTGTACGTCACTTTAGTTAGAAACTCGACGTCACTAACACCATTTCTTAGCTCGTGCCAGGGGATGGCGGGCATCCCTGCAATTGAGTCGTTGCATCATTAATATTAGCACATGTAAAAGCATTCGTCTCTTTTTCAATACTTTCAAGTTACCTATTCTCTTCTCATTCCTCGAATGCCATCACTTCTAGCATTTCCTCGAACATGAGAGTGTTCATATCTACTCAATTCTTCCACAAGACCTTTCCTCTGTCGCGATGAGAGCTGGCCCTTTCATAGGCCGCTTTTTCGTCCATCCGGGCCTCCGAACATGTCCGAACATCAGGCCCAACATCTCGATCCTTAGCCGTCGTTTCGCTTCTCAAAGCTCAAGACATCCTCGATTTACAAAATGGTCTACACCCGGTTCGAAAAGGATAGCATTGCGTGCGTCCGGCGGTGCTGCGGCACTAGGAACAGCTGCTTTTGTCGAATTATCGCAGCAAGAAAACGGCAATGATCAGGAAACAGGAGAAAAGCGCATGCTCGAAGCCTCGCGAGCTGAAGTGCGAAAGGGTGTTCCAGCTGAATCACGGGGTCTTGCGCGACTGGGGGAGCGTATCAAGTATTTGGTCGATCTGCTAATCATTGAACCTGTCTGCACTGGATTCCGTTTCATCCAGCTTGTTGTTATCTTCGTCCCAGTCATTATCACGATTCCTGCCATTTACTTTGGCAAACGACAGCCCGACAGAGATAATGAGCGATCAGGGACACTTTGGTGGTATGGCTTTTTGGTCAATGAGATGGAGCTAGCTGGCCCAGCCTTTATTAAACTTGGGCAATGGGCCGCTTCACGAACTGACATCTTTCCCACGGAAATGTGCGAGATCATGTCTAAACTTCACTCGAATGCGCCAGCTCATTCACTTCATGCCACGCGTGTGACCGTTGAGGCTGCATTTGGCGGCCGTCCCTTCGAAGAGATCTTTGAAGACTTTCAGGAGAAACCTCTTGGTGTTGGTGCCATTGCTCAGGTTTACAAAGCCAAGTTGAAGCCTGGCTTGGCCAAACCTGAGGAAGCCGATCTTCGTCACTCGTACCCTCTGGCGCAAAACGTGAAGCGCAACGTTGACACAGTCCTGAAGAGCTCACCACAAAGGATACCATCATCATACGTTGCAGTCAAAGTGCTACATCCCTATGTAGAGAGGACAGTCAGACGAGACCTTCGGATTATGGGTTTCTTTGCCTCTCTACTCAACCTCATCCCAACTATTGAGTGGCTTTCATTGCCAGATGAGGTAGCTCAGTTTGGAGAGATGATGAAGCTTCAACTTGATCTCCGTATCGAGGCCGCAAACCTGGCCACTTTCCGAAAGAACTTCAAGGATAGGTCCACAGCTTGGTTCCCGTATCCCTACACAGAATTCACGACTCGTAACGTTCTGATCGAGGAATACGCTCAAGGCATCCCACTAGCGGACTTTATGGAGAACGGCGGTGGTGTCTTTCAACATGATATCGCCGATGAGGGTCTCGATGCTTTCCTTCGTATGCTGCTGCTTGACAACTTTGTTCATGCTGATTTGCATCCCGGCAATATTATGGTGCGATTTTACCAGTCAGCTCATCCAGACCTACGCCTGCGAAAGGCAATGACCAAAGCCCACCCTGACGAGGCAGAGGATGTTACTGAGCAAGTGCTTGAACGTCTTCGACCATACCGACATCGCAAGGATCCAAAGGCATGGGAGGAAGAGCTGGCCAAGATTGATGCCGAGGGGTTCCGTCCTCAGCTTATCTTCATTGATACAGGGTTGGTAACTGAGCTCAATGCCGTGAATCGCGAAAACTTCCTCGATCTTTTCCGCGCTGTTGCCGAGTTCGACGGTTACAAGGCTGGCCATCTCATGTGCGAACGCTGTCGCCAACCAGATGCTGTGCTGGAAAAAGAGGTTTTTGCTCTCAAGATGCAACACCTCGTCCTGAGTGTCAAGAGCCGAACTTTGGCTCTCGGCAATGTTAAGATCGGTGACATCCTGCAGGAGGTGCTCAGCATGGTTCGAAACCATCATGTTCGTCTTGAAGGTGATTTCGTCAACGTCGTTATCAGTATCCTTCTCCTTGAGGGTATTGGTCGCAGCTTGAACCCTGATGTCGATTTGCTTAGCAGCTCGCTACCTATCCTTCGTCAGCTTAGTGCTCAGAGCGGTACAAGTATGGCCAAGCACGGAGACTTCTCCATGTTGATGGTTTGGCTGGGATTGGAAGCCAGACGGTTCATGCAGGCCAGTATTGAAGATGTAAGTCCTTGAAGCACCCATAGGCGCCTTTCAAATACTAATGTCGACTAGGTCGAACGATGTGTCAAGTACGATCAACTCTCTCCGAATATATAATTATGTAGAACTCTGTATTAAACCAGAATATCTGGAGCACACAGCATCACCGGCGTACGGATTAGGGTGGTTGTTTTGGATTACAAGAGGCGTGTCTCGGAGTTGAAGAAAGAGAATTAGACGTAAAGATTCATTTAAATTATATACACCCTCGACTCATTCGAATTACAAAGATAATTTCCAGTGGCATGGACGCTGTAAAACATGTTTTTCATTAAACGACGCTCTAAAGTGACGCCTTGGACTTAATCCTTTCTATACGTATGTGCTAATTGTGCACTTCCCTGTTCCCTTAAAGCACCATGCGCCTCTGCCCTGTCCCTAAAGTTACAAAATTGTATCCATACACGCAATCTTCTAATCTGTACTGGCACTCAGTTCCATGGACTTGTCCCACAAGTTCCTGAGCAGGGTAGTCGTCCCATCCTCCTCGTCGCCCTCGACAAGACTTGATCCGCTCAGTCGATCCGTCAATCTGCCATCGTCGTCGTTGCCGTCGTAGCTTGATGATGCCCCATTGGTGCGAATTGAGGTACCACGTTTGGGCGTGACGGGTCGTGATCGAGGATCAGGCATACTGACGTTACGACTATGCTGACGCATGGTGAGGTCTCCGGATCGCTTGCTATTTGTAGAGGCTGAATAAGGGCGCGGGATGCGTAACGACTTTTCTACACCTGGAAGGTGGCTGAGACGTTCAAGTGAACGTGCGATAGGGTTCTGGTGTCGTCGAACGACAAGATATTCCATACCGGTGCGTTCCAAGAGCTTGCCAACACGGGGGTCTCGACTGTTACCTCCATCATAGCCAGGACCACCAACGCCAATGAGGGGAGTATGGCCGACAACACCTCCAACACCACCAACTGCTTGCCCGGGTTCGATGACGGAACTGGCTCGTTGCAAATTAAGCTTCTGCTGCGTCCGTGATGCCTGCGCAGGGGGCGGCGCCGCACGCCGGGCTGTCTTGGGCGCCAAAGCGCTATCGTCAACTTCATCCTTAGGTGCGCTGGTGGGTGCCTCTCGACGCTCTTCGCGATCGCCTTTCAGGCTAGTCACAGAGCGGGGTTTGTGAGGAACGTCATCAAACCGACGGAAGTCCCCTCGGGGTGGTCGGTAGAAAGATCCCTCACTAGTCAATCCAGAACCAACGGCTTCGACAAAACGGGATGTCAATTCATCCGTGTTACTTCCTGCGAGAGTGCCCGACCCGTGGGCTTCAGCAGAGGCTGGAGCAAAGTGCCGAGGGGAGATCTGCGCTAGGTCGGCGCTCATCTGGGGTGGAGCTCCGTGAGATGGAGTGCGCTTTAGGATGCGGGATGTGAGATATTCCTTGTGGTGCGCTGTCTCTCGTTCCGGGCTTGTCGAGTTTTGCTGTTCTGGTTCCGGATGTTCCTGTTCGGCCTGCTTGAAAGCGATGTTATCGCTGGGCGTTACTGGTCTGGAGCGGTCGTCGGGATGGACAGAGTGATTGCTGCTGTTGAGAGAGCCCTTGCGGGAGAGATAGGGCGAGTTAGATCCACTAGCATCAACCCATTCGTCCTCCTCGTTGCCCAAATCAAAATGCACCTGCGACTTGCCGCCAGAGGTTTGAGGTTGATAGACAATTGTAGTGCTCGAGGCACGCTTGAGTTCTGCAGATCGCGTTCGTTTGCCAATTTCCGTATGAGAGCGATTGCGCTTGAGCTTTGAGTGGGAGGGGCTCTTGACGATCTTGTTATGAGAGGGGCTTTTGACGAGTTTTGTATGCGATGAATTCTTGGTCAGCTTCGTTTGTGACACGCTCTTTGTGAGATTGCCGGAGGAGGAGTCGCGTGAAGATAGCTTGGCGTCGCTGGCAGCTCGTCGATGGGAATTGGAGGCTTGTGCTGCGGCGTTTCTTTGAAGGAGTTGCTGCTGCTCGACCAGATCGGGGGTATCGGTATGACGACGGCTGAGCTTTGGCTGCTTGGGAGCAGTTTTGGAACCTGGACCTCGAGCGTGATGGAGGTGGCCAACAGTGTGTTGTCGCTGGTGATGACGAACGTGCCGGCGATGTTGCTGGTGTTGGTGTTGGCTGTGAACGCCGCTGCTCTCGCTGTGCGAATCGCTCTCCTGATGGTTGAGCGGAGGTCGTTTTGATTGGCCGCTCGTGGACGATGCGCTGTCCGCATCTCGGGTGTGAGGCATGGTTGTAACTGTAGGATGGGGGGATTGGACGGGATGTGGAGGAAAAGGTGAGAGGTGGTACAATACACCAAGTAAAGGTTGCGCACGATTCCTCTCTGTAACGAATTGATCAGATCGGTCCGAGTTGTCAAGAATTGGAAGTTTCGCGACGGTTTGGTTTTTTCCCCTTTGTTGTTTTTTTGCGATTACAGTGCTATGTTCCTCCTGGCCGGACCGACGACCCGAGCATATGTTATCATGAGCACTGGAAAGGGCGAGTCGCGGAGGAAGGAAGAACAGATATCGAGAATGAGAAAGGTTGCAAGAAATTAGTTAAAGTCAAGCTGAGTCGTGTCGTATGGAAATTTGCAGTCGTCGAATCGCGAATGGTAAGTTAGTAGTTCCGTTCCCGTAACCGAATATGGAGCTCCCTTTAAGTGTTGGTAGTCGGATTCGTACAGTAGGCAGGTAGGTAGGGCTCCTCCCTTCAGTGATGTCAATGTCTATGGATCGGCCAAGTAAAGATTCGGTGAGGTCAAACGTTGTGGAGGGGGCGGAGACAAACTTCGACGATCACTCTGGAGACTTTTTTTTTATTCTGGGGATGCGAATGAGATATGAGGAAAAAGAAAAGGGAGAATCAAAAGATAGAAGGGAGGAGAATGAATTAGAAAGAAAAATGCGTTTGCGCGAAGGAGGAGCAACAACTTTTTTTTTTTCGGCATATTTTTATACTATTTAATAGGATAGCGATATTAATATTAATTTATTGTATTTTACATGATATCTCTTCTTTAGCAGTTGTAACTAAAGGAGTCGGTTTACATGGTGGTTTATTACTTATGACAAATNACTGAGGTGCTAAAAAACCGCCGAAAAGGTCTAGTAGCAGTCTTAGTAGCCCGGTGGGCGAGTAATTCTAGACCAAACACAGACCAAGTAAAAAGGCAAGGAAAACCCCAGACGAAACGATGGAAGGGTAACAAACAAATGGCGGAGATTGAAGCTAGGTAGAGTACTAGTGCTGCCGAGACGAGTGATGGATGGATGGATGGATGGATGTGCTGGGGCCAGCAGCTTGTAATGGACTCTAGAGGGAAACAAATTGAATGAAGCCTTTTTGTAAAAGAAACGAGCTAGATTCTTTGGTCTGAAGAGGGGTGAAAACTAAAGTTGCTAATCAATGAGACAGACGTCTGTAATGACTCTGGTTCTGACAGCAGAGTAGAGGAGAGCACTAGGGAGACGGTAGCCTGTTACAGTGACGATATCCGTAAAATGAGTAGAGTTGAGTTGGAGCTAGTGAACCAGCGAGATGATTAGACAATGTAGGTCCTTTGGATCGTGCAAGTGATGAAACTAGTGAGTGACTGGACTGGATTGGACGTTGTTGAGAGTGTGATGAGTGTGAGAGTGAGATCAACAGAAGATAATGAATGATAATAACTACTACGCTGCAGTTGACATATGATAGATAAGTTTATCAATAAATGAACTGAGACGTAGATGGAGCCGCAATCGGAACTTGTAGGCATCTCCCTCTTCGGCAATCCGAGAAAGATAGAGAGACCACTCACAAGGCCTCGCTTTGTCTGTGGAACTTTGTCACAAAAAAAGAGATGACTCCCCCAATAGAAAATCTGAGATTGGCTAGGCTAAACTAAACTGGACTCACGAATGCGTCACTTGTAATACATATTGCATTAGCTGCGAACCCTCCTTGAGTCGGAGATCGCGGAGGTGGAATTGCTAGCAAGTGAATAAGACGGAGCTTAGGTAGTCCAGCCTTGTCCTGGTTTTTTTGCCTTTTGAGTATAGTACCTATAAGTTTGATCCCGGGCCGACTGTAGGCGTGGGTGTGCATTGCATCCATGGGAGTGCAAGTGCGAGTGTAACCATTAAAGCATTAGGTTTTCATCAACATGGAATCTTCAAACAAAACATCAGTCTTGTCCGTGCCGCCGCATGTCGTCAGTTTGTGCCAGACAGAACATTGCAGGAAGTCGTATCATATGATTCTGTTATTGTTCCAACTGATGCATGATTCAAAGTTCCTTATATCATATACCTACCTAGTCTAAGATCCTTCTTTGAACTCTTCTTAGGTTAATCTTAATCTCACTGAACCGGGACCATCACTACATACAGCTGCTTAATGATTCAAGCTGAAGCTTTGGCAGAAAAACAATAGAAACAGTCGTCATAACAATTTTGTGCCGTTCCACACCCTTTCTCAACCTTCCAGAAGCTTTTTTGATGGCGGGGATAAGCTGGGGTGCGTGCTTGTTTGTTGCATGCCTCGCACGTGACCTTTAACTTCAATCTTCATCTCCATTGTCCGTGTATTAGCAAACCGACCAACGTATCGTCGCCTTCGATCATTAGTCAGACCTACCTCGGCTTTAGACATCGATTTATCCATAAACGAGCGCCTACAAACACCGTAACCATGTCGTCCATCGCTGAAATCGAAGAGGAAAAGAAGGCCTACCAAGAACAAGTGCGACACCCATCTCCCATACCCAACGATAGAATGCATCGTACTGACCAGTTTCTCTTCAGTTCGACATCGTTCTTGGCCAGCTCCGCGACGACCCCGAAAATGTCGAACTCAAAGCATTAAAGGACGAGTTGAACAGTTTCATCGATCTTCTCAATGAACAAATTGCTGAGCTCAAGCCTGCCCAGGCGCCCAAGCCCGCCCCCAAGCAGCCATCACCGCCACCCGAGCCCGAGAAGTGGTCGCGCGAGAACCACCCCGCCTTCAAGAAAGCAACTCCGGTCGAGGAGAAGGAGCAGGCTCCCGCGAACTACCAAGTCAACGACACTGTCCTAGCCAAGTGGGTTTCTGGCGACAAGGCTTTCTACCCGGCGCGCATCACCTCCATTACTGGTTCCTCGTCAAATCCCATCTATGTCGTCAAGTTCAAGACCTACGATAACACAGAGACACTTCAAGCGCGCGATATTCGGCCCGTGTCTAACAAACGAAAGGCGGACGGAACACCGACAACTTCAGCGCCGGCCACGCCGCCTGCTCCTGGACTGGTCACCTCCGCAGGCGCGACGGTATATCCCGAGGCGAAGAAGGAGGCCGAAAAAGATGGCGAGGTGAAGCCTCCCAAGCCAAAGAAAATCAAGGCCAAGAAGGAACTGGAAAAGAACAAGAATAAGTGGCAAGAATTCAGCGCAAAGTCCAAGTTTGGCAAGACTCAAAAGAAGGACAGCATGTTCCGCACTCCCGAAGGTGTTCATGGTAGAGGTATGCAACTCTTTCACTTGCGATATTTACAAACGATTTGCTGACTTCTTCTCAGTTGGCTTCACAGGCTCTGGTCAAACAATGCGCAAAGACCCCACACGAAGCCGTCATATCTATCAAGTGAACGATGAGCTAGACTAATCAGCATTTTTCTCTTGGCAGGGCACTCGGTTCGATACGTAAAGGGCATGCGGGGGGCGTTTGGAAATTTCTGGACCATTCTTGTTTGGTAACATGCCTTGCGTTTAATCATGGCAGAGGCTAACGATTCATCTTTCTGGCGTTTATTCCAGTTCTTCTTTCCCAGATTCTAGTACGTAGGAGCGACGCGGCCTTCGACGGTCCAGCTGAGGTCAATCAAATAGTGGTTCTTGAGCACATCATGTCTTTCCCCCAGATCCGAATGTTTTACTAAGTGAGCTGATAGGGACATTTACTGTACATGTCTTTTTACATTGTTTGTTTGTGGTGAGTTGAACCGGCCATTATTTGTTACCCAGATCGATCTTGGGGCAGATGTCCTGCGCTATCTTGAGAAAGGCGTTGGCCCTCTCGCTCTCAGGTTCTGCCACTACTGTTGGCTTTCCCCTGTCTCCGTCATCTCCAATGTTAAGGTGTAAGGGAATATCTCCCAAGAAGTCGATCTTGTGCTCCTGGCATAACTTCTCCACTCTCGCGTTGGAACCAAAGATGTTGGTCTCTCCATGACAGTGAGGGCATTGGAAAAGAGACATGTTCTGCACCAAGCCAAGGATATTAACATCAACCGTTTTGAACATATTGATACCTTTGACGGCGTCCTTGGTAGCCAAGGTATGAGGCGTAGTTACGATGACAGAACCTGTTTCTTATTAGTAAAAATGATTTGCTGTATATCGTACGCACGCACCATCTAGAATAACTTGTTGTGTGATAGTCAACTGCGTATCTCCTGTTCCTGGTGGCAGGTCAAGGACGAGAACGTCAAGGCCACCCCATTCGACCTCATGAAGAAGTTGCTGAATGGCCTTCATCACCATGGGGCCTCTCCACACGACTGGTGCATTCTCGCCAACAAGATAGCCCATAGACATTGTCTTGACTCCATAGTTTGTAAGAGGGATCAATTGGTTATCTGGCATGTGTTAGTATACAATTTTATACTGCGTTCTTCAATACTGACTGTTTGATAATCTTGGCTCTCCTGAGAGGTCAAACAACGTCGGGATCGATGGGCCAAAGATGTCAGTATCTAGGATACCAGCACGGAAGCCTAGACGGGCAAAGGCCAGAGACAGGTTTGCTAAATACTGATTTAGACACGGGTCAAGGTTTATGGTATTGTTTGATCAAATACCTGCTACTGTGCTTTTGCCTACACCACCTTTGGCAGATGATACAGCAATGACCTTTTCAACACCTGTGATCTTGCGTCGTACTGGGCGTTTACCCCATGTTGGGGGCGTTCCAGATCGTGGGAGGCCCTGTCATTTAACATATGAGATTCGTGGTCTATGAGAACGAGTATGTAAGAGACCACTCACCAGTGGGTTCTCATGTTGGAGAGCTCGTAAGCTTTGAAAGAGACGAGCTGTTGTAGGTCGCATATTGAGGACAATACTTCTAAATACGACCTAGAACGTTGAAGTTTACGAACAGGGCCCCTTGGTTATGATATGTTGGCATCTAAGAATGTCAACAATTGCTAAGGAAGGAGTATTTCAAGTTATCTACCTATGTCAGTAATACTGATCAAATAAGGTGTCATGGATGGCACTCATGCATGGTGAGCGCTCTACGAGCTCGAGCTAGCGCACTCTACAGGGCACCATCCACTAACGTTGAGTTGCGACAATTCTGCCATTCGCCACCGCCTAAAAGTTCAAGGTCGATTCTCAGAAAATTTCCAACGTGGGGGCTGCTATTGTTAGTGGAAGACCTTCCATTGTAACAGATTCTACAAAAAGTCAAATAACCAATTCACAATGGTTAAAGCTAAGGGTCGCGCGAAGGAGTTCCAGGACTTGGATGAGCCTATCGCCAAGGGTATGTAATAATTGATGTTTTTATATTAACATGTTTTCTAACCATTCCAAGATTACGATCCCGAGGCCAACGTTGATGCGAGCGAGCACGGCAGCGGAAGCGAAGATAGCGAGGACGAGAATGCGGGAACTGAACACTATGTCTCCGTCGGAAAGAGTAAGCTGAGGAAGCAAGAGGGCTTGTCGCTTGGTCCCCAGTACCGAGGTTCGCGCGTCTCGAGAGATGCTCTCGAGGAAGAGAGCGAAGACGAAGACGAAGATGACGATGAGGAGGAATTGGGCGATGAAGAATTCGACGACCCAGAGACCGCAGACCTTGAGCGCGACGAAGCCGAGGCCAGCGACTCGGAAATCTCGAGCGATAATGCCCTGGGCGACAGCGATGAGGAACGCTTCAAGGACTTTACTTTCCGTGGAAGCTCCAAGCCCAAGAAGCCTGCTTCGAAGAGGGCCACTGCTGCCGACTATATGTCTTCCTCGGACGATGGAGGCGCCGGAGTAGACGAAGATGAGGATGGCGCAGAGATTGACGATTCCGACTCCGAGGATGACGAGGTGGATGATGGTCTGGACGCTCTCGTTGATGGCGAGGGGGGTTCTGACGATGAATCGGATGAGAACGACGACGACGACGAAGAGGTCTCTGGTGAGGAAGGAGAGGAGGATGAGGATGACAGCGAAAGCGACGAGGAGGACTCAAAGGCCAAAGCTCAGAACGCAAAGCCCATGATGGCAGCCTTGTCAACTCGACCCGACGTCGACAAAGGTCTGGCCATTCGCCAACAGCGCAAGGCCTACGACGGACTACTCAACATTCGAATTCGTCTCCAAAAGGCTCTCATCGCCGCCAACTCTTTCGAGACCCTCGACGCCAACCCCGAGCCCGAATCGGAACCCTACGAGGCCGCTGAAGAGGCTGCCATCAAGCTCCTCAACACCATCAGCAGCCTCAAGGATAACTTTGGACCGTCCCATGCCGGTGAGAAGCGCAAGCGCGAGCTGGATGTATCCATGACTACAAATGAGATCTGGGAACAGATGCAGGCAGAGGAGGAGCGAGCTATCAAGTTCAGAGAGGATCGCTTAGAGAAGTGGTCTCGCAAGGTGCAATCCGTCAACGTCACAGCGCCAAAGGGCCTTGAGGGGCGAAACAAGACGCTCATCAACGCCCTCAAGGAGCAACTTATCGACCCCGACAACCGCCTCGCCAAGCGCTCCCGCGTTCCTCGCTCATGTGCCCCCGCGCAAGCCGCGAAGGGTGTGTCAGAGGACAGCGACATCTACGACGACGCCGACTTCTACCAGCTCCTTCTCAAGGAGCTTGTCGACCAACGAACAGTAGAAGGCTCGTCAGGAGCTGGCGCTGGTGATGCCGTGCCAACAGTGGTGCTTACAGCCGCCAAAGATGTCAAGAACCGCAAGAACGTCGATCGTAAGGCAAGTAAGGGCCGCAAGATGCGCTTCACAGTTCACGAGAAGATGCAGAACTTCATGGCTCCCGAGGACCGACGCGGTTGGGAGCAGGGTGCTATCGACCGTTTCTTCGGCACGCTGTTCGGTCGCAAGATGCAGCTCAACGAGGACGAGAGCGACGACGATATGGATGTTGACATGGAAGAGGCGGGACTCAGATTGTTCAGAAACTAAAAAAAAGGAAACCACTTTTTCTAAAAAGTTTTTAATTGTAGATAAAAACATCATAGAGATTATTATTTAAGAATTGCCGAATAACCAGGTACCAAGAAACATAGTCAACAAAACAACGTGAACACCCAGATGCACCACCGGTCCTCCTAACGTCTTCGTGGTTGAAGCTTCCTCCTCTTTTGTATACCCATTCAAGCGCATGTAAGCGCGATAGCAAGGCCAGATGTGCCAAAAGGCAAAAGCGAGAGCGACATGACGCGCGACGTCGTCGAAAGGTCGACGGATAAATACCAGAGCAATGAGATTGGTTGCGAGAAGAAGACCACCGAAGGATTGGACAATGAGAGCTGCAGATGGAGGAAGGGGCTGTAGTTGAGAGGATGGTTTGAAGATGAATGTAAAGGCCGCGGGAGTTTCGATGAGGGCGTGGATGAGAAAGGGAGTTGTTGCGGCGGATACCATTGTGAAGATGGTTGAGGTATTGAAAACGATTGTGCTGTGGTTGATATTCTCTGAGTTGATGGTAAGTTGAGATGATCTGGCGTGTTGCGAAGAAGTTGAGTGACTTACTAAGCCCGTCTGCTTACCCGCCCGGCAATGGTGACGGATGTTAAGAACGGCAATCTGAAATTTGGAAAAAGCTCATATATTTTACGAATATATGGTTCTTATTTGATTGTCGTGGAGTTTTGTAAAACTCGCTGCACTAGGCTCATCTACTACTTGAGGTACCAACCACCTCAGGGCCTTTTCAGGAGACTCTACTCGGAAAAGATGGCTAGTGAGGTGAAGTTGCTTATTATCATTATATTATCAGTCAGTAGATCTACCTCTAGTCTTATATGTCAAACAATGCTAGCGTATGTATCAGAGCCCGAATAGCGGTTTATACAAGACGAGATATCATATCCAAACACCATTATCGTTCAATATATCTTGATACATCATTAATACATCTCCTTAAATTGCGGAAAGACGGTGCCATCAAGTCCGAACATGCCGTTCGGTGGCTCGGGTACTTCAGTGTTCGAGCCTTGCCCTTGTCCTTGCCCTTGTCCTTGCCCTTCGTTCTCGTGGTATTGAAAGCCATTCAAACCAACGTAACCTTCGAACATGCGAGACATCTCTGCTTGGATACGGGTTCCGTTCTGGGCCATTGAATCTGGTGTCGCCGCTGATGACTGTTGACCCGGTACGGAGGGCTTGCGGAACGCCTGATGTTGATCCAAATGACCTCGCGCGAGTCCTATCATTCCCAATGCAGCTGTGGATTGCGGATCATCCTCAGGGTTCAATCCGAAACGGGGTGCCACGTCTTTCAGTGATCGAATTGTCCGCCACAACCGTTGTGACGCCCAACTCTTGGCGGATAGGTCCTTGACTAGCTCCAGGGCCATATAAAACTCCTCGCGACAATTGGCGCTAAATCGTACTGGCGCGTGGACAGAAGCGAGGAAGACGACAGCAATGGCTGATGTGAGGAACTGGTGATAGAAGACCTGCACACGCCTGTAGAGGTTTGTTGTGTTATTTAAATGGCTGAGATAGCGGATAGTGTCTTTTGCAATATCGACAACACGTTCTGATTGTGCAGGGTGCGCCATGATGCTTGTGGCGCTATGTAGGACAGGCGTGTAAAGCCAGATTCGCATCTAAAGATTGTCAGTCCGTACTTGAAACTCTTTACACTATACTCACTTGGTTTAGGCGCAGATATGTCCAAATTCGCAGTCTTTGAAGGTTGTATGATGGTGTTGATGTAATGTGCTTCTCTTTGTCCCAGTTGCGAACCTTGACCTCTTCGGGAATCTGTTCGTACCACTGCAACAACTCTTGATCGACAGTCTCCAGCTCCTCGGAACGCACGTCACGCGCAAGTACTGGACCGAAATGAGCAACCTGTCGCCATACTTTTGCACCTATACGGGAATAGGTGATCATGGCAACAAGATATGGGTATTCCTCCTATAGCTTCATTAGTCAACTTGCGATAATCGGAACGAAACCAGTACTAACAGGAAACGGAAGCTGTGAATCGATCTCCTCATCTTGGACCACGAAAGGAAGTCCAGTTGCAAATGCCCATCGTCGATCGAGGACGTAGGCTGACCAAAAGCTAACGAGGGCGTTCTTTCGCTCCTCTTCGTCCTGGATCCTCATCAGGCCTGTTCTTTGATGAATACCAAGCTCCAAGCATAATCTGGCAACATGGCCCATAACGCGCCACGCTAGAACCTCGTCGTTAGATAGGAATCGGTAGCCAGCAACAAGGGCCAGTATCGGCAGTGTTGCAACGTCTGCGGCTTCAGCCATGAGTTTTCGATTTAATACCGTTTCCATACTTTCGAACAAACGAATCGCCTTGTCGCTATGTCCATGTTCTTCAACCACCAGCGCGCAGCACATGATTATTTTGAGTTGTAGAGTCTTATCATCGTTGATGAGCTCTCTGGGGTTTTGTTGTCGGACAGATTCGAGGAAAGTTGCCATACCCTTGGCGTGGGATATGACACTCTGAATGTTTAGCACCGGGTACATAATCCCTATCTCTTCCTCGTGCAGACGGCACAAGCGAACCATCTCGTCCTTGTCGAATTCGTGGAGAGGGTCTCCTGGGCGTGCGGACATCGCACCCGTTCCTTCATTCATGTGCTGGTTGTCGTCGTCAGAGATTCCTTTATAGCCCATGTTGTTGATAGTGTTGTTGGCAACATCCAGACTAAATGCCATGCTCGTGGGGCCACGAAAAGAACCATACTTTGAACTATCATTGCGATTGAACGAAGCGGAACTGTGAGAAGGCGAAGGGGCTATCGTCGGTGTGCCATGACTATGGGTCATCGCTCGGTCACCGGTTGAAGAGAAACGGGAAGGTTCGGACTGCATGGTCTTGACTGTCTGATGTAACCAGCCTACTTCTTCTTGAAGTCGGCTTAGCTGTGCTGTCACCTGCTTGAACTCGTCCGATTCTTTAAAGTTTCCGGAACAACAGTTGGGCGCATAAAGGCAGGCGAGATTAAGGTTGCCACACCGCTGGCATGGAGTTTCTCCGTTGCACTTTATCTTGCGTCTTTTACATTCGTTGCTGTAGACTGTTAGTTGAAATCGTTCCGTTGGTGGCGGAGAGTGAATGCGCCATTATGTTACGTGCCGGTGGCACTGATTAACACATGTAACAAGAGAATGCACTGACCATGCTATTGATATATACTATCATCAAGGAACATCATGTTAGCCAACAATCTCACAGAACATTGATGAGTAGGAAGGTTGATGTGTTGATTGAGTGAGGGCTAAGGGAAAACGAAGGGAAACATCTCGACGACCCGGCAGCGTGGATCTGTTCATGTGGTGAAACAACGAAGCCGAGATGTTTGACACTGAAAAGACTCGTAATGTTTCGAAAGGCGAACATCGTCAATTTCGTGCCGATGGACGTCCCCATTATTCGCCTTAACCCTCGCCTTATCTTTTGGAAAGGTCACATCTCACATCACACTCGTTTCAGTTGATCTCCCTTCTTGAATATCGCAACGACCAGGACAGGATCTAGACGTAGCAAATGGGTAGGACTTACTCTATTTCTTTTACTTCTCGTCTGCTTCCCAGCATTGCCTTGTCCATCGTCTGTTGACTTCCTTTTATTAGCATTGAGCGCACTCGCACCGTGGGCGGAATTGTCGCCGACAGAGGCGGAACTTGGGCTGGCTTGATTCTCGTAAGCAATAGCAGCACCCGCAGATGCTCCCACGGCGCTTCCGGGGGTACGGGTAGGAGTTCCACCTCGTCCGGCGCCGGAGCTAGGGCCGAGAGACGGACTTGAGGTAGGATTCAAGACCGGTACTTGGGCAAGAAATCGCAAGTCGCTTGCTTGTGTCTCAATCTGCTCCATGGTGCCAAAATGGCCATTGACCGTGGCCGAATTGTCCGGGAATGGCGAATGAGGGTGCGACTGATGTGAGAAAAGTATTTGTTGATGCTGTAAGTGAAGATGAGCGTGTTGTGTATTCGGTGTCTGGGGGTAAGTATAAGCCTGAGACTGAAGATGAGTTTGAGGGTGAGGGTGAATATGAGCGCGAACTGCTAATGGTGACGCGAATTGGGCGAAGGGTATCTGATCTGGGGCTGCAGCAGCAACAACTGGGCCCTGTCCCCGTCCGGCTGGGACCGTGACTGGAATTGTGACTGGGATGGGGCCCGGGCGCTGAGAACTGCGCCTACGCCAACGGAAGGTGCCACCGTCGTTATTGCCAGGCGTGTCAGGATATTGACGGCCCAGAGGTGACTCCACGTGACCGTAGTATTCCCCAATAGTAGGAGCAGAACGCACGCTCCTTCCATGGAAATCATTGGCTTCAACCACTTGAACTCCTCCCTCTTCCGCGTCCCCTTCCATAACACCAAAGACAGAATAATAATCCTCCTCGGTCTTCATTCAACCGACGGTACTTGAACTTGACCGGGCTTTGTTCTTCTCGCTGGCACAATGCCAGGCTTCAGGCGCCACCGGTTAAGGAAATTTCAGCCGCAGCCAACCATAAGCGGTCTCCTCTTATACGCTCCGGGTCCGCAAGGATTCGCCCAAAATTTCGGAGCTGAAACAGTCAAGCGTACAATTAAGCTTGTGACACAATTCCGTGGCTGCCGGAGCTCTAGGAGCTTTGTGTTGCCTGACGGTCGAGTAACTGATGGATGATGTTCGAGTTCCAGCTATGTCGATATCGTCATGGTACTTATGCAGCTCGATGATGGTGGACAGGTCGATATGTCGTTGGGTGGGAATAGCTTTGTTAAAGGTTCGAGGTGATACCAATGATATCGAGTCAGCTTCTGCATATAACCTTTTGATAAGTTCTTCAGTTCCGAATTCTGATGTCGTGGCATAGGATACTCTTTGACTACAGTCAGTCAGGGGATCTCTTTCAACTTAAACGACTGCACCAGACGCTGAGCATTTCGACTATCAACTCTCTAGAGCGCCCACGCCCATGCTCTCTGCCTTACGTGTGGAGATTGAAGACACCCTCTAGCCTCCCTGCAATACGGTTGTCCTATCACGCTGCACGCCTAGCTTCATAGTCACTGTCTTGATACCCTCTTGGCGGAGTCTCCTCAGCTGTGCGCCGCTGGTTTCCTCAATTGGCATTCTACCCTAGCTGCCCGACCAGACGTCAACTGTATGTAGCACGGTTCAGAAGCGAGCAGTCCGGTATCGCACCCTACTGTATACTCGCCTGTGCTTGAAAGATACTTGGTGCCACCCCCGCTGTTGCACACATCACGCATTTCTGAAGAAAGGGGTGAGGCTATCTTCTTACCTCACCGGCTTAAACCCTCGATGATCCAGTTTACGGGGAATTGTGTGTTTCAGTAGCGTCGAAAGATCGTCCATGGACATTCACACGCCATGGTATGTACGTAAACTTCGCTTCTCGAATTCAAACTCAAGCCTCTTCCCCATGACTGGGCCGCCAAAAGGCCATTCTGCGCGCCGTGCACGAGAGTTTAAACCCACGAAACCACGTTCGCCTCTCACACGACTTGAACCCGGCTCGTATCACTAGATAGTTATGTCGCCGTCGACTATCTGCGGGAAACTTCATTAACTCGCATGCTAGTGTGAGTGGGGACCGCGTTGTCAAATCTGCAAGCCACAGGGTGCCTCTCAACTTCTCAAGACGAATTCCTGTTTCGGGACTGTCGATTTCCACTCGTCTCTGATTGGGCCTACCAACGTTTTACCATTCAGTGGCTTTCGAAATACCCTGGAACTCACTGCAGATTTCCTCGACTAGTCAGTCCTCATCCTGTTTCTTGGGTCCCATCCCTATAATGGCATGTTTCAGGGACACAGACACACGGACACATGGTCAGAGAACCTTAGCCTTGCCGATGCCACGAGGTGGATGGGTGATCAAGTCCCGCTTAGCAAAGTCAAGCTGAGAGCAATATGGGGCAGAGTCCACTTAGAGGTCTACGCAGCTTCGTGGATGTGAGTTACATACGGCAAGCCCCGTAATGTTCTTTGTCCTTTACCGGTAATTTGGCATCCTCCGCGGCAGCTAGTCCGCTTCAAGGTTATTTCTCGCGATGTTATCCTGATTTGATGCACTCATCCTGAATCGTCGGCAGGAACTGTTGAGATGGCACAGCGCTCAGTGACAAAAATGATAGGTTGGGCTAAATGATGTTGACAGGAGATTAAGCGACAAAGCTCAAAGATGTGCTTGAGGAATATCCTCTACTGGTTAGTGCATCTATGCTATTGCCGAGAATTCCACTAACCTCGGCACTGGGATGAAGATGCGGATGTGGTCCCTTCATCAATGCACATTTCAGCCTCGCGAACCACACGCTTGAGCGATCTTATTAACGTCAGAGTGGTCGGTTCGCGGCAACCTAGTTTTCATGAGTCATGGCGATCTCCTCATACCACCCTCTAACTCCTCAGCCTAGCCGGGCAAAGTCTTTCCGCTTGTAACTCCACTGCATGATGAAACTAATACAAGGACGTTCTAGACAGTCCAACGTATGTTTGTTGTCATTCATGCCTTTTACTCAAGGACCCCTCTTACTCTTGCCCTTGCATGCCGACTGACGCTTGTGGTTCCAATCCCGGTCTGGATGCGTTCTAGCCGTTGGCGTTAAAGTGAGGGCGCGGCAGGCATGCATCATGAGTTGCCAAGCGATCTTGCAGACGGCCCAGCTAATACTGCGATCAGACCTCTGTTATTACCATGATACTTAGTGAGCCAATAGACTGCTAGCAATAAAGGGCCATGTAATATATTGCTCCTGTCAAAACCCTTGGCAGTAGAGATCGAAAGAAATTAACCTCACCAAGTTGGCAGCTTGGGTCGATCCTCGTTCGAAACTCCAGATGCTCAACCATGAACTGAGGCGCGGTCACCAGGTGTTGTTTCGCTCAACATAGGAGAGCGGACCACTCTCAAATCAGAAATACACCCAGCAGCGACTAGAACCTAGTAAGCGATCTCTTGGCAATTTAGCAATTTAGGGTCGCATTACACACTCACATTGACAAGTGCTTGCGCCCTGGTCTGTCATGATATGTATTACTTCAGGTATTATTATCCACCCTTTTCGAAGGGGGTAGTTCTGAATTGGTAGAGATTACATACCGAGGTTACTGAATAGCCGGCAAAAACGTAAAGAACGATGTTGCAAGTATGATGATTGCGTTCGTGCGTCAAACGTACAAGTGTACGTAGCATTATTATCTCTACCCCTATTACTACGCTCACGTTGAATAGTCCACTTATGCCCGCAAAACTAGGGCAAGCCACCACGTTTTGTGCTCTATACTAATCGAGATCTAGATGTTGTAACGACTCATCAACGAATCTCGCATACTGATCCTGCGACTCATCTGCCGAGTTCCGCTCGGCCGAAGACCCGCTGTTCTCGGTGCCCCACTCGCCGCCGTCTCCGGCCTCGCTTGGCTCCGTTTCGGTTTCGGCTGGTGTCTCCGGGGGTGTTTGCAGACCGGTGACGCTCGTTCTATGAGCCATGTTTCGCTTCATCATACACATCTCGACTGTTATGCCGGGGCCAAAAGCACATCCAACAACATAGTCGCGCACTCGGCCGTCAGGTGCCATGGCATCCATGTCTTTTGAGCGCAGACGATCCATGACACTGAAGATTGTGGCGGAACTCGAGTTCCCGTGGTTGATATAAGTATCGTAACTTGCTCGCATGTGCTCTGGAGTGATGTCCATGACTCTCTCGGCGCCGGAAAGAATAGTAGCACCACCAGGGTGCATGGCCCAGTCAAAATCGGCTGCTTTCTGGTAGTCCGAGGGCAACTGTGGTAGAGAGGCTTTGAGATCGTTGAAAGCTGGGCCGATCGAGGCAGCAGTGAGCTTGGGCACGCGGGGCGTAAGTATGACTTTCCAGCCTGTATTTTCGTCAGTATCATTTTACAATTCACTGGACTGGGTGAAGCTTACCGACTGGGTCAACGTCAAAGCCCAGATCATCCTCTGTATCAGGGATGGTCCTGTGGTCCCAGCCGAGCAGATCATATACGGGTTCAGAGGGTTCACCGATACCGTTGCTCAATACGACTGCACTACCACAATCTGAAAATAGGCATGCGCCTATCCTTGTCTGTTGCAGCTCGTTGATGCTGTCTAGCTCACTGCGCACCATAGTGGTGCTGACTTCTAGTGCTACACACAGAACGCGCGCGGGCAGTCCCCGTGCTTTATGACCCAGAGCCAGGTTTGCGCCTGTTCGAAGAGTCGCTAGTCCTCCGCTGCAACCTACACCATGTAGCAAGACCTTCTCAACGCCGTGTGTTATGCCTAAACCTTTTGCGACAAAGTGATCGAAGCCTGGGTTTGCGCTGTCTGTACATGTTGTGGCGACTATGTGCGTGATGAATCGCGTATCGATCCTGGCCTCGTCAATAGCCTTGCGAGCGGCTCGTATTGCGAGTGGGACACCATCGGATTGAAATATGCTGTGGAGCTCAGCTATTGTCGGGGCATCTTTCTTGTTCACGGCTGGGTGGTCTGGCGTTCCAATGGAGGATCGTGTATCAATCCCAGTGTATCTGTTGATTCCGAGAACTTTTTGCATACTACCATGATCTAGTCAGCAATTGAGATATCATCTCACGGGAAACAGACTCACGAAGGTGTATCAGGATAGAACCTCTCGCCGAGGACATTGAGACAGGTATAATCTAGCGAATGAGGTGGATACTCAGCGCTGAGGCCGATAATGGAGAGGCCCAGCTCTCCAAATGTGCTTGGAGCTGCCATGACCGAAGCTTTCGTGAAAGTTGCGGCGGTTATTTATCCCCAACACTTTTTGGTTAGGTTGAGACAGGTGGAATAGGAATAAATGCACTGCTGATATATCGAACGATTGAGCGTTGCAACGTTATCCCCGGTGAGACCAGATAAAATGACAGCGTCGGGAAAACTCAATTGGAGTATCTTCACAGAGTCAAAACAATATCGTTGACGTGTTTAATCGCTAACATCTGTTATCTTGGTTCGCCTTTGTGCGCGCGTGAGCTTAATCGATGACGCTATATTGATGCCAGAGCTAGGGGTTAGCTGCAGGTTGAATGCAGGGGTGAAGAATAAAACAAAGAGGGGAAAATATGAGAAGATGGCGATGTTGTATTCGAACAATACCAAGGAACAAGAATTGGATATGTAGGAAGAAGATGGCAGGATGTTGATGTGGGAAGGAGGAATTTGTTTACGTAGACATGACACCAAAAGGGAACAGCAAGTCTATGTAACAGCACTGTCTCGGGTATTGTTTGGAGGGGTTGACGAGGGGAAGTTTATGCGAATTCTGCTGATAAAAGACAGCCCAGTAAACATATAGTCGGACTGTATGATGCGAGCTGCCTATTCTGTCACTTTGACACGGATGAACAAGGTTTGGCTTATCTATTCTGGGCAATTTATTGATATTTAGCATCTTCGTACGCGTTCAGCTGACGCAATTGAGGCCCAGCATCTACCTAGACAAAATATTGAGTCGAATCATAAAAACCACTATAACCGTAAGCGGGAAATCCTTCCCTTGATGATCCGTGAAACTAATGCTGAAACCTCGTTGGTGCGCCCCTGGCTAAGAGATGTTTTTGGTGCCCTCCATCGTAACGTCATCCCGTCGATGTGGTGTGCTTATGTCAATCCCACCGACGAATCTCTCTTGTGTATTATCAGCCTCGGTATTCTTTGTTCGTGATCGACGACATAAAGGTTGTCAGCTTTGCTGCTGACGAATACGAGAAGCGAAAACACAGCCCACGTTAACAACATTGGCACTATATTGGCTGCGAACATATCTTGTGCTATAGTAACGATACTTGCACATGTTTGCACATGTTTGCCGGATCAGACAATTGAGATATATACATACAAAGAGTGTCGTATTTGATCCTCGACCATCAAAGAAACAAGTTTCTGTTGCTCAATGGGTCGATTTAAGGGTTACATCATGATCTCGTACGTTCCTAGCTTGTGAAACCGAGATAACTTCAACCTTGCAACTTACCACCACCACCACCACCGTTGTGGCGATCATGGCCCTTCTCAGCCTCAGTCTCCGAGACGGAATCATTCTGACGACGGTATTAATTGTTCTTCTGTATATCTGGGAGAAGAGGACTGCAAAAATCACTCGCAATGGCGAGCCTCTAAGGTTCGTTGTTCTCTTCACATAACCTACCCTACGCTTGTACAATCTCACCACATACTGACCATTCATTCAGAAAACCCCCAAACACACTTCCACTCGTAGGAAATGGAATCATATTCCTACAGCCTCGTCAAAAGCTGTTTTCCTGGTTTCACCGCTGCGAGCGTCTCTATGGCTACGAAACCCTTCACATTACCGTACCCTCACTACCACCAGGTGTAATCGTCAACGACCCGCAGAACCTTGACTTTATCTTCCGTAACGAAGGAGTCTTTGAAAAGGGCGAATTCTTCAAGCAGCGTTCCTGGGACCTTTTCGGGCATGGCATCATCAACGTTGATGGTGAGTTCTGGCGGCTGCAGCGTAAGGCGGGACTGCGGTTTCTTTCTACGGCGGCGTTGAAGACCTTGACGAGTGAGAGGTTGCCAAAGTACTTGGAACAAGCTATATGTGTTCTTAAAAGGAAAGAGGAGGAGCGAGAGGTGGTGGATTTGCAGGCTGTTGTTCATGAGGTGACGACGCAGTTGATGGGACGTATGGCGTATAATATGGAGATGCACGCTGATGATGATTTTACCGTTGCCTTTGAGCATGCTTCGGGAGCTACCGCTGAGAGATTCCAGAATCCTTTGTGGTTTGTTACTGAGATATTCGCCGGAGCTCGAATGCGACGTTCAATTGCGACTGTCAAAGCTTACGGGAAGCGTATTGTCACAAGTGCTGTGGCTGATCGTAAAGGATCAGAGGGAAAGACTCAGCCAGACGCACCGGGAAGTCTTATACAGTCCCTGCTTGACTCCATCGGCGACGAGACTCTTGTAGCAGATGCTGCGCTCAACTATCTATCGGCAGGGAGAGATACCGTCGCACAGGCTTTGACATGGACGCTATATCTTCTTATGAAGCATCCGCACGTGGCGACCAAGCTGTGTCAAACAGTCGAAAGCCTACAAGACGATAATAGCGACGAAACATTCACCGAGAACGACCCTGAACTTCTCACACCGGTTCGGCTGCCATACATCTTAGCCGTCTTCTACGAATCGCTCCGCCTTCGACCACCCATACCCTTCGAAATCAAGCAAGCTCAACAAGCAACTACCCTCCCGGACGGAACATTCCTACCAGCTGGTGCCATTGTGGTCTGGTGTGCTTGGGCGATGGGCCGCTCGCATACTACATGGGGACCCGATGCGGATGACTTCCGCCCAGAGCGTTGGCTTACTACGTCGCCGTCTGGAGACGTAACTGTTGCTCAGCGTTCAGCGGCTGAATTCCCTGTGTTCAACGGTGGACCACGAGTATGCCTGGGGAAGAAGATGGCAGAGTTGGTTGCGGTACAGACGTTGGCGAGATTAGTGCCCTTGTTTGACTTCCAACTTGCTTTTGAAGGTGAGAGAGTAAGTAAGAGTAGCTTGACTTTGCCGATGGAGGGAGGTTTGCCCGTGCGCGTGCAGCGTCGGTAACTCTTTATATACAACATAACAAAATGCTTCATGATACATGTATATAAGCAAACTTTTATTTACTCCTGGTATCGCTATGCTTTGAGTACGCCTAGTCAAAAGTAATCTTTGATCCCGCAAACGCCGCTGTCTTCTCCGCATCCTTGGCCTGCTTCCTCGCCGCCCAACTAGGATGAAGCGGTCCTTCATCGTCCTTCTTGGGCGGCGGCCTCTTCACCTCAGGCTTGCTCTCCGCACCACCGCCCTGCTTAGCAGCAAGGGGGTTTCGAATGCCCTTCTTCCAGGGCGTCCTGGGACCATCTCCGGGTTCTACGGCACCACGCTTACCGTCCCAGCCAGCGTCGCGACCGCGCTTTGTTTCCCAAGCTGGCTTCTGCAGGTGCTTCGCCTTGTTGCCGAACTTCTTCTCCCAGATGGCTTGTCGTTGTTTCTGGCCGAGTCTCTTCTTGGGAGGCGCCACGTCAACGTCTGAAGCGGACTCGGAGCCGGAGATGTAACCGCCCATCAGCGTGGGGAGAAATGTAGAGTTGCCGGGCCTGGTAGGTGCTGCTGCCTTGTCCTTACTCTTCTTCTTTTTGGCTGGAGGTGGTGAAGGAGATGCTGAGACCGAAAGTTGATCTTCTGCCTCTGATTCCTCATCTGATTCTGATCCGGAGTCGAGCTCGGGTGCTGCATCTGAGCCGGCGTCAGAAATGTCATCGAGGTTGACCGTTTCCTTGCCCTTGAACTGTGCGTATCTCTCGTCGTTGAAATCGTCATCGTCCTCTGAATCTGAAGATCCGCCCAGTAAATGATCGTATTTCGACAAAGCCTTCTCCTCGTTCGCTGCGTCCTCGCTATCGACATCCTCGGGGTCTTGGGGAGGATCATCATGATCCGAGAAACCCTCAAATTCCGATTCTTCTTCTTCCTGCTCCTTCTCAATTGATGCGCGCACGTCTTCCTTGGTATCCTTGGCCTTGGATTTGGGTTCCTCCTCTATCCTGTCAGAGGGCTGCTCTTCTTTCTCTTCCTTCTTGGACTTTCGCACGCGCTTCGCCTTGCTGGGTAGAGGGACGTCGAGAGCCTCACAAAATGCGGTGATCGCGCGGGTGACGGCCTGCTTGACGAGTTCACGATTGTACAGGCCGCTAGTGACATTATGCAGGGCAGCTTGTTCTTCGGGGGTGAGTTCGGGCTTGGGAACACCGGCGCGGATCTGTTCAGGAAGGTTGGAAGACGCAGCGAGGTCTTTGACTTTGAGAATCGACGAGTACAAGTGAGCACGAGCGGTTTGATGAAGGTCGAGAGACTAGCAAATTCCAAGTTAGAAAACTTTGATTGAAAGAACGGAGGCGGTAAATGCTGGCGGTTGTTACCTTCAAGACAGTCACCTCACGTTCCAATCTTTCCTTCTTCTCAGGCTCGACACCATCCTCGTGAAGTCTTTTGCTGTATCGCTGACGTTCTAGACCCTTTGCGGCTTTGAGAGCCTTGGAAACATCGTTGCAGTGTTTCTCGAGCTTCTCGACGAGATTAGGTTCTCCGCGCTTTCGTTTGGGCATTGTTGGGTCTTTTTATGTTGGTTGATGATCGCTTCTGTTGGTGTCGCAAAAAGTTCTATATCGAGCCGCAACAAAACTTCCACGTGAGAACGATAAGCGATAACTGTGTAAGTGGTGGATTTAGGGGTCAGATATACAGTGCGAGGATTACAAAAGGCTCCGCCGACATCAGCTTCACCCACATAGTGAGCGATAGTGGGGGGTTGACTTTAAATGCATGCAGGATATCAACTTACAATAGTTAGCACTTGACAAGACTTATCTATCATGTCTTGGATTGAGCTTAGTAAATACCGCATTTTATCAAGGGTGGACTATGGGGTTCTAAGGTTTTAGCCATAACAAGGTCTCATGTACAAAAGCCTGGATGATTGCAAGTTAGCATCCACCTACGTGTAAGTCGTGACCACAATGCCCAGAGCAACGCGAAACAATAATAAACATAGAGACTCGGGTGATAGATAGCTTGATATCCTCTGATGCCCTTCGATACAGGCTGCCTATTATGCTGTATTTTTGGACGATCACTCACTCATCGAGCATTTCAGCTCGACTAAGCGCTTCCCTAAGAAAATCTCCTAAATTGTCTTGGCCGATAGGAAGGAAATCTGTAATGACAACCGCCCTTTTGAGATATCCGTGACCCTTTGAGCTCTTGGTTCTGACACGTCTTCGGACATAGACCGAGACTAACTCGTTGAGAACATCAATGCTTCTCTTCATGATGTCGGGCTCGAACGCATCCCTATACGTCATTCATAGCTTTACGCAGTATGTCATTTATACCCGCGGCAGTATTCGGCAGTAGTATTATTAGTAGTTCTTCAATTTTGCACGGTCATCGTCTTGGTGGCGCTTCATGTCCGTGACTGGCAGAGCAATATAGGCGAAGCGCAATTCTCATCATAACCTCGGGTATATAATGCTTCGCCGCAGCACCAGGCTGACCTTGAGCCCTCTATGATTGGGCTTTGAGTCGAGGCATTTAAACCGAGAGTAGTCTATATTATCTCTGAAAGGGTGAGTCAATCAGTCTACCTGCCAGGAACCCTGTTTTCCATGAATATCTTCACCATGTCAAGGTAACTCGATGCACATTGCTACGTCTCGTAATCCGAAAGGGCTCTCGGCTCGGTGAGTTACCGATTAGTTACCGCGAACATGCTACAAGCTACGGTGATATAAAGCATCAATCAAATAAGTTCAATGTCGTCGGATAGTGTGGAACTAGACTGCATGGATCGCTGACAAGGGCACGAAAAAGAAAGAAATGCATTCCCGCAACTTGAAGTCCGGAGACCCACTACCTGGTGTTGAGAAGGATGAAGCATGGATTAGCATTAACGAATGTTTCGGTTGAGTTAGAGAAAGAAGGAGTTCGCACATTAAAAGCCGGTTCGTACAGCCAACCATGCTATCTAGGACAAAGTCAAGGGGCGCGACATTGCGAGATTTACATTTCCGGTCAGAGTTGAACCAGACAGACTAGAAAGTGCTCTTTGAGGCAAGGCATGAGTCTTGGCTTCTTCGAGACGTAATGAGCTACTAGGTTTTACGGCCGAAACCGGGTGAACTTGGCAGGGAAATCTGGGGGTTTGTAGGAGAAGCATATCATGACGATAGAGTGTTTTGGGGGCAACAGATCAGATTATGGAGTAACTTTGTTGGAGAACGATCTATGAGAGCTAACTCCATGCAAGGTCATGAAGCGTCTATACCCGTCTCTTGCCGTATCATGGCGTAAAGAAAGATAGTGAATGTGAATCCCAACCCCCAAATCTTCTAAACGTCCTTTGTCATGATGCCTCAACATCTGTCCACCTACTCATCATCCAAGTCAGACAAACGGTTCCCCATACTTGCAGGTCAATATTCATACATGGACAAAAAACATCAAAGCGTCTGCAAGGGATTTGAGGCCAGAATAGACAGCTTTAGTTACCGTGATAAGAATTTTACGATTTTGGGGTCAAGTTTGCTAGGGCTGAGCCTCCTTGGGGGTTGGGGTTTCCATCATGAGAATTCCATGTCTCAACTCCCAATTTTCATTTTCTTGACTGTTGGAGAAACAAGGGACCAAGAATCATCAAAAGTTTGTTGGAGCCCCAACCCAATTCACATGCTTGTTTCGTATTGTGATAAGATACCCAGTAGGCTAGCGGTCTGCTTATCGGTATTTACGATTCCAAAGATTGGTCGCTCCTCGGAACATGCTTCCTCGGATCCTGCACCGGACATGCAAGACCTTCGGCCATGATGGAATTTCCTATAGCTCACGCCTTTCTATCGAGACACCGCTAGACAAGGGATCTTAGGTTGAGGCTCAGTTTCAAGGTGTAGCTAGGGTACCTGATTGCTGAGCGTTTGCAGCATGTTGCAGGTTACGTTGGAATAAACGGGCCGTTGGAAGTTGCCAGGATATCTATTGTTGAGAAAGTCGCTGCTGGCTATCAGAGACAGTTCACATGTGAAAAGGATATGTATGTCTGAGTAAAAGTTCAAGTTAACTCGTGGCCATGCATTTTCTCGACTGAGTTCAACAAGTTGCAGATTATGTTTCACCGCATGACGCTGCGGTAAAGACGTTCCATCTCATAACCGAGGATATAAACAGTGTTGAGGGTTTAATTAGACGTGCTTTAGACGCCGGTGAAGAAGAAGTATTTCCATTTTTTACATATCCTTGCATCAATCTCAAGGACTTCAATGTCCTAGTCTTAAGACGACCCTTGCTTGGTTCCTGATGATGACTGACCGGGGGTGAGACGGAAATGGGGTCCAGACTAGTCGGGAAATAGATGCAGTTTATTACGTGTGAGCTATCGATGTTGTCATGATGTAAACAAGGTTTAATGTCTCTTTCATCAATACTTGAGTGTCTTGACTGCGATTGACAGAGGAGAAGCTGTGGTAGAGCATCCATGCCATAGGCAAGCAGAGGCTCAATCAAGTCGGCAGTTACAGATATGAAATAGACTCGTGGAGCTAGCTGTATTGTTCGGTACTGTACCTAGGTAGCTGTAGTGGAGTCGGGTCCTGTTCGGTTCGGCAGTATTGACGCCTGTATCCACTGACCGACCTGACATCCACTGGGAGCCGTGCTGGCCATTCAGTTGTTGAGCATCAAGACAGATAGATAGTCTTTGTACATATACAGCCCGGCCTTCAATCGCAATCAAGCTCATAGAGCTCCCCCGTATGTTCTATGCAGTGTGGATCAACCTAGCTCATCTCATCGAGTCCCAGAATGTAATACAACTGTCAGACCAGTGTCAACATCTGATATTGTTGATATCATAAATGCAGCCAATAAGGTAGCTCCCGTTTATTACCGTTCGCTGCGTCATCGCTGGACTCTCATCCCACCAACTACTGACCAAAGAACAGCAATCGAAAGCCCACCTAGACCTTGGCTACATGTGACTCTGTATTTTACACCTGGTGTTGCTGCAGCTGCAGCCATAGAGGACGCTTAATTGCTTTTAGACAAGACCAGCCCCTCACTTCCAACGTAAGCAGACCAAAGTTTAAGGTACAGCTGCTGCATTTCAGAGTTGGTTATTGCTCTGCTATCAATTGGTAATTATAGACACATTGGAAATATTGAATGAGAAGCATATCTACTGTTCACATTCTATAATTAGTTGTTCAACAAATTTAACACAAACCATTGGCGCCCAAATGGCCTGTCAAATGCCAGGGCTGTCCACTGTCACTCTGATGCTGCAATACCTAACTCTTGTTACAGCTACCAATAGAGAATGAGGGGGTGTCAATTCCGAGGCACCAACGGCGTCACGTTGGTTACAACTCGAATTGGCTAAACGACGCGGTAGCTTTTTGACTACGGGACCTTGATCATCATGCCATTAACCCGCTTCAATCATGGACGAAAACGCAGTGCAGGTCTGAAGCAGATCAGACTATACCATAGCCATAGCCATAACCCCGCATTCTAGCCCGTTGCACTGTACGGTATAGTAGGTACCTACGTTTGTAAAGCTGAACGCGTCGATGCAATTACTCACTGTGTTACTGTACAGCATCGACGGACTGAACCTTGGTATGTGACGTCCTTCGGTGAGTGGCTCGGCGGGCGCCCTTCTCTTCCCTCTCTGGACACTGGTGGAGGGTCGTCAGTGGTTGATATCAACGCGCCAGCTTCGCAACGCTGAGTTGGATCAACATCACAATAGGTCTCGTGCTGCTTTTTCTGATGTAGCAGCAGCAGTAGCGACAGCAACAACGTTTTGCGAAGCCATCGCTCGCCTTTCTCTCGGTTGTTCGGAGAGATCCCCTCCTTCCTTGACCATTCGAAAGAGGTATCAATAGTCCTCTCATGTTGCTTGCTGCTCTTTAATTCTTGCTTCCCTCCCACATCCTGCTCTTCCATCATCATTTGTACGTGACGCCGATCGTAAAGCCTCTTTTTGCGCTGCTACAGTACTGAACTGCACTGAAGTATCGTTGAGAGACAACCAAAGCCTACCTCCGTCTTGTTCCCTCGGGCCCCCAATATCAACAGTTTCGAAAACTCCCTCTACTCAACCATCAACAAGTGGCTTCGCGCCCTCTATCAAAGAGCTTCCTTTCTCCTTTCGATCCCCATTGTAAAGCTCTGCCCATACGGCAGTCATCTCTGTTTCCTGTTTGTCGCTGTGTTGAATTCTTCGCGGCAATTAGACACGGAAACATACGGGTGCTTTGATCCTCGGATATCGACTTGTTGTTTCTGATTGTTCTCTGGTAAGCTCTTTTCTGTTTCTGTTGATCCTCCCTCCATATCCAGTTCCAGCGAAGCCTAAGACATGGCGGGGAAGGCCCACTGTGCCGCGGACGGGACCCCAGCAGCGGGAATCTACCCCCGCCCCGTTCATGCCTGGCTCGTCATCTGCACACCCCCTCAAGTCCTTTTCAGACCCCCCACGCCAAAGGTCCTTCAGGTCCGGGCATCCACCTCCATCCCCAAACCAAGCTCAAGCTCAAGCCTATGTCACTGGCCTGGCCTCGGGAGTCTTCGGTTCCTGAAAGATGGCTGTAACTTGATTGTAATGGCCTTGGTCGGCCGTGATTGGTACCACCCTGCACAAGCAGTCATGATATTATAAAGACCCATCATGCCCACGACTTACATCCGAACTTGCACTTACACCAGACCAGTCATCAACACATTCACCTACCATCTTCCTAGACAAGGACGGCTCACTCGAATCGACATCCTCTTGTTTAGACCGACCCCTCTTCGAACTGAACTCATCTTCACATATCCATCATGAGCCAAACATTTAAGCAGGCAGCCGAGTCAGCTCGCTCAAAGGCTCGAGGAGACTCGGCCGCTATCGCCAATGACATCCTGCACACTCCCCTCATGAGAGCCGCTCTCCCTTTCATCAACGGTGGCATCAGCGGCATGGTAGCCACTACAGTCATCCAACCCGTCGACATGGTCAAGGTTCGCATCCAACTCGCGGGTGAGGGAACTGCCACTGGCCCCAAGCCTACCCCCTTGTCTGTCACTCGACAGATTATCGCCAGCGGAAAGGTCCTTGACCTCTACACGGGTCTATCAGCAGGTCTTCTGCGCCAGGCCGTCTACACCACCGCCCGCTTGGGCATGTTCGACACACTCATGGGAAGCTTGTCCACCCGAGCAAAGGCTGAAGGCCGCACAGTTGGCTTTAAGGAGAGGGCCACTGCTGGCCTAACTGCCGGTGGTATTGCTGCCATGATTGGTAACCCCGCTGATCTTGCTCTCATCCGAATGCAAAGTGACGGCCTCAAGCCTCTCGCCGAGCGAAAGAACTACAAGTCCGTGATTGATGCTCTCACCAGCATTGCAAAGAGCGAAGGTGTCGGTGCTCTTTGGGCCGGTGCTGCTCCCACAGTCGCCCGCGCCATGGCTCTCAACTTTGGTCAGCTCGCCTTCTTCAGCGAGGCCAAGGTTCAACTCAAGAACAACACCGATCTCTCTGCCCGAACCCAGACTCTCACTGCCAGCGCCATCGCTGGTTTCTTCGCCTCCTTCTTCTCGTTGCCCTTCGACTTTGTCAAGACACGACTGCAAAAACAATCCAAGGGCCCAGACGGCAAGCTCCCTTACCGAAGCATGATCGACTGCTTCTCCAAGGTTGCTAAGCAGGAGGGTCTTGGCCGCTTCTACCGCGGTTTTGGCACATATTACATCCGCATCGCTCCTCACGCGTAAGTACACTCGTTCTTGCTGAGCTTTTATGAATAATCCGCTGACTCGACTTGCAGTATGGTGACACTGATCGTTGCTGATTACCTTGGCTGGATCACCAAGTAAACGAATCGATGAATGAAAAACGATTAGAAAGAATAATCGGACGGACGGATAGAATTCGTCATTCTAGGGCGTTATTTGGTGGAGCATTGTAACTGGGTTTAGTTGTTTCGGATAGGAGCTGCAGGATACCATTGCTGCTATCTTTTGGGATTTTCTTATGTCTTTACGAAGTAGTTGACGAGACGTCGGTTGAGTAAAAGAACACTTGTCAAAAATATTTGTTGAATCGGTGATGTTGTTTGTGCAGATGCGGAACCGTAAATTTGCTCATGCAATGTGTAACTAACTTCCTTTTCTCCGCGAGCTGACTAAATATCCAAGGTAGAAGCAGTCCGGAAAATAGGAAGGCTTAGACTGCTGTGGTAAAGGCACAATCTGACTATTAGTTGGCAGTCCAGAAAAGAAAGACGTACGAGTGTCAAGTTCTTATGAGTGTAAATGCAATCGTGTTGAGTGTTTTCTGACTTGGAGCTTGAGAGTTTACACGAAGCTCTTCCCGATAACGGAGGTGGGGTTGCTGAAAAGCCTTCATATATAGATTTTTCTCAACCCTTGTCAATTAAGCAATAACAAGCCGTCATCGTATAGGGGTCAGTACATCAGTTTGTGGCTCATATGAAGCACTGAAAACGCAAGTTCGAGTCTTGCTGACGGCAATCTAATTATTCTTTTGCTTTTTTTGCTGTAAGCTGCAAATTGCTCGTTAGGTATCAGTTTTTTTTGGTGGTGTTTTTGGAAGATTGCTGACGGTGCCCCTCCAAACCCCTCCATCATCTGTCTAGGCTTAAGCTGATCTGATGGTGGGGGGAGAACCGAACTGCTGGATCAGCGGATGACGGCACTTAGCTTGTTCCATCGGCTCTTTTTTTATTGCCTATTATCTGATTTTTGAATGACAGGATGATTTTGTATCTGGAGAGTCTCAAGTGAATACATTAAACTTATATGTGCTGATTGATAAACAAAGTTGCGCCGGTACATGATGCTCTACTCCAACGTATAACGTCGACAGGACAGTAGACCTAACATACCTTACAATACGCAGCTTTACCTATGTTCCTAATATCAGAGCATGCAAGGAGACGCTGGTTGACAGGCACCCACCAGCTTTAATCGCCAAATTCGCTCGCAGAGTGCTGCTCCCTTCACTCAGCATCCCATGCGTAAAAGAGCATACACAACATAGATAGACACCGAGCGTTTAACCTTGTGCTATCAGCATCACAACAGATAAAAACATCCAAAATGATAGACCTATATCTGGATCTCTACAAAAAGACACAATTCGATACAATATCAAAAGTTAATGTTTTGCCGTCAGCAAGACTCGAACTTGCGTTTTCAGTGCTTCATATGAGCCACAAACTGATGTACTGACCCCTATACGATGACGGCTTCTTATTGGTGATTGACAACAGAATTATTGAGCACTATATACCTATAAACAAAGCAGACCCACTACCCTACAGCTACATATATAAACACCATCGAGTTCTCCTGTCCTTCTCTCACTTGCACAAGCCTCTAGGTCTTTTTGATGTTCTTAGTAAATTGATTTTAATTAGTCTATAAGTTCTTTCAGTCCCTCACTTTCCGAGATCCCCTGTCTATAAAACTCTGAAGCGTAAATCTGATTCCTAAAGTGCTGACCTGCAGCTTCACTTCCCTGGCCGACCACCCCCATCTCAATCATAGGATAGATCTTAAAATCCATGCCAATGACCTCTGTGTTCAGCTTCATCCCTGATGACTTCTACTTCCTTCACTGTGAGCTCTCTTACCAGAGTCTTCTTTTCCTTGTGGTCTCTTAGTATTTCGTTGATCAACGCCCAATTTGCATCGAACAACTGTCTTTGTGCTGCCAGTGTTTTCCCCAGCTGGGCCGCCATTGCCTCACCAGATTCGATGGGTTGTCTGGCTCTACACTCCCACTCGTTCAGCACGCGCTCACACTGTGAGCCATGGAAAGCATTATGCATCTCCCTACGGATCTGAATATTGTCAAGGAGTTTGGCCAATCGAGCCTCTAGGTTGACAATGAGATGACCTACATGTAGGAGGTTACCGACTGCATTATTGAGGTGCGGCGAGATGGTCTCCATGTGTGGCATACCCTTTGGGAAGAGAAAATCGACTACATCTCGGACATAGACCCAGCCTTCAAACTCGTCTTGAGCTGTGGGAAGGCTCCAAATGGAACTGGTGCTTGTCTTCCAGATGTTTCGTGATCGGGGACGAGCCTGGACATAGCGATTAAGCTCGATGACTTCGTTACATGTGTGTACATCCGGGCACCACTCCATTTTGGTAGTCTTCATACAGCAACCATGGTCATCGCATTGAAGCCAAGGACGACCAAGATGCTCGTTGGCGCAGGTGCATGAGATGGTTTCTGCAAAGGGGTCTGTGTAGATAGTGGCTCCGCTGGAGATGACCGGGCGCATGTCGCAGCGCATTGTGTGAGTAACTACTCGGTAGCACATGATGATGGTGTTTTGTGTTCTTCTGCGGTTTCTGTGATACTTGGTCGATAATTTAGCTTTCGCTGATGATTTGTTTCTGTCGGTATTGTAGAGTGAGCTTTAGACTGTGATTCTGGAGGCATGATGGCTGGCGAGATATATACTTGACATGAAGGTTTTGAACAGAATTCCATCTGGATACTGTTCTGTAGGTTCTTTGTTCATGCATTTTGGACAAGATATTCGTGAGTGAATTCTGAATGAACAAGAGTGCCTAGGTAGGTATTAAACAAAGACCGAAGACGTTGTTCAGTGACCTCTAACCTGTTCACCAGTCAACAAAGATATACATATGTTAAGTGTCTGTATGTTAATCTCAAGTTCTTTGAACATATCATACTGCATTATCATGTTCTCGACTTGTTTGCCCCAGACCTTTATAATGGCTACTGTATTCGTTACTCTAGTCTTTGCCTCCATGTCAGGCACGATGTTGTGGGAGCAATAACAAAGAAGTCATGGAACAATTTCAGAGAACAACCGCACAGTGAGGGACACAAACAATTTAGTTTGGTAAGCTGGTGATCAATTGAATTATTTGACGTTTTCATGTAGTTACTCTATCGTTATGGGTATCTGCCTTGTAGTAAGATATTGGACTAGCACGGATAAACAATTAGTTCCCGACTGGTGTAACGGGAATCGGCAGCGGTGATAAGTTTGAGCACCGGTGCCGTAGATACGGAAATTCGTAAGGCTCATTTTAACACCAGGTGAGACATGAATTGGGTATAAGGTTGACGTTGTTGTAATTTCGTGCAATGAGAAACGCACATCTTGAGGCTGTGCAAGCTATGTACCCATTGTTATACCGATAGCTTATGAGTAGAAAAGCCAAATAGCATCTACCAATTCAAAAGACATGAGAACCACTGTAAGTAGCCGGGCGTTGAAGTGCGTAATTAGAGTACAGTCGCCAAGGGTCTGGACGCGACGCTACAAGGGTTGGCGCGCTGGGCTGACAGCATCGACGATGTCATCGGCATGATTTTTGTCCCGAATTCCCGACATCAAATTCGTTTCATGATATCCACGGTTCGCTTCTTGATGCGATTGGACGCCGGTCCGATGATAGAAAGTTAGCCTCGTGCTCTCAGTGAGAGTGACATTCTCGGCTATTGCCCAAAATGCTCCTTAGGTAGAAAAGGAAGTATCATAGATATTGAAAAGGAAGCGGCTCTGGGCATTTTATATGCGGGTCCATCCATGTCATGCAACCGATGAAGGGGCTATTAAGCTCCGAGACTCCGATACAGAAATAGGAAGCCCCCAAAGACACCTACCCATGATTTAATGTGTTATCGTCACATTCGGTCTTGTTTTGATTATCGTATTCCGTATTCCTCGGAAACTCAATTAGGCGGTCCGGTCAAAAGACTCGTCAGACGTGTCGTTGCAATTAAGATCCCGCCACATGCATTAGACCCAAACCTGACAGGGGTTATTCGATTTGTCTCAGCGCCTCCCTCCCCTAATGGATCGCCTAATACTGCGAACTTCCATTAAGGGAAAGACAGAATTCCTTAGACCTGGATGAGAAACCAGCAGACCGGGCACAATCAATGAAACACGCGTGAGCCTTTACGACTGCTTGACTTGATAAAGAAAAGCCATGGATATTGGTTTAAACGAAGCCATCCTTCTCTCTTCTAGAAGCCGTGGTCGTAGATTCCTTGTCTGAAGAGCCTAATCTTCAACTCCACTGTTCCTTCCCCAAAAATCCCTTACAGTAGCGCCTTACTTGTGGGCCGAGTACCCGGCTGAGCCACTCTGAATACGGATTATCTCTCCTGCTCCAACATCTTATTAAACTTCATTCTTACATGAAGCATTCTACATGTTACTTTTCGTTCAATATCTCTATTAATCGATACCCCTCCCTCGTGCATTCGTGGCCTCTGCCACTCCGCACTGAATCACTATGGCCTTCATCAAGCAGGTCGGGACCCTTATGGGGAAGAATTTCCGTATCCTTCTCTTCAGGCACCTGGCATTATGTATTTGGATGGCCTTCATCTTGCCCATCTTTTTGGCTGCTTTGTTTAGTTTCACCAAAAACCTCCTCGTTCCTCCAGCCAAGTTCGGAATCGGTGATGCCGCTCCCTTAATGCCACTCGAAGCGGCAATTCAGAGGGCAAGCAGCAATGGCCGTGAGAAATTAGTGCTCGTCAACAAGAACAATAGCGACACAGATATCGACCGCGTATTCGACACTGTCAAAACTAAATTCGAAGATGCTGCCAAATCCACTAATACCAACTTCGAGGTTGTCCTCGTTGACAGTGAGAACGAATTAACCAACAACTGCCCAAGCAACCTAAGAGGTGTTTCAAGATGTTTTGGTGCTATCGTCATGGAATCGTCGCAAGGTATCTGGAATTACACCATTCGTGCCGACGGAGCTTTTGAACTCGCCCCTGCCAAGTTCCGTGTAGACAAGCCCAACGACCAGCAAGTGTATATTATACCACTTCAGCACACCGTCGACCAAGCTATCTCCCGCCTGAACAACTCGGACAGCACAACCCTAGACAACATATCCGAGCTCCCCTACACCAGTCTCACACCCGAAGAGCGCGATAGAGAGATTCGACGACGGTTTCAAAAGTCGATCAAGGGCTGGATGGGTGTGGCATTCTTGGGTACTGTCGTTTGGGTCACCTACCATCTTACTGGATTCATCGCCACAGAGCGTGAAAGTGGAATGTCTACTCTGATCGATGCTATGATGCCAGTACGGAAGCCCTGGCTTGCTATGGTTGCACGGATTCTTGCTCACCACTTCTCATTCTCTCTCATTTATCTTCCAGCTTGGGTTATTGGCTCAGTGATTGTGCGTGGTGGTGTTTTCGCCAAGACCAGTGTCGCTATCGTTTTGATCTTTCACGTCATTACCGGTCTCGCCTTTTCTTCTGTATCCATGCTGTTCGCATCCTTCTTCAAAAAGGCCCAGCTGAGTGGCATTACTGCCATTTTGGTAGTTGCAGTTCTCGGTATTGTTTCCCAGGTTCTTACCCAGCCTGGAACGGTTCCCGTTGTTGTGCTATCGTTGTTCTTTACACCATCTGCGTTTGTCTTCTTCATCGCCAACATGGCTCGTTTCGAAGAGAAAGAAATGCCAACCAATCTCCTCAAAGTGGCACCGGATAGCCCTTCAGCTGTGCCTGGCATTGTCTTCTGGGTGTTCTTGATCATCCAGATCTTTGCCTACCCGCTGATGGGAGCTTTTGTCGAACATGCTTTGTTCAGCAATGATACCCCAGGTCGAAAAATTCTTTTGAACCAGTCTGATGTTGACCGGATGGGTAGCAATGCTGTTCAACTGCGACAATTCTCGAAGACATATAACCCTAATTTCTTTTCCAGACTATTCCGTCGGGGTGCCAACAAGAAACAACCCGTATACGCTGTCAGTGGGCTTGATCTCGATATTGGTCAAGGTCAAATCGTTGCTCTCCTCGGTGCCAATGGAAGTGGAAAGAGTACAACGCTTGATGCTATCGCAGGCATGAATAAGTTGACCAGTGGATCGATCGAAATAGCTGGCAGAGGTGGACTTGGAATTGCCCCCCAGAAGAATGTGATTTGGGATGATTTGACGGTAGAAGAGCACATTCGAATCTTCAACCACCTCAAAGCACCCAAAGCAAGAGCCGACGCTCAACAGATCGAAGAACTTATTAGATCTGTCGATCTTTGGACAAAGCGAAAGGCGTTCGCCAAGACGCTGTCTGGTGGACAGAAACGCAAGCTTCAACTGGGTCTCATGTTGACGGGAGGCAGTGCCGTGTGTTGTGTCGACGAGGTCAGCAGTGGCATTGATCCATTGTCGAGACGAAAACTTTGGGATATCATTTTGGCTGAACGTGGAAGGCGTACCATGATCTTGACTACCCACTTCCTGGACGAAGCCGATCTTCTTGCTGACCATATCGCCATCTTGTCCAAGGGCACTTTGCGCGCCGAGGGCTCTTCTGTAGAACTCAAGGATAAAATGGGTGGTGGGTACAGGGTCCATGTTCCCAAAGACATTGGCGTTAGAGAAACTCCTGATATCGACGGGGTTGTCAAGAAAGATGCTTTTGATCTCATTACATACACCGCGCCATCTTCACAACTCGCCGCTGTTGTCATCAAGAACCTTGAAGCCGCTGGTATCAGCGAGTATCGATTCTCAGGGCCCACCATCGAAGATGTCTTCTTACAGGTTGCTGAAGAGATCAAAGATGAAGAGGCTTTCCGAAATAACAACCAGCCTTTATCTGCACCTTCAAGCGAGAAAGTGTCATCAAAAGAGAACAGCATCGAGAAGCCGGGGCTGGAGCTCACTAACGGTCAGCGCGTCGGATATGCGAAACAGGCTGTGATTCTTTTCCGCAAACGTCTGACAATTCTTAAGCGGAATCGACTGTTGTACCTGTTTGCCCTTCTTCTCCCAATCTTTGCCGCTGGATTAACAGCAATTTTTGTCATGGACGAGACCACCCCCAGTTGTCAACCAGCAGACCAAGCCTCCCATACCACTTCTCGCCAGGATATTTTCAGTCAACAAGAAGCCGGCAAGCAGATCTACTTCCTGGCGGGGCCGACTAAGAAATTGGCCCTGTCTTCGGCTGTTATCAGTGACATCGAATCTATACTCGGTAGCGGATCAGGATCTTCGAGTGCGAGTGGAATCTCTGATGACAACATTATTAGGGTCGAGACATTCGAAGACTTCAAAGATGCGATTAAAAAGGACCGGAAGAGCGTCACCACTGGATTCTGGCTCGGTGACGAAAACCAAGGTCCTACCTTTGCTTGGGTTGCCAATCTCTTCATTTCGAGCCCCATCCAAGCGCAACAGATCTTGGATGTATTATTGACCAATACCAAAATATCCACGGGCTGGAGTGCCCTGGAGATTCCTATCAGCCCCTCTACAGGCGACTCGCTTCAAATGATCGTGTACATGTCGATTGCTCTCTCGGTATACCCAGCCTTCTTCGCCCTGTATCCGAGTAATGAGCGACGAAGGAATGTCCGTGGTCTTCAATATTCAAATGGTGTTCGACCTTTCCCACTTTGGATAGCTTACCTGTTGTTTGATCTTATCATTGTTTTACTTGCCACGTCCATTGCAACAGTGATTTGGGCCGGTGTATCCGACATCTGGTTTAACCTGGGTTATGTTTTCCTCATTCTGTTCCTCTACGGAATCGCTTCGACACTGTTTGCGTATCTTGTCTCTCTATTCACGAAGACGCAACTGGGGACTTATGCCTGGGCTGCGGCAAGTCAAACCCTTATTTTTGTTGTGTACATCATCGCATACATGTCTGTGTTGACGTATACACCTGTCACCAAGGTTGATAGCAGCCTGCGTGTTGTTACATTTGTCATCTCTGCGTTTGCACCCATTGGCTCGGCGTTGAAGGCTCTCTTTATTTCCACAAACCTTTTTTCTACGGCTTGCGACAACACTGAATTGACAGACAACCCAAGCGGTATTCTTTACTATGGTGGGCCCATTCTGTACCTTATTCTTCAATCGTTTATCTTCTTTGGCCTCTTGATCTGGCTTGATACAGGATCAGCAGGAGCCTCCATCAGAGGCCTCCTTCACGGAAAGAAGAAGAAGACGGAATCAGACGAAGAACAAATCGACGAAGATATCATCGATGAACGCAACAAGGTCATTCGCAATGCAGAGAACGAGCACGGTCTTCGAGTTATGCATCTTACGAAGAGCTTTCGGAGCAATACAGCAGTGGACAACGTAACTTTCGGTATCAAGCGCGGTGAAGTGTTTGCACTACTTGGACCCAACGGTGCTGGAAAGTCGACGACAATTTCTCTAATTCGTGGCGATATAAAGCCTGATCGGAACGGCGGTGATGTGTTGGTAGAGGACGTCTCAGTCAACAATAGCCTTCCTGCTGCTCGCGCTAACTTGGGCGTGTGCCCTCAATTCGATGCTATGGATCAAATGACAGTGCGTGAGCACCTCGAATTCTATGCTAAGGTCAGAGGCATTCAAGATGTGGAACACAACGTGAAGGCAGTCATGCAAGCAGTGGGACTCGAATCCTTTGCTACCCGCATGGCGCATGCGTTATCAGGAGGAAACAAGCGAAAACTAAGCCTTGGAATTGCCTTGATGGGTAATCCTGCCGTCGTGCTGCTTGATGAGCCTTCTTCTGGCTTGGATGCGGCCTCCAAACGTGTCATGTGGAAGACTCTAGAGGCTACTGTTCCTGGAAGGTCAATTCTCCTCACAACTCACAGCATGGAAGAGGCCGATGCACTTGCCGGCCGAGCGGGTATCCTTGCACGAAGAATGCTTGCACTGGGCACACCAGATAATTTACGCCATCGATTTGGCGATGCTTTGCACATCCACCTGGTCTCTACCACCGCTCCACGCACAACTGATGAAGAGATGGCACGGATCAAGAACTGGATCCACCAGACTTTGCCATCGGCTGACGTTGATGAGAAGACATACCATGGTCAAATTCGCTTCTCGGTCCGTGCTGGACAAGTTCTCGCAGCAACATCAGGCCGCAAAGAAGAGGATATCATAAGCAAGGATGAGAATCTTAGCCAGAGCGCCATTGGACATTTGGTTGTGCTGCTAGAGGAGAACAAACAGCAACTAGGCGTTGGCCATTACAGCGTTAGCCCAACGACTTTGGACCAAGTTTTCCTAAGTATCGTGGGGCAACACAACGTCAAGGAAGAAAACTCGGAAGAAAAGAAGACCAGCATTTGGCGAAAGATCTGGATGTTTGGGAGATCATAGGCGTATCCCATTATCGTCCTATTCGTGGGAATGACGGCGCTGTTCAATCTTGAAGCCGCGGTAGAAGCTTATGTTTTGTGGAAGCAAGATTGAATAGTTCTTATGCCCTGGCGCCAGTAGTTTAAGTATTGTTTAATAGAACATGACTATAAAAAGACCATTTTCATTATATCTCAAAGTAGGTCTGCCCTGGGAATATGCAGAAGAAACAGTGTGATATGACTATTAAGGCACGTGCAGCAGTGCAACAAACGCGGATCCTGTGTACCCAATCCATCTATATATACATTACTCCGGAAGAAAACCTCCACCCATATCATCATCGTCCATGTCAAACTCCTCGGTAACGTCACTCGGCGCATCCTCAATCTCTTGATCAAGTTGTGCCTCCTTGGCCGCTTTATCATCAGCCGCTTTGCGCTCATCTGCATCTACTCCACTCCAAATCTGTTCTCTGATGCGCAAAGTCATCAAAAATTTCCTCCACGTCTTTAGTGCGCGGTGTCGTCTCCTCTCATCCTCTACTTCTTGCTCCAAATCGCCAAGGCTCTCAATTATAGTTCGCACAGCCTCTTCATGCTCCTCTGCCACCACGACACCTGTTAGCACGGCTGTTCCGTGGCGTCCTTTGAAGGAAAAGCCTGTAAGGGCGGGTGCGTAATCAACGCCTGCTAGAAATGCTGCTCGCGCTGCGTGTTCATGAATGATGTGCGCGCCTCCTCGCGAAACCATGCTTGGGACATAGACGTCGATGTTGCCGAACTTGTTCTTGGGGACGATGCCGTTGCGGACTGGGGGTGGTTCGTAGAGTTCGGTCTGATCTTCAGTGTAAACTGGCGTTCCTGCATCTCCTTGGGTATCTTCTTCGTGGTCGTCGTCCAGCGGGTTCTTGGGCTTGGCTTTCTTCGGTAGCCATTTGGCAGGTATTTCTAACGGTTTTACTTCCCGACCCATGCGGTACCATTTATCTGCAGTTCTCGCTATCCGAACATCTCTGCGCCGGTAAATCTTCTCGAGTGGACCTCGACTACCTGCGGCAACAGTCCCAGATGGTGTAGCGCCTGGGACGAGAACCTCGTTGCGTCGTAGATGTCGTTCCAGAGCAAAAACGGGGTGGTCTTTGAAGTCTTGTACGTTTCGCGGCATTGGTTCTCTTGCCTCGATGCCAACAAGTTCGTTATTCTCGATTTGGTCGAGATCTGTCCGACGTCTTCGCCCGTATAGCTTCATAACCCGCTTCCACCATGCGTCACCATCTTCAGCAACTGTTTCGACTCTTGATCTTCGAGTCTTGGCTGTGTACGCTTTCGCATACCTCCTTGTAACATCTTTCGCCGTGCCATCCGCTTCAAACGCTACGACATAAGACAGAAAGTTTTCTTTATCATGGATGGGGGGCTCCAAAGCTTTAGGTTTCCAAAACGTATGCGTGACCACTGCATCTACCGGTTGCCATTTCTGGTGTCCAACATCTAAAATTTCGACCCAGTATACTGGATATGCAGACTCTTTTATCTGTTTCCGAGTTTCAAAAGTAGGTTGAGGTTTCGGTGGAGATATCGTGGGTGTAAAGTTATACGCTGTTGCGTTTGGGTGACCCAATCTTCGACGCGCTGATGAACCGCTGGATGGTGAACCATACCCAGTAGTGGCCATTTCTTGGTACTTAGCCAATGTGGCCTTTACTTGTTCGTTCTTCTCCGCTTTCGTTAAGCCCTTCTTCGGCTTCTGCTTTGGTTTCGGCATTGTCGGAGCTGAATTCGTACATGCTAAAGGCTGAAGTGAGCAAACAAGTCGTGCTTGCACGCCAACGCCACGTAGTAGGGCACAATATAGCTGTGCTCCGACATCTCGGGAACCTTGCAGTTTTTTTGCTGCTTCACGAAAATCTTCACGGTCCAGGCATCTTTCCATATCCTCAGGCGGCTCATACTGCATAACTAGTCAGCGGGAAACTACACACAAGTGGTCATACACACATCTTTCAACTGCTCGGGATCTTCGGCCCACAGAGCTCGTCGAAGACCCCGTTCTGTGACTTCATATTTCGTCTTCCATACAGTTTCAGCTTGCTTGAGGCCAGTTTTCAGACTCTCCGTTCGCCCAAACTGCGGAAGGTGCGCACCAGGAGTTAAGTAGGTGACGGTTTTGTCCGTCAAATGCGGTCGCAAGTAATCCTGTACCTTGCCGTCGTTACACCAGTGATTCCGACGCGCAGCATGCGCCAATAAACATAGTAAATGCGCTTTGTGGACGTCGGTCCGGATCTTGCGTTCTTCTTTACTGATTGGTTTGCGCCTTTCAACTGTCTTCTTTGCTTGCGCTGTGGACGATTGCTGAGCTGTTAAGTTGAGCTCTAGCGATTTTGGTTCCTCGGATTTAGAGCCCAGATCTTGGAGGGGTGCTGTAAAGTCCACATCTTCGAACATGATATCTTCGTCGTCATCCTCGTCATCGGACTCCAGCTCCATCGTCTGCATGGTCGGCTGTGGTAGGACGACATCTTGAAACTCAATGTCTTCGTCTCCATCATCGTCTTCCTCTTCTGCAGCTTGCGCCTGAGGTGGTTTGCTTGATTCAGGCTTTTTAGGCGCTGGTCCAGGTACTTTGTGTGCTTCTGCAACTGGCTGTTTCGGCGTAGTGCGAGGCCTTTTCAAAGGTCTCTCGGGTGATGTTGGAGCAATTGGATTCACGCCTGCTTCAGCGAGCATGTCCAGGTAGATCTCTCCTCCGGTCGGTACAGCTGCGACGGCGGCGGCAGCACCTCGCCGGGTGCTTGATCTTGTCGCAGGACGTTTGCGACCTACCATCTTAATAGCATGTTTAGGGCTATTTTAATTAGAGATTGTTTGGTGAGTGAGCGCGCAACTTGTCGCAAACGCAAGCTTGGTGTGAGTGACTAGTCGCCTACTCTGGAACCGGTTGCGTCATGGGGGGCGCGCTGTAGATCGCGAGGTCACGTGTCTATATTGATCCGGATATAGCATTGCTGAACAACTTCACCTGCTTTGTTCTATACCCTTTTCCATTTCCATTTTTCATGTTCACAGATGCCACGTAGCTTGGCCATCATATTGCATTCATCGAATGTTTTCAATGCTTGATACTCCGTGCTGAGACGGGCTTGGTACCACCCTCAAGACCGGATCAGTAATTCAAAAAAGCCACAGAGGACTCCGGAGCGGATGAAAAGCGGACGAAGCTCTTGCATTTAGTAAAATCCCCGGTTGATGGCTTACTCACCCTTTTACTCTGTGCGACTTACAAGGTGACATCGTCTTCAAGCCAGCTTTCGTTCACTAATCTTCCTGTAACAACCGCCTCAAATCAATCATTTTGAACTGCACAGTATTTGAGATCATGAATTAGTCAACCGGGGTCCTTTCAATATTGACCGGATGGATGGGCTTTGTCATGATGGCGTCGAGGATATCAGAGGTTTTTATATTTGTCAGTTAGAAATACGTTTAATATAAATAACGAAGCATCGTGGCATTGGGATCACAGTCTTAGCCCAAAAACACAATTGATCAACACTTTCAATACGTTCTCAACCTTCACACTCAGCTCATCATGTCTAACAAAGCCATCGTCTTGGTCACCGGCGCAAATGGATATATCGCCGCCAGTGTCGTCGAGGCCTTTCTCAAAGCAGGATACGCTGTTCGAGGCACCGTTCGCTCGAAAGCTTCTGCAGATCCTCTTGTAAAGGCTCTCTCCTCTTACGGAAACGACCTCGAAATTGTTGAAGTGCCGGACATTATTGCTCCTGGAGCTTTCGATGCCGCTGTCAAGGGTATGTTATTAGTCTCAACTATGGGGAACGACTACTTACAATGTTAGGTGTACACGCAATCCTCCATCTCGCTGCTGCCGTGAGTTTGGGTTTCACAGACCCTGATCCAGTTCTTGAAGTTGCCATCCAAGGAACTCAAAGCGTTTTGGAGTCTGCTCTCACTGAGCCCTCGATCAAGTCAGTTGTCTTGATGTCGTCTATCGCTGCCATAGCTGGCATCGGCAACCCGTCTTCAAACCGAGTTACGGAAGCTGACTGGAACGATGCTGCTTTGGATACTGTTAAGAAACTCGGCAAGGAGTCGTCCGGTCCATTGATCTACATTGCGAGTAAAGTAGCTGGAGAAAGAGCCTTTTGGAAGTTTCGCGACGAGAAGAAGCCTTCCTTCACAATGACTGCTCTCAACCCTACGTAAGTTTGGGCTCGTCGACTCTCATTGTTTCACATAAATCTGACAATAACTCTATAGCTTCGTCATGGGACCGCAGCCAGGCCTTGACTCAATCTCCAAGATTGGTGGCACGACTGCTTTTATTTGGCAGGTGTTCTCAGGCCAAGAGATCCCCAAGCCGTTGAGCCCAAACCCTAGCTATGTGGATGCTCGAGATATCGCTCGAGTTGCGGTCTTCAGTGTCGACCATCCTGATAAGGCTAACGGGGAGCGATTCCTGCTAACAGCGGGCTTTGTGCCTCCCCAGGCTGCTGCGGATATTCTTCGCAAGGCATATCCTGATAGACAAGACATTATCAAGGTTGGGAAGCCTGGCGAGGGATACTATCCTGGTTATGCGTTTCCCGAGGACCGCGTCCTTGACGCTTCTAAGACGAAGAAGCTGACAGGGCAGGACTTTTACCCAGTTGAGCAGTCAATTATTGATACGGCCAAGTCTTTGGAGAAGTTCTTGTAGAATAGTTTACTGTGTTTTGTAGTTAGTTCAAGTACTAAACGATCTTGGTTTACCACCTATTACTGTTGAACGAACCGTGGAAACAACGCCAGACAATTTAGCAACACAGAACACCAAGATAAGGTCATGGTTTACAACAAAAGAACAAGAATTCATATGGGTAGATGTTACGAAAAGACTAAAAAAAGAAGAACCTGTATTCCACAGGTGGCTGGATCTCTCCCGCCGGGAATTGAACCCGGGTCTCAAGCGTGACAAGCTTGCATACTGACCACTATACTACGGAAGACTTCCCAGGCTGAGCCTGGTGTAGTGAGAGGATTCGTTGAGGGGCCGAGTCAGTACGCTATTGAAATATGTTGACTGCTTACTCATTCTTGAGCCTCATAATAATAGACAACAATCTTCTGACAAGTTACTTAAGCCACGCTCTTTGGGACAGCTATAACTCATAACATGAATACTACTAGGTCGAGACTATATGAGCTATCTTTGAGAAGGAGAACCTTGAAACGAGCCGATTTTAAAGTATGAGACCGGAAGTGCAATGGAGACCTTTCTTTACACATACCTAGGTCAATGACCTTTTCACACATTGTCTTATCCGCTCTAGCAAATCGCGTGTCAAAGACGATGCTCGAGGAGACATTAAAACTGTGATAAAATCCCTTTTGCTGTTTTGGACCTCAACTACGTACTACAAGTTATTAGTCTGAGTTGCATATGCACTACTTTAGTTTCCTTGCTTATTTACCTGCTCGATGGAATTATCGATTCTAAACCGAACGGTTGTCACAGACCCCGTTTGTCCAATCCGGTGAATACGAGAAAGAGCCTGTTCCTCGATGGCAGGGTTCCACTGGGGTTCCATCAAGTAGGCGCGTGATGCGGCAGTCAAGTTAAGCCTGGGGTAGTGCCAGTATTAGATCATACCTTAGGTAAAACAAAAGTAGGGAGCTGATTCATCGCCAAAACTCACCCTACTGCTCCACAAGACAAACTCAATAACAGCACTTGAACACTGCTGTCTGAGCGAAATCGGTCAAAGATCTCCTGACGCTTCTTTCCAGAAACTGCCCCATCCACTTGTACGCATGAGACTCCGTCTGCTTTGAGAGCGGCGTGCGCCAAGTCTAGAGTTGACGCCCAAAAGGAAAAGACAATGCTTAATATTGTCAATCTTTGGTCGAAGGAAATATCATAGGGTTGAATGGGGTTGTTGGGTGTGAGACATACCTTTTATTTCCACTGGGTTGCTGTCGTAAGTCTGCAACCAGGGCTCGAATCTTCGTAGGAAAATCTTGTTGTTTGCTTGGAAGTTGCAAGTTTCCTGCTAGTTTTGGCAAACCGATGTTTAGCTCGATGGAAGGGTATAGTGGTTCGCAATAGCATGGACTAGTGCCATATGTAGAGGAGTCGAAACATTCTGCGCACCACAGACGGTGACATTGTGTTAAGTGGCAGAACTGTGGAAGCTCATGGTTCCGAGTAACATCATCCATCGGTTGCTGACATCCCAAGCAGTTCAGATTCAGTCCTCGGCCATGAACCTGATCTAGAGCTCTCTGATCTGCTACTTGGTCCCAGGCTGCCTCTTCTGGGAAGTCTGCATGTTTTGAAGGCTCTGAATCGGTGCCAGAGTTCAAGAGTCCGTGATTACAAATACTCCGAAGGGTGTTGATCTTCTGGAGAGCATTTACATACCCATTTATTTCATGGCTTGACTGTAGAGCATTATTGATACTGACTAGCGCCATTTCTGCAGCCTGTCTATAAGCTTCTGATTCCTGTAAATCAAATTCCAGAGTTTGGATAAAATCATTCCGAAGTGGTAAGACATCGTTAAGGGATCTCCGAAGCATGAGGAAGCTCAAAAGGTGTTTTAGTCGATTAACCGCTTCCTCCACTTCACCAGATTTGAGTTTGTGATTTATATCATCATCGAATACAGCTTTGTCGGAGTAGGGATATGCTGCAATGAAACGAAGGATACTTTGAAGATCGGAAGGAGAATTCTGAAGAGGAGTTCCCGTCACTGCCCAGCGGCGAGTAGATTGAATACAGCATAATGCCTTGCTGGTGACTCTAGACGGGTTCTTGATATAGTGTGCTACACGAGCTTAGTACATGCTGAGCTGGTGGGTAATCGAAACGAACCTTCGTCCAGTATTAGTCTGTGCCAATGGTGCGAAAAGATTAGGCTCTGGGTTCCTCTTTTCTTCCATTCGCTGACAGCTGTTTGGTATGTCGTCAATACAATATCGACTCCCTGGAGCTCTTCGGGACTTGATATCTTAGACGGGCCATGGTGGGAAGCCCACACGAGCGAAGCATCATTGAGGTGGCTTAAAGAGTCAGTATTTCGCACCCAGGAGTATTAATCAAGATGAATAGCTTACCTTGAAAGCTCGCTGCGCCAGTTGTCTAATACTGAGCGTCGAGTTAGTTTTTGCAACGTATTTCTGGTTATACAAACACACAGGATGGCGGCACGACCACAAGAGTAGTTGTACTGTCAGATACACTCCGCTCCTTTGTTGTGATGATTCTATCATGTGCAATCAATGCAATCATGGACAATGTCTTTCCATAGCCCATGTTGTCTGCAAGTATTCCGCCGCGAAAGTCAGGCGGCGATACATACTGCCATGCCCCGCTGATGTTGTTCACGAACTCTCTGTTTTATTAGTTAGCAGCCCAACTGCGTAGGCAGAGTAGAAAGCTCACTGGGAGGTCTGGCGGCTATTCTGTTTTAAAGACCATACATCTGCGTCAGGCACTTCTAGATTCCAGCCTCGTTCACGGCTAATCATGAATGACAGTGCTTGTTTCTGATGCCTATATATATGTGAGTAATTCAATTAGTATATTCGTGAGGATATGCGTACGGTTTCAAAGATGTTCGCACATGGCTCGAAGGTTCTGTCTCGGTCATATCATTTCTAGAGGTAAAAGCTGCAAGTGAATCGACATGGCTGACTTGCTCCACTATCGTCTTTTGGCTATCCTTCGTAGGATAGAAACCAGAAGTTCGCATTCCAGGAGGGTTGCAGTATCGTTGCGGGTTCCAATATATAACATCGCGACTTGCACCATAAGGATCTTGTAGAAAGAGATCTTGACTGCGTAGTACCTCCTTAAGGCTGTCAGATAAGTCTTTGTCTCCGTACAAGATCACTTGTAGTACAAATTGTCGAGAGGACGTATTAGTAGATGAGCCAGTTGAAGATATACCCAGGTCCATGTCGATATGTTCAGTTCTGAACAACTCCAGTAACTGCGCATGCCGGGAACGAATGGAGCCCCGCAAGGCATCTGAAACAGAAGAGAATATCTCGCCACCTTGCCGAATCTCGACGTTCTCAAATGGTTGAGGACCTGGCAAGCTCTTAACTGTTGGGATATTAAGCTTAGAAGAGATTAGCGGGAGCAGAAGTAGCATGTTGTTAGCCACGAACCACCCCAAAGCAGACGATGTCTCTTGGTGAGATATTCAGAGTAACTGGGCGTGTTTGTGACGGCGGTTGGATGGAGATATCCTGCTCATGGCTCATCTCGAAGCATGGTTTTAACGAGTTATCTTCGCTAGGGTTGCCACAAGGCACTCTTGATGTCGTTTTTCGACGTTTCGCAGTTGGTTCCATACCGAAAGACTTCCGCAAAAGCCTCTATGCTCTACTTAAAGGCAGAACAGCCAAGTTTGAGGCTGAACAAGAAATATCGGCATATGAAAATGACAATATAGTGCTGAAACAAACGGGGGAGGATCAAGTATAGGTATATGGCATCGTCAATCAGCGAATTTACCGTCACAAAATCAGGTTACTCATATGAGGCTGAGAGGTTGCACTGCCGCCAAAGTTTTGCTTTTTTTGTATAGAGAAAGCCTCGGGCTCAGACTCGATTGGACCAAAAGACATTGTGCAACAGCCAACATAACAAAACACAGCCATTTAAAAACGCCCGGCTTGCACTTTCATATTTCAATATTATGCAAGAATACCTGACGCTAGATATCTTTTATTTTCAACCCCCTCATTCTAAGAACTTTTCCTGTAGCACATCCACATCCTTTTTACATTGTGTTGGATGATAGACCATCAGGAATATCACAATGGCACAACGAGCGATATAAATAGCATGCGATCGCTTTCGCAGTGAAATCTTACCAGAGGACGCGAGGCTTATCGTTGCAACTACTAATCTTGATGATGTCAAGCTGGCCATTGGCCAAGTAGAACGTCAACTCGCCGCGAGACAGCTACTTCGGGATATGGATCGCATTACCCCCTTCGTTGATGCCATCGAGCGATATTCCAAAGCGCTTGAAGTTGCTGCTAATGGAACACCATATCTTCCTTGGCTTTGGGTATAGTATCCTAGCTGGAACTGAGAGTCTCAGGCATATGAATTTACTAACTACTGAGTAGGCACCTATCAAATTCGTTCTTCTGGTCAGTACTCTTATTTCGATCCGCTTTGTGGCCGTTTTTCTTTTTTATTCTTGAGATTAATGAGATTAATTATTACTGCAGGCTGTGCAAGATAATACTCACGCCCTCGACAAAATCTTATCTGCCTATGGCCAAATTGGTCTCCAGATGCCACGATTCTCACACTTTGCCGAGGCATTCCCTAACGACCGCTCATTCCAACACCTCCTAGGTTTTTTATTTGAGGATGTTCTGGAGTTTCATAGACGCGCGTACGCTATGATTCGAAAGTCAGGTAAAATACCATTCACTTTTCGGAATATGTGCTGACTACATTGTACAGGTTGGAAAATGCTTTTTAAATCTGCCTGGGGTGGGTTTGAGAACCGGTTCGGAAGCTTGTTAGAAAGCATAGCCAGAGTCAGTGTCGAGATTGACCGCGAGGCTATGGCAATCGATATAATCCAAGCGGTCGACCAACGAAAGAGGGATGCAGACGCTGCTACCGAACGAGAGACGCAATGGCGAACCCAGCAACTGTGTATCGTTTTGAACTGGCTTGAGGCCTCGGATGCAGACCAAGAGACGAAATTCGAAATCCTGAGAGATCGGTGTTACGAGGGGACTCTGGGCTGGGTTACCAACTCTCCCAAGCTCAGAGGCTGGCTACGAGGGCATGGCAAGCAGGTCCTTTGGCTTCATGGCAAACCCGGTTCCGGTATACATGTGTATTCACTTATTATAGAACTGCCCAAGACTAATATCACCAGGAAAGTCCGTTCTCGCCGCCAAGTTAATATCTTTCCTCTCGAACGATACAGCTAGAAGGGTCGCCTTCTTTTTCTGTGATTTCAACACGCCAGTACACGCTGCCAGCACTGGAGTATTCAGAGCCCTCACCGCACAGATCCTCAGACTTTCTCCAGATACTGCGCCATTTGTATATGAGGAGTACATTGCACATGGCAAGAAGCCCACCAATGACACTCTTACGAAACTGCTTCCACGGCTGATCGGTAATATCAGTGATTTAAGACTAGTGGTCGATGGGCTAGACGAAATTCCAACGTCAGAGCACCGCAAACTCATAACAGACCTACTCCGAGTCGTCAAAGATAGCCCCGGATGTAAGATACTACTCATCAGTCAAGATGTACCAAGTATATCTGTTCAATTATCGAAACACACTCGGTTCTCCATGGCTGAAGAGGGTGATAATACTGAGGAGGACTTAGCCGTAGTGGTGAGCGGATCTCTGAGGGATTTGAACAGCCAGCATGACGGCGCTCTTGAAGAGACAGTACTTCACAGCCTACAATCCGATATCCTACAAAAGGCGGAGGGTAAGGCTTTCTGACAGCTTTTATACAGTATTTCAGCTGACTAGCTTTCCAGGAATGTTTCTCTGGGTGCATCTAGTCTTAGATATCCTCGTTAATGCGGCATGTCTAGAGGATCTTCACCTTCAGATCAACAGTCTTCCAGCTACCCTGGCCGAAGCGTATGCCGATTTATTCCTTATGCTACTTGAGAAGAGGATTTTCTAACAGCTTTTAAGCTACAGCAAGATTTTAAATAACATCTGCAGCAGATGCTCGGCAAATGACGTTGCCAGGATCCGTCGCATCTTTGCCTGGCTGAAGTATCAGAAGGGCAGAGGCCTTTTGCGGAAATGTCAACTCCGCATTGGGGCATCTATTTTTCCCGGTAGAGAAGGTTTGAGTGCCGATACGAAACCACTACCAAACATGACAGATATTTGCAAACCGCTTGTTGAGGATGGACCAGGGGGTTGCTTGGTATTTGTGCATTCGACAGTGCCACAGTGAGTTTGTCGAATTCTGGAACCGAGAAGCCAACCTTGCAACAATAGACTTACTGAAACGATTTCATCGCAGATTCCTAGAGGAGTACGAAAGCCCATTCATTAACAGGCTGGAATCGCAAGCTAGTATTGCATACGCCTGTGTCTGTCAGCTCATCCAGGGCCTTGACTTATTAGTGCCGTCGTCAACTTCGTTACCTCCTGTGGAAATTGCCCTAGGGCTCTTATCGCTATGGCCCTATTCACTCGAACATTGGATCGAACATCTTCTGGGTTGCTTCGAAGTCGAGCACGATGTTATGCCTGCCTGCGTGCTAACTCTAATCCAGCGCGTTAATATGGTATGTCAGCGGTTAATGAATTCAAAGACTCGCGAGCCGCGGACCGGCAATGCCTATCCAGCCAACGCCGATAAGGATCAACGATTTACGAATCTCATGAAGAAAATAGACCCCTCTGTTTCGGATTTGATAGGGGAACTGCGCAGCATCAGTTCGTGGACAAATGATGATCAGTCACTTCTAGCACGGCCTATGCGGGCTTATCAAAGCGTCATCGAATCTCTTATGCGAGAAAGCTCTGTAAACGGCATCTCTACTGAGACTATACTTGCATTCAAGGAACTACATGGGCCCATCGCATTCTTGTGCGATATTCGTGGGTGCCAACATGCAATCATCGGCTTTCCATCGAAAGAGAAACTCAAGGATCACCGAGCACTTCATTTTCGAGAGCTTAAATGCGAAGCAATGAATTGCTACTATAATGATGTAGGCTTCCAAACAAAAAGAAGTCTCAGGGAGCATAGAAAACGACACCATGGAACTGGCAGGTCGGATCAACTGCCAAAGCGGCTTCGCCGAGCTAGCAAAGCATTGCCAGAAGTTGACCACCAATATCTCAGTGACGAAAATGACTGGGATTGCATCACCAATCCTCAGGTTCCATGCATATTGACAGTGGCCCCGCGTCATTTTATTCCTGCGGTGTCCATCGTATGCTGCACAACCTTCAGCCCTGACGGGAAACGAATTGCGGTCTGCGGTGACAAAGTTGCATCCATTTTCGATGTACGCACAGGACTAATACTACGGGAATTTTCACACAGTGCAGATGAAGGAGACATATATGTTCGTAGCGTCTGCTTCAGTCCTGATGGCAACTATCTTGCGACTGGTAGCCTGGATTATTCTGTTCGGGTTAGATGCTATTTCTTTTCTTTTTCGAACGTGGCTGACATTCGGTACTAGATTTGGGATATTGAATCTGGAGAGCAGAAGGTTCTCTCGGGTCACCAGGGCAATATTTATGCAGTTTGCTATGTGCCGGATGGCGAGACTCTGATATCATGTGGCAGCGATAGCCAAGTCAGGTTCTGGAATACCCAGACTGGGTCTGCTATTTCCTCACTGGACCTGCCGGATGCCCCGACGAGTGTCTCTGTATCTCCAGATTGCACATATGTCGCAGTCGGGTGTCTTGATAACAATTGCTACATTTTCCATATCGAAAGTAAATCTCCATTTACTGTCCTACGGGATCACAAAGATAGCGTCTGGTCTGTCGCGTTCTCTCCTGACAATAGACATATTGCGACTGCCGCACTTGATAAAACAATCAAGATCTGGAGGCTAGGCCGCAGTCCGGAACCCATCAGGACACTGGAGGGTCACGAGGTAAGGCGCAAAAGATGCAGACTCGCAGCATTGTGCTGATCGCGTTACTATAGGACTTTGTCTGGAGCGTCACTTTTACCACTAACTCTCACTGGGTTGTTTCTGGATCCACGGACAGAAGCGTTCGAATCTGGGACACACAAACCGGCGAGTATCAAGTGATCCTCAGGGGACATGAAAAATCAGTAATTCATGTTGCTGTAAGTCCAGACGGCAATCACATTGCTACTGCCGGCGGAGATCCCAAGCTTGTTATTTGGTCTTGTCGAGAACTTTAGCTTTATTCTCAAATGGAGTTATTATTAGCTAACTGAACTAACACCAACGTAGATAGTAAGGGACTGCTCCCCACACGATGTTTAATTTTGGCTTTATGATGCTTGAGTAATCAATCACGAACGTTACGGACTAAGTTCTCACCAAGCTTAAAAGTATTCCACGTTTACCTCACTCGTCAAATCTCAGTTCTGGTTACTAAAATCACCACTCTAATACGACATTGTAGAAATCGCTCGATCTGAGGGCCTTGGAGCAGCTAGCGCTATTCTGGCATAATTCCAAACATGCATTCAAGCAGTGGCCTCGTGATTTGGCAATATCGTGGCCGAAGTATCAGAGGTGCCCTCTCATACCCCTGTGGGCTGTAGATAGCGGGTCATGCTTCCTGTCCGTTATCTGGCACCGATTTAATATTGAGTAATGTGATTAAATAGTAAGGATGGTGGACCATGATGGTCACATCAATGCTCCGGTATACGGATGGAACTTGCTATGTTATCAGACACTTTAATATGGTCTTTCGCAGCCACTCCAAACCTAGATTTTAGAATGAGACTACCGGTTACCAATTAGTTAAACAACGGATGAGTAGCTTAGATGACATTTTTCTTTACTGCAAGATAAAAGCTCTACGGAAGACTCCCCAGGCTTGGCCTGATGTAGTGTGTTGAGTGTCAGCGCGTTGTTACAGCATATACAGCGAAGCCTACAGGGGTCAGTAGAACAGGTCTCCTTCCCCGCGGGAAACCAACCATTCCATGTTACACAACATCAACAGTCGCGCCGCGGAAAGACTTACATCCCCATAATCCTAAACACGGCTGTGTTACACAAAATATAAGATGCAGCAGGTAACTCCCAATGAGCGCCCGTATCGATCTCATCTCCGACCAGCCTGCATCCCTTGTCGAAAGCGCAAATCCCGCTGTCAATCTGAGCAATCAAACCATGCTTGTCTTATGTGCAGGGCTCATCGCACTGAGTGCATATTTCCCTCTGACTCTCCAATAAATCAATCTTCAACCCCAAAATCAAGGCGACGGTCAAAAAGAGATTCTCGCGCTGCCGGTGCTAGAATTCCACGCGACGGCAACTTAGTCCCTGCCTCTGTGCCAGTGCCTCCACCCGACAATTCGACCATCGAACAGTCCGCACTTGATATAGGACTAGAGTCAATATCAACACCAACTCGTGGACACATTCGCGATTCAGCTGCCAGAAACCCAGTACCTGGTATCTCGCCGTTACTATCGAGGAGCGTAGAATGGCCTCGGCAGGATGCTCAAGCCGAGGAGTCGCCATTGGCACTGGGCTCCAACGATGAACAGCAGCATAATCTACACATAGTAGGACCAGCGGTAACATCAGATAATCAAGTTTTGTCCGATTACCTATCTGCGATGCCTAGTTCAGCAAGGGGTTCACGAATCGTCAGGCCGGTTCCAGGAAACAGATCTCGCCCGGTCTTATTCACAATGGTGCAGAAGCGACCGGTGGGATTAGACTCGAATCGCAGCTTTCCAGAGGAGAGACTCCAGTTAATTGAGAAGCTACTGGAACCTTTTACCAGTGATCTTTTAGATGTGTAAGTTCATGGTTGGTTGACACTCGCCACTGCTAACAACTCTAAGTTATTTCGAAAAGGTCAACTCATCCTTCCCGTTACTTGATGAGGGACATTTTCGTAAACAGTATAGAGAGAACAAAGACGGAATATCTCCAGCACTGCTCAGCTGTTTATATGCCCATTCTATTATCTTTTGGAACAGCTCTCCGACTCTGTCTCGACATAGATGTCCTGATGGACGCTTCATCTGGAACCTTGCTACGGAAGCTATATATTCACAATTACACAGGTCTCCTGGACTGTCAGTGATTGAGGCTGCTATTTTGAACATCGGTGGTCGGGAAGTGACTTCACTCATCGGCAACGGAGTTTTGTTCGCTTCTTCAGTCGCAATGGCACATTCGCTAGGTCTGAACCACAGCCCAACGCCATGGGAGATCCCGCAATCTGAAAAGAATCTGCGGATGAAGATCTGGTGGGCGTTATTGATTCACGATAAGTGGTATGGAACAACCTTATAATCTCCGCGTCATTCAGTCTAACATAGTAGCAGGCTAAGTTTAGCACATGGAACACCTCCGCTTATATCCACAACTCTTCATGATGTGCCTAAGCCAACCATAGAGAACCTTTGCGAAGAAGGCGCTTCTCCAGATACGATACTCAAGACCACCGTCTACATCGCTCTAGTTGGGCTGACCGATGTTTTGGACTTGCACTTGAGACATGTCCATCAGCTCCGGAACGCCGACGAAAGTAGAGATACGACACACCTTGAATTGGCTTTAAACAGTTGGGTTGAAGATTTAAGTGATGACATCCGTCGGGTTGTTATCCGCGGAACGAATTTGAGGATCCCTGGCGCCGCAAACCTACGCTTGTCATATTTGACAGTCAGGCTGTTATCTCCAAGGATTGAGCTTGAAGCGGAGAAGCGCATTCGTGAGGCAGGTGACAGTCGCCTGCTAAATCGTTATATGCAAGCCAGAAGAACTGCAGAAGATATTCTCATTCTAACGCAGGAGTTACAGCCAGAACATCTCTCAGACTTTTGGCTTCCCAGTAGCGTCTTTGCATTCTCTACAACAGTCAGTTTCCTTCTACGATGCGCGCTTGAGACAGAGAACTCGACTTCGGGTTTAGTACAAAGCTCTTCGTTGAAGATCGCTTCCGACCTTTTATCTACTCTTCGCTCGCATAAGGAAAAGCACGCTTGGGATCTTGGCGATATATGCTTGGCTCAGCATACCGAAGTCGTGGAAAAGCTCTTGGCGATTACTCCGCCTGAAGACCCAAGCGCTGAAGAACCTCTAGATTTTTCCAACTTCTTTATGTCTGACGACGCTTTTCTCGATCAACTATTTCCAAGCTTGTGGGATCCGCTGCAGAATGTCCGATAGTGTTGAGTACTTTTCCGCGGCCAACTTGGCGGGATCAAAACGGCACATTCACAGAAACCAGATACCTCCACCGGAGCTAAAGGAATATTTTGAGAAAGCACTTGATGGTCTCAATTATGATATATGGTGCTCCTTAGAAAGGAAAATGAAGCCTTGAGCTCAGAACGCCGAATGCGTCTCACTCCCCTAGCAGAAAAACCGCCGAATCCACGCTGTCTCTCTTTTCCTTTCCACTATTCTGTTCATCTTGCTCGGTGAAGAGACTCTCGATGAATGGTAGGCCCTCTTCGTTATCCTTCTCTCGCGGATCCGTCGTTTTCCAGTCAATCAACCCTTGGATATACAGCTCTAGACAACCATCGCATCGTTTTCGAGCGTACTTAATACATCCACAAGTATCACACATTTCTCTTCGCCGATGCTCTATTCGTACGACACTCATCGAGCTACGTCCCATCCGCCATACACATTGCTGGCACCGCATCTTCCAAACAGTCTCGGGGTTTCCTTCGGCCATTGTGATATGCTTTTCAGTGAACTTCCTCTTGGGATAGATCCTGCAGCATATGTAACAAGGGAACGATTGTATCTTATCGAATTCTGTGTTCTGAACGTCCTGTGTCCATTTATCACGAACATGTCGATAGCGCATATGCAGCGGAACCCATTGATTCAGCTTGACAACATCGTTCAACTCGCGGCTGACTTGCGCAAGATGCAGTACATCTAGAAAGCCAAGGAACGATGACACCTTCGCCAATATGTGCGCAGGAAGATTCTCAACACCTTGCCGTTGCCGTCGCGGCTGTGTGCAGACAGACAAGGCCTCGACAATCTTATATTTCTTAGTGTCGGATTCTATTCTTTCCCCGTGACATTTCTCAGATACAGTCCGATATTGTCCGCAGTTATGGCAAAAGTAGTATCTCAACTTGCCGTCTGCACTCGTAGCCGATTTCAAATGGCGCTGTGACTTTGAAGCTGCAGTGCAGTCGAGACAGAACCGAGCGCCCCAGCTGATATCGTAGAACATCTGGGTATTTATGAATTTCCTCTTAGGCAGTAACCTTAAGCAGGTGCTGCAAGCAAAGAGCTCGTGACCTATCTTGCGAAGATGTCCGTCACGCTCGGTGACGAATTCGAGGGCTTGCTCGGGGCCTAGGATTGTCTTTGGGTTAAGGGTTTTGTGAAAATGGCGGTTTGTTGCTGCGAGTCTGAGGATTCCTGCGTAACTCAGATGCTTTGCTATCTCGAAATGTATATCGTAGGGTAGCCCTTGAAAGCATGTTGCAGAGTATTGTCGTGTCATCTTGGCGAGTGGAGGGACCGTGTAAGTCGACTGTTGAGTGAACATTCAAGTCAACCAAGAAGTAACGCTCTCGGATGGGACGATGAATCGGAACGATATATGTGCTTTCTGTATGAAACACAACTGTATACCTCGTACTTTAATAGCTGGGCGGTCGATGCAGTTGGTTGATGCTTCCAGCCGAGCTGTTTTGGCATATAGAAGTATTCGCAAATTTTTAAAAAGGCGTAAGAAAAGAAGCAAATTATGCTTAAAAGAGTAAGTACTTCCTTCGTTTGTACTGTCTTGAATTTGTTTTGCAATTATATCTTCATTACCAACGCCTTCTTTTATAATAAGCGTTGACCATACCAAGTGTTTGCCTACCACCTGAGTCACACGGCATTTAGATGCAATTATTGGCTACTACGACTATAGGAGCCTACTTGTTATCGCCAATCAGAAAAACAATAGTGCGAATCGGAAACTAAGTCCCATTCACGCTTCTTGGCTTCCTTTGTGCTGACGGTGGCTGGGGACATGGAATATCAGGCAGATAGTGGACTGAAGACATCCTTCCTAGGTAGCGATGCACTATTGCTTAATCTTAGCTTCGGCAATTGGTGATGAGAAACGGCATTAAAGGAATTCATTTTTGGGGGCCAATTCGAAATTGACTGTCAATTTGTGAGTCATCTAGCTAAGGGAATATTGATATGAGAGCAAAGAAATGAATACTCCATATACTTACCTTCAATTTTGCTTGAATCATGATCTATTTGCTACTTAATGTCATATCGAATTTGGCGAATAACGAGTGAATATTCCTGTGTGGTGAGATCATGGCGAGATAGTCGGCGTCCTGTTCGAGACTTCGTAATGACTCACTAGAGTCTCACAATCTTCAACAGTACCTGCCCATCAGACCATCGTGAGAACTTCTATACCTTGCATGACCAAAGTACCGATCAGACCATCTCCTCGGGGTTCAAGTTCCCGTTGTAGATCTTGCGATCAGGATGCACAAACTGTTCTAGTGAACTCTCCCATCGCCAGTCTTCTGGCAGGACCAAAGTCTCGTTCTTGGCGATTCTCATCGCAAAGCCCGTCTCTGCGTAACCCAGAGCTCGAAGGCGGGCAACAGGCGAGTCGGAAGCAGCTCTGGGATCCTTCATGTCAGCAAGATGGTCTTTGCCAGTGAGCGTCTCTCGACATTTGTCGCAGTGGACGTAAATGGAGAATCTTTCTACTGCGCATGAAAGTCGGCGACAACGGTTCTCACGTACCAGCCGTGAGCGCATACGATCTTCGAGTATCCTTCTGGCCGGAAGTTCTCCCTGTCGAATGAGGTGATACACAACCCAGTTCTTCTCCTTAGTCTCCAGGAACAGTCGGACACCCTTTTCGCCCATCTTGAACTGACAAGCCTCGCATACCTTCTTCGCTTTATGAGAAGGATAATACTCGCAATGTGGACACTTGCACTGAGGCCTAGCTTGCCAAAGACTAGGCTTATCCACGTTTGAGACTGACGATTGTGCAGTAAGGGCCATGGTGTAGTTAGTATTCTGTACAAATCTTGTCTTGCAAGTAAACAGTGTATCTTCAAAATCTGTGAGACGAAGAGGTAACCTCAAAAAAATGTAAATGGCATTAGCTAAAAATGAACTGGGTATATATAGTCGTAAATCATCATGTCCCGCTCCAAGTGAACAAACGCGTTGTGCATACTGAAACCCTGCGCAAATCATCAACAACCTCCGTCCCCTTTTTTGGTTTCGCTAAAACAGTGAATGACCCCTTCAAATTGATTGTCGTGAACAAAGGAACAAAGTGTAGTGATCGCTGTGGTCGTTATTTGAGTTGGTCAACCGCCAGCTCTTGAATAGTAGTTCTTCTCTTCTCTTTCATCGCTCAAGTTGTCATAACGTTGACTTTTCGTTTTCGATACGCATATATTGGTGAGGCGCATAGTTTGTTGTAGGAGTGACTGGTCGTATCGATTTGGGTCTTTTGTGAGCTTTGACTCGTTTGACGAGGGCGACGGAAATGACGCCCAGAACCATGAGGACTTCCACCACGAGAAGGCCAATGTAGACGATGTTGAGGATTTTTTGCTCGCGCAAGTATGCAAATGTGGTCATACTGTTGGGCAGTGGTGCGGAGCTCGGAACGAGAGGCATGGCAGACAGGTTTCTAGTCCAGTTGTTAGTCGCATTTCCTCAGAGAGCAGTTAAAGACGTCACATACATACCTTGAATATGTGTTAACAAGCCTGCGAAAATCGAAACAACTGAGCGATAGATCCTTTTTTTTGTCCTCCTCTGAACGATGGATATCTCGATGAGTGAAAGAGAGAATAATAAAAGTGAGAACAAAAAGTGAGCGGTGAAATCACCAACAAGAGAGTAAAAAAAGAGGATGACAAGGCCCTCAAAAACTGGGAATATGGGTTCCTTTTTTACCATACATACAGTACTAGTTTGTTTCCTTGGCGCGAAACAAGTTCAAAAAAAACGGCTTATTGGTGTGCTCCCACTCCCTTTCATGGTTAGATGTTAATAGTCTTGACTGGGCTAGGGTTGCAAATTCGCATCAATGCGGTCTGGTTCTGCGTCTGGGGGAGGCGTTAGAACCCAACCGCTTAGACCGCCTTGAAGCCCGTGATGGAGCCCGTTTAAATACGAGAGGGGCGTTTTTCTCAATGGATGGCTTGTCGCTGACCAGTAATCAATACTGTAATGCAAGTGAGATGTGTATACATCCATATATGATAGTGTGACGTTTTTTAAGTTATTAGCGACTTGTCTGTCTCAGATCGCCAGGTGTCCTTTATGCTTCTTCCCCCTTTGTTCCGTTCTCGATTGAGAATGACAAGTCCAAGAGGGAAAAAAACCAAAGTCTTTCCGTCCGGTTGCGAACAAGGATCTTGAAGACCCTAGTCTTTCAAGTCGATCGCCAATATGGCGTGTGACCCTCAGCGCTTGTTCTAAGGAAGCGGGAGAGTGGGCTCTGCGAGATGTACTTTGCCAGATGAGGAAGCGTTTAAAAAAGAAAAAGTGGCGAGAACTATTACCGTCGGCGGCGTTATCGCGTGATGGTGTCTTTTTTTGATATTGCTGTACTTGATACTGTATGGTGTTTAGCACAAGGTTCAGTGCTAATATTAATTATTATGGCATGAACATAGTTAGATATCCTAGTAGAAGGAATAATTTATGTGAGGGTTCGTCTCAAATTGATGGCGGATGGAAATTAGTTGAATCGACTAAAATTGAAGAGTTGCATTGGAGAGAAAAATCCATCAGCGCTTGATAAACTTGACAGGGGTTGGATGCGATAGAATGGAGACGTGTTAGTTGGCAAGCGTGGGAAGGTAAAGGCGGTGATGAAGAAGAGCGCATGGTCTGGGCCTTTTTTCACTAATTCAGTGGTACAACTGTATAAGTGAGTGAGTGAATGAATGAAGATGGTTGGTACCTGTGATGAAACCATTCGCATCGATTCATACATGCCATTTACACTGATGTCAGTAGTAAACTCCTTACTCACATGGTGTTATACGCCATGCATGAACAGATTAAATTAGAACTTATCCGTCCAAGGACGGACGGTACTACAGTACACTACACCTTACCCACAGGACGGGAACTATTAGCGCCCATGAATATGCTAAACCCAACACATAAAAGGTCTCAAAGATGTCACGTTTTCAAAAAGCAGTACCTGTAATACATGCAATGCATACAGTAGAGTGCAGAGAAAGATGAAACACCATAATAAGTGCATCTCAAGTACGCGTGTCTAAACACGTAAACGAATATATCTCATGACTTTATTTGCATAGTTTACTAGGATATTGTTGAGAGGATAACGACGACAATACTAGCCACGATGATCATCTGCCAGAGCGATCAGCTATCAGTAGGAGAAAGAAAAAAAAAAGGGTCTTGACATGTGAAAAAAGGAAAAACTTCATTCATCTGCATCTTGATTTGGTTTGGTCTGAGACTTGTTTCATCAACCTCGCCACAAGACGACGTAAGGGGATGCGGATGCGTTCCTGAAGAGCAGCAGGCATGAGCGACAGCTTCTAGTTTGTTCCCCAAAGAACGCCATACCCAACAGTTCATGATGCTGCTAGAAAAGTACTTGAAACGTCACCCAAAACTGGCGAGACATAATGTATTTCCGTAACAGAATTCACGTGCTCATCATGCCATCAAGCTGGCTTCATCTTCGATGACGTCGCCTACTGCCCCGCAGTCCAGACACCACTCCCCTCCCTTCCCATCTCCTCCACAGAAGCTCCCAGCTCCAGCTCCATCCAAGCCAGACCAAAGACACTGCCTCGTTGGTTGCCTCGTCACGATATTTCTCGGTGTCGTCATTCCTACTTTGTCATTTGCCGCTTTATAAACACCTGCCTGCCCTTTCACCATCTACATAGATACCATTTTCACTACAAGCTTGATACCCCTACCAAACAACACCAAATCTCACAAAAACAACATATTCACCATGTCTGCTCAGTCTACCATCAACGTCAAGAACATCGCTTCGTCCACTAGCGACAGCGAGATCAAGGACTTCTTCAGCTTCTGGTAAGCTCCCCTCACCAAGCATTCTCACAGAATTCATAGCTAACGAAAGTCTAGTGGAAAGATCTCCGATCTCAAGGTGACTCAAGAGGGTGAGACCAAGTCTGCAGAGGTCATCTTCGAGAAGAAGACTGCCAAGAAGACTGCTCTCCTCCTCAACAACACCCAGCTCGGCCCCAACCATCTGGAGGTCACCAGCGCCACCGCCGATGGCGACGACGATGTCCCCGCTACCAAGAACGCTGATCGTGACTCCGACGAGATCACCCAGGAGGAGAAGCCCCGCGCCCGTATCCTGGCCGAGTACCTCGCCCACGGTTACGTCGTAGGCGACGCTGCCATCCAGCGTGCTCTAGACCTCGATGCCGCCCACGGTGTCACCAACCGCTTCTTCTCTACTCTCAAGAGTCTCGACGAGAAGTACCACGCCACAGACCGAGCCAAGGCCACCGATGAGAGCTACGGAATCTCCCAGCGCGCCAACAGCCTCTGGCTCGGCCTGAGCTCGTACTTCGAGAAGGCTTCCAACACTCCTACCGGCAAGAAGATCGCCAATTTCTACACCGAGGGCAGCCGACAGGTCCAGGAGGTCCACGCTGAGGCTCGTCGTCTTGCTGACCTCAAGAAGGAGGAGCACGGTGGAAGCGCCTACAAGGCCGCTGGTCTTGAGAAGGTCTTTGGCAAGGAGAAGACTTCCGGTACTGCCGCTCCTGAGGCTGGTCAAGGTGCTCTAGGTACATCAGTCCCTGCTGCCTCTGCGGACAATGTTCCCAACGTGAGCGCTCCCGAGGGTGGTGAGAAGCACTAAAGGATTAAAAATGGAGGAAAGGTTAATGAAGGATGGATGCGTTTTTTCCAAACCTGATGAGATAGTACTACTGTGGCTTTGTTCAGCCTGTTAACGAATTGTTACGACTTTTTACGCACGGCACAATCGATTAATACAAGAATGATTTCTTGAAATATGTTCCTTCAATGTGATGCTAATCCTCTGAATACTGTTGACAACTTGCTGTAAATTGATTGTCATTCTAACTCAGTTTCATCATGATCTCACGCATGCTGAAGCCTACCTACTGGACAGCGTCTTGAGTATAGTGAAACAGTTCAGAATATTATGAGCACGTGTGAAGACGAATCTCAAGAGTGTATCACGCAATTACTATTTTAGCGGTGCACAAACAGTGGGCAAGGACAGCATGATGATGATTATTTCAGTCGTGGTTTATTAATTCTATCCATACACTAATTCCGTCAAGTCATTACCATCGTGGTATCATTTATTCTGTCAGGTGGTTAGCAATTAGTCACTCAAAATTGTTCATTTCGGCGGTGACTGACTATTTCTCGGTCTTGGAAAACTTCTCATCCACAACATCGTCGGTGATACCCTTGGGGTTTGACTCGAGGTTCTGCAATAGGGATTAGTTATCATGATGGCCATATGTCTATCACTTTAGTATATCATACCTTGAGCTGATCCTTAGGGTCCTTGTCGTCGGTCTTGTTGATACCGTGGCCAGAGGCAGGAGGGTCCTGCTGCTGGCGACCGCTCTGCTGCTCAGGAGGAGGAGATTGACGTCCCTCAGGCATGATTGCTGTTTGTGTATTTGGTGGTGGTGAAAAGGGTTGTAGAGAAGTTTGCTGTTGTTATTGTTGAAAGTGGAATGGTCTCAGAAGAAAAAGAATCAAAGATTAAGTATAAGTACAAGCAGAAAGCAAAGCACGGGCGCAGCAGTGGAAATGATTGCAAGTTGACGTCGAGGTGGAATAGTATGCCGTCATAGAGCGATTACATCATAGGCGAGATCGAGATGGATGTTTATGGAGTCTTTTTATCATAAGATGCGGGCCAATCGACTAAATAGTCGAGGAGGGGTCATCAGGGTCTTTGAGGCTTTTTGATACGGCCCTTTTTCTGGAATTTCAGGAACGTTGAGCTGTAGATTTTCTTGGTGGTTGGATCGAAGCTGTCTTGGAGCTTGAGCTTGTTGCGGATCTTGAAGCTTACCCCCACTTCCAAGGAGGAAGTTGGAGGTTCTATCATGCTTACTCTGAGGATTGAATAATGGTTACAAATATTGATAAGGATCATCACGGTGCTTCATAATAATTGTATATGATTTTCCTCGCATTTTTCTACTTATTTTACTTGTTCCTCTAACTTGTGATTTTCTTGTTTGCAGTGTCTTTATGATGCACCTAATCACCATAAACTATACTCCGGAGCTCACTCAACAGGAGACGCAATGTGGTGGCTCAATCAGCCATAATAAAGTTAGGCTGAGCCGAAGGACGTATTAACCGTTCAGAATTGGTCACTTATCACTGTTACCAACCAGAAAGGAGGACATTCAGTCTCAAATAATTGGTTATCAGTCAGATAACCTTTATCTATAGGGTAACCAACCTGCATTCAACAGCTTCATACCGCAGTTCGACAAACCCCACCAACAAAACCACTCGGAAGCTCTCAGAAGATCCCCCTAGTATGGAGGGGCACTGGCGTGTTTTAGCGTCCACCTCGGCGGTGCCAATGGCCTCATGCTAGCTGCCGGGCCGCTGCTGGACCCCGCACCCGGTCGGGCTCTGAACCTAGGGAAACGTGAAAGCCCCGGAGCTTTTGACGTTCCGCCTAGGTAGGTTGTCCACGTTTGTTCTCCAAACACGCGTCTAACCCAACTACCGGCATATTCCTTTAACCAAAACGCTGAGACAAATCTTCGACTTACAACCTCAACCAGAAACAACATCGACTAAACCCAACCCCAAATAACATACTCCATGACCGGCATGCCGGATCTCAACTCAGTCCCGCCTTCACCACTTCCTCTGGCGGCATCTCGCCGTCAGTCTTCAACTCAGATGGCTACTCCGCCGGCTCCCGCCTCGCCGTCCCTCAATATCCTCCCTTCAAACCAGAATGTCGTCAACCACACTCACTCGCCTTCTCTCCCATCGCCTGTCTTGACCGCTTCGCAACCGCCCTCCCAAGCCCTCCCCGGCGAACCTGGCGTCGGGCCCGGACCTGGGCCGATAAGACATCCTCGTCCGTTGACCGCCGCCGAACTTCATCTCCAGCTTGAAAAGGAGCAGGAAGCTGTTGTAAGTACTGAATGGCCTCGGGGGATCAGGAAACTCGACCGATAAAAGCACAAGAGGTGGAATTATTAGGTCAATTTATGCGATACTTAGAGCATATCCTTAGACTATTTATTTTTGTACTCTAGCTTGGAGATTAACTTCTCTGCTACCCACTGGACTGGGATGGCTGTTCTGGTATACTGACAACTGCTAGGTCAACCGCTTGACTCGCGAGTTATCACTTCTTCGAGCTGCCCAGAACGCCTCGGTCGTGTCCAATACTTCTTCTACTTCCGCCGCCAACTCATCCCACGATGTTCCCGAACAATCCCTCCTTTCTGGCTCAGGATTCTCCATCCCCACCGCTCGACACCATCGAACTTCGTCGACCACGTCCCAGGGCATTGCCGGTCAGCAGCTGTCATCGTCCTACGAAGCACGAATCCACGCTCCTCGCCCCTCGCAGGCTACCCCTCTCTCACGACAGGATAGTGCTGCCTCTCGAAGGAGCCTAACAAATTCGCCCGGACCGCAGCACAGCAGTCTGGATCCGTCCAATTACTTCCAGCAACAGCGAGTCCCGCCGCCTACTTCGATCCCACCTAGCTCTGTTGGTGCAACACCTGGAAGTCTCAGCGAACAACTGAGCCCAGGGCTCATGCCGGCTACTATGCGCTACGAGGAGACAGCATTTTACAGGAACGAACTTGAGAACGCCAAGAAAGAGAATGATGTTTTGAAGCGAAAGATCAGAGAACTGGAAAGACAGGTCCGCCAACGAAGGGCTAGTGACGCAAGTCGACCTAGGAGTGAGAGTGTGAGCACCACAACCAGTGTGAGCGTGACTCCAGCGGGAGGAGCCAGCATAGCAGGACCACGTGAGGGAGGTCTTATCCGACCAGGTGGCGAGCGGGAGCGAGGAATGACGACGCAGAGTATCGCCAGTGTAGCTAGCGTCGGTGTTGGTGTGCCAGAGGAAGAGCTAAAGGTTGGCGAGAGTGCTGCCAGTGCTGGTGTTGCACATAGTACGCAATAGCTTGTGATAGGGACTATGCCTGAGATTTTTCAGGCAAGATCACTTTTGTTGATAAACGAAAGGCGAAGAACAGCGGCGGGATCACGATTTTGATTTGGCGTTGGATGAGGGTTAGACTTATCACGATAACTTTTAGTCACAAGTGGAATCAAAGCGTTTCTTTTCTCTACTGTACATGAATGGATCCGATTACCACAATACATTTCAGAGTCTTCTAATTATACTCTATTAAATTGACAGTAACTTTATTTCAGTAGTATCACGTACGATAAATAACCCCAATGAAGCTAAGCATATATAATTTACACAGCTGTCATACATGTATCACCAAGCTCGTCCTTGATTCCTTAACCAACCCAACCCAACCACCTAGAACAATACTCGTCAATCGACCCTTACGATTGAAAAGACTCTTATCCGTGACTTGCAAACAGGTTACCTAATCACTTGACTATTCTGCCATGGTCCAACTTCACTCAAAATCCGAAAGCCTGCGACATGCTTTACAAGAATAGTGCAGAGTCCTCCATTGTGGCCACTCAGACTTTAAGCTCTCTGGACTCTCAACCGCCGTCGCCCATAAATTTGTATAGTGATCCACTAGCGACGCATTCGCCGGATATTGTCGCCGATTAGCGGAATGCCAATCATCAGAGTCGATGGGTTGGCGGTGCAAGAAAGGATCCTCGGCCGCATGTTCCACGCCCTTCCGAGATACCGGCATCATTGAATTCTTCGCCTCATTGCTGTTGATGAAATCGACAATCTCTTGTTCGGGTATAATCTGTGCCTTAGTAGTTTGGAATCCCTTCCATGGGCCCAAACCGATGGTCTCAGGTATACACACAGCGAATCTATGTAAATGAATAAGCGGGTCAGAGGCTGCAAACCTGACCACATCTATAAGACCTGCATCGGTTCCAGCGCAGTTATAGAGAAGAATGTGCTGTAGTGTTTCTGCATGCTTTGCGAGGAGCGCGTTGAACTCTGTGACGGAAAAGACTAGATTCACAAGTTTAAGTGTGTTGAGATGCTCAAACAGTAGTGAATGTAGGCCGGGAAAGGTGGTCGAACATCTGCTGTTTGGTTCACGTTCAGTCTTGGCATCTGCATCGCGCAGACATAAGATTTGGATTCCCTTGGCAGAGGAAATTATATCGCTTAGCTGAGAGTGCAATTCTCTTCGCTGAAACTCCCAGTCTATAGATGAAGGGAAAACAGCGCAAAAGTCGAGCTCTTTGACGTTGCGCAGTGCGAAGGAGTCAAGCCTTACTCTGAGCGAGCGGAAGACTTCTATCAAAGCCCTATCGTATGTCGTAGCATCGCGTCTAAACTCTTCTTCAGGTGATTCCTCCCTTACGCTGCCAGATTCCGTGTCCAAATCTTCTAGAGCCATGCTCTTGCACAAGAGGCGCAGAGATTCGACCTTGGATTCATAGCTGAGCATGGCCGGCACAATGAAATTATCGAAGCCGTGAATGAGATCCAACCTGGAGAAATAACGGTCTGTAACCTTCCGCAGCGCCAAATCCTCGTGCCAAAGGGCGCCCCTCGATTGAGAAGGGTGCAGTATGACGGTGGTGATGGTCCTCAGATTGACCATAGCATCTAGACCTTCCAAGAACAGTGGACGGAATTTAGGGATCGCATCACTATAGAGAAATGCTTGCACCTGATGGAACCCGACGCTGTCGGGGTACTCTCCATTGTGGTGTGATGAATACCATCGGAGTATCCGAACATGAGGTGCTAAATGCGGCGAAGACGATATTCCCAGGAACTGAAGACGATGCCTTTCTAAGAAAGAGAGCCGTATTACGCTGAAAAGGCGGGGGAGGATGGTTGGGTCGAGAGAGGGCCAGACAAGACGTATCTTTCCGAGGGCTTGACGATCACTGTTGAGATATCCGAGGATTTTATCTATGAGCTCTTGGGGAAGATCATAAAAATTCAACATGTTGTTCGGAAGTTGTGAAGCAGTTATGGCGAGAGAGTATTTGCATGTAAATGTAGGATGAAGTCGGCCTGCAAATGGTGATTGGACGTCATCACGTGTGGATCTTAGGCTGCTGCTACATGGTGTTCTAGGATTGCTATAATCTCAAGATCAATTCACTAGATAGCAACGTATATCATTGTTCCATAGGTCATCGATGATCGGGTACATCGAGGAACCCTAGGGTTCTACGATGTGTTATTACTGCTCATTCTTTGCAGGTGTGTAAACTTCTGGAGCAGGAATTCTGACTACTCAAGAGCTGCTTTGGCTTACAAGTTAACCAGGTTTTGGGCCGGAAATACATATACGCTACTGTGCAAACAAGTACAACCCTACGAGGTCCCTGATAAGATAAAGAAAGTCCTGGGTTGACGAGAGAAAACAGCCAAAGCTCGTGGTTTTACAATAAAAGGTAAGCAGAGGTTTCTAAGGCCTCGTCGGTGCCCTTATCCTACCTAGTTGACCATAAACGCAGCCTCAAGTACAAGGAAATTTGAACTTATAGTAGGCATGGCAGGCAGTGCAATAGGAATAAGCACTGATCATAGGTAGTCAAGCCCTCACTTTTATCTCCTTCTTACCGTCGGAGAAAATAGAGCAATGTTGCGCGCAATCCAGGGCAGAGATCGCTAGATTCCTCAACATCAGAGACACTCACTGTATTAAGGCTTTAATGGCTCTTACTACTTTCACACACGGAGGCGTATATTAAATCAGAACAAAGACACACAACAACTAAGCAAATCGGAATCACATTATCTCCCCATAACGTGCACATCAAACAAAACCATAGCAGCATTCCAACCACGTTCCTCTATCCTCTTGCACACTCTCCCATTCTTCCCTAGCCACAAACACTCCAGCACATCCAGGTTCACTTTATTAAGTCAACCTGAGTTGCTCATCTCCACATCTGTCCCAATTTCAGAGCGCCTTGCCCGTATAATTGAGTCAACCACCCCATTCGAACAATCTTCCGCACGGCACAAATGCAAAAGAACAAGAACAAGATCACAATCACGTCCCGGAATGACAAACCTCGCTAGATCAGTTCTGCACAGGCTCAGAAACTCACGCATGACGTGCAGAAGAAGAACCGTTTCTTTATGGTCAAGGGAAATGAACATGGGTACATCCCCTTCATCATCCGGCAAGCTCACATTCTCTAGACTGAATCTAGGTGCGCCTGATTCCAAGAGCACCTGCGCTCCGCGAAGATAGGCAAGACCGCCACTGCTCTCGAGAGAAGTAATCACTTCTTGCACTTCTTGTACAGGGTTCCCAACAGTAACCAAGGATCGTAGAATGATAGTGAATGAATTTTCATTGTTGAGTGAGGTCCTAGCGCGATCTATGTGTCCTAGGCTAGATGCTACATCTACCTGATAGCTCTGACTAAATTGGTCTCCCTGACCAGCACCAAGAGATGAAGTTCCATCTTGGACCGGCTCTTCCAAGCCGACGTCTAGCATATCCGCATCCTGCGTAACACCATGGACAGAGGAGTACTCCTGGTTCGACATATCCATACCGAGTCGTGCGTGAAAGAAACAATATTGTACGTTCTGATGAGTGCTTAAGGCGCGTTCTGGGCGTACAACGAATACTAATCAAAGGATGGCCGTTTCAAATCAAGGTACCCTTGAAGATATACGATGATACTATACCAGGTACCACAAGAACTACGCGACGTATACGAGAAGGATTGATCACGATCGAAGACGACAGCCCCGTTGAGATGTCCCGAAGAAAAGACGACTACTAGAATCGCAATTAGCGGGTGCCTCAGCGCCGGTTTGCTGGGAACCTACGTTCCCAAGAATGTACTTACCTTGATTTGTAGCGGTTGGCGGTCCGATGATGGATGATGCTTGAAGGAGAGGAGGGGAAGAGCCAGCAGCGCGTCGCCCGTCTTGAGTAGGTACCTAGAAGCGCGACGTCACGTGGACACGCGTTGTGCTTTCAACTTGAAGGGCAGCTTTCCCGTTTGCAAGCTGCACCATTTAATGTTCTGACGAGCATTCGTCATACCCTGTTGGCATCCTGCGCGACCCCGCACCTGTACTGTCGACCAGGCTGTGGCCGACGGAACATCAATATATTGTCGCTAACCTCGCAACAACCTCGAGCACGACGATCAACCTTATATCTCTCAAACTCTACCGGTATCCAATGATCTTCTTTAGCCCACGGCAGCTCAAGTAAATTAATCCTTGATCCAATTAAACACATGGACATAGCCAGCTATTAGTCTGTATATTATCAAGGCACCAAGAGTACCGCCAAATAACACAATCAAGTCAGAAACAGTGCGACCCTTAATATGATGTATATACACACTGCATATATATAACTGACGACCCGGTAAGAAGACGGTAATTCAAGTCTGGTACAATTCCGCATGTCGAAGCTCCAGGAGTAGAGGACTCTGGGTGGAAACTGCTTGAAGAACCATACAGCTGAGCTAACTAGAAGAGCAATGTCTTGCTTAAAGCACCGAACAACACGAAGGGAACCAATGATTTGATATGGGCCGCTTGGCATTTGTGTTGGGCGAGAGACTCATTCTCACCACGTAAATGTGGCGTATGATTGAAGTATGGATTTCCATAGCTGCAGTGTTTATTGACAATACTGCTCATGTGGTGCCCGCTTACATGCACCTTGAAATGACCCTTTTTGGGTACATATGTTTCGTTGTCCAACAACATGTGGACTGAGAGTTGTGTAAGACTTAGAAACGAGTGGAGTTAGTACTTTTTTAAGTCCGAGTTCCGCCATGGAGATAGACCATATTTATCGGCCTTAGATAGATCAATTTCCCACTCCTTGTAACGATTGTGGATTATTCTGGGTTGGAATATGCGCTTCAGAGCCTCATAGTCCGCTTATGGCGGAGTTTGTCGCAGTATTTTATCTCAAGACCACCAATACTGAATCCATATCTTACTCCCCGGAAGTCATACCCATTGCTCTGACCACTGACCATTGAATTATCTTTCCTACCCATCCTAAAAAAAACAATGCATCTCATCCTCACTGGAGCGACCGGCCTCGTTGGGTCCAGCGTTCTAGATGCTATGCTTAAATCGAAGGAGATCACCAAGATCTCTATCTTGAGCAGAAGACCAGTACCTTTGGCGGGGAAAGACCCAAGAGTCAATACAATAATCCATAAGGATTTCGCAAACTATGAGCCTCAAGTTCTCGACCAGCTGCAAGGTGCCAATGGAGTCGTCTGGGCATTGGGTATCAGCCAGCTCAAGGTGACAAAAGAGTTCGTCTAGAAACGAGATCCACTGAAAAGAAACCTGCTAACGGCTTTCGAACAGAGAATATGTCACTATTACTAGAGACTTCCCTCTCGCTGCGGCCAAGGCACTCTCTACCCTGTCACCTACAGAGGAGCCCTTCCGCTTTATTTACGTTTCTGGTCACGGTGCGACCACAACCCCAGGAACATTTACTCCTTACTTTGGGCGCGTAAAGGGAGAAACCGAAAAGAAACTATCTGAGCTACGGACATCAGAGTTCCAAATCGACACTGTACGTCCATGTGCCGTGGACGCCGCCAACCACGATGCTATCAAACCTCACATTCCCAGTCCTGGTATGGTATATAATGCGCTAAATTTTGTCTTTGTGCCCATTTTGCGGACGGTGCTTCGTTCTATGCATAGTCCAACTGAACGACTTGGACCTTTTCTGATGGAGATGGCGATGGGAAAGTACGACAAGCAGTTGAATGTTGGCGGTAACGATATCTTGAATTTGAATGGTTCAAGAATACTGGACAATGCGGCATTCCAAAGACTTTATCGACCTTGAAGAGCTGTCTTGGCTATGCAACATAGAACGCCTTTGAGCGTTGGATCAAGTACCATGTTGGTTGACGAAAGAGATTTTATGTATTTTCCTCACTGTTCATCCAGCGCCACCTTTCTGTTTCTCGGATATTTACCTTATACTGGAGTTAATTATACCAACAAGTTTAATCATCACGTGCTTATGCATTTGGTCTCGATGGATGGATGCTTTTCGGGTGGTCTTGGAGGGTCTAGAAGCAGTTGGAGGGGAACAATGATAAGAGTTGCAACCAACTGACCTACCAATTTTGGATTAGATTAGACTGTAGTAGGTTTTATTGGCCCCTTTGTCTTGCTTGTTGCCTTTTCCCTACGAGTTCCCATCGCTCTATAAGTAATGAGATAGGACCCTTGCGCCAAGAAATGATTCAATTCTTTTGCTCTTGCACATGCCCTCATTTCCATCTACTCTCTTTACCCGGTAGTAGGCATCGCGACGCTGCACCAACAAATTAGACTACATATTGGTACATTATGAGTGCATTTAAGCATTTGTCGTCTTTTCAGAGATGTTTCTATTGCTTTGACCCTCGAATATTCCTTTGCCAAGGGCTTTCCTCATAGAATGAATTGGGATCTGACAGTTCACTAAAGCCAAGCTTTCTTCACATCAGCACCTTCCCCGCCGTTTATTCTTGGCCCGAGTCATCGCATTCACCTGCCCCAAAGCCCAAGCTCAAGGCAGGAAGGTATTGCGCACACATGAGTCACATTCATCAAACCAAGAGTCTAGGTAATTATCGCTCATCTTAAGGGTGGTGATCAATTCATCTCTTAAACTATGGTATTCCAAAATAACAACGCTACAACGCCGGCTATAAATCGTTCATCCTTCAACATGCACACATACTGGGTTCGACTTTAGACCCGGTTGGTGGCATCCTTCTCTTGCGCATCAGACTCCTGAGCGTCCTGTGCGACAACCTCAGGAGGGTCTTCAATACCAGTTTGCTTGTAAACAATCATGGCCGCGAACAAATCGCCAGAGACGTTGACCGCGGTACGGAAACGGTCGTGGAACCAATCAATAGCAACGATGACAGCGTACATTCCAGTAAGCTCGACATTGACGGAGCGGGCAATCATGATAAGGAGGACGAGGGAAGCCGAGGGAATGGGAGATACACCAATTGAGGCCAAGGTGGACAGGAGCGCGACGATGACATACTCGGTAGGTCCCAGGACTTTGCCTTGAGTGGCAGCCATGAAAACCAGAGCAGCAGGGAGGTAGATGGCGGTACCGTCCATGTTGATCAGACAACCAAGGGGAAGAGTGAACTTGCGCACAGTGGCGGGGATGCCCTGAGCCTTGGCGCATCGAAGGGTAACCGAAAGGGTGGCAGCAGAAGATGCAGATCCCCAGGCCGTGATCCAGGCTGGGGAGATCTTGATCCAGTACGCATATGCGTTCATCCGAGCCAAGAAGAAGAAGATGATGGGGACGACAACCAAGATGTGAAGAAGCATGGTGGAGAGAGTGGCACCAATAAGAAGACCCAGGTTGGAGCCCATATCAGCAAGATCAAGCCTCATCAAGTTGGGCAAGATGAGAAAGAAGACACCGATGGGAGCCACCGCAATAAGGAAGTTGACAACTTTGGTGACCATGCGCTCGATCTCCTCGGCGACTCGAATGATGGGCGATTGAGGGGACTCAATGAGATATCCAACAATGATGGCAGTAATGATGACAGCAAGGAGCTCGTCGTTTGCCAGTGCGCTTACAATATTGGCGGGGACGAAGGAGTAGATCATATCCCGAACGACTTCGATGATTGCACGGTCCTCGGTGTCGGGCAGAGAGTCGTTTTCTTCCAAAGGTCCTGCGTCAACTACAGTATACTGCTTGGACCAGACGAGACCCTGCATGATACAAGAAACCATGATGGAAATGAGGGTGGTGATGATGTAGTACCCGATGGTCCATTTAGCGAGTTTGGAGCCTCCGTTGGACATTTCACGGAGCCTGGTAACAGCAAGCAACATGGAACAGACGATCAGGGGAAGGACTGGCTACATGTCAGTGGATGAATCAAATGCCATTTCACCTGGGAACTTACCAATTGCCTTGAGGGCTCTCAACCAAAGGTTACCAATAATTCCAAGGCCCGTGATGGCATCCTTGGGAATCTCATCAGCCTGGGTAACGACGACCAAACCGATGGCGATAGCGAGAACGGCCGCAGTGATGATCTGAAGAGCATGGCCAGGCTGCTTGAAGCCATGCCACCACGGCCTCTTGACGACCTCCTCCTCAATATAGCCTTGAGGAGTATCGTTGCTAGAATTGGTAGGCACCTGCACCGGGTGCTCCTCGGGCATTTTCTTGACCTCTGGAGAAGACATGGCAATAGCAGCAAGCTTGGCTTGAGTCTGTACGAACGAACAACAAGAAGTTTGCTGAAGAGCCGGTCGAGTAGTGAAAGAGAAGGCAAGAACAGATGATGAGAACCCAGCCGAACTCACAGAGTCCCCCAGCATTTATAGCTCACGTTGCTCGCCATTGCCAAGCCAGTTGGATTAGATGGGAGGGGAGCGCTCAAGCTTGGCCTGGCTGAGAAGAGAAGGTGAGCGTTACGAGATTCTTTCTTCACTGCCAAGAGGACAAGCATCACCTCCTTGGTATTGATAACCTGGGGGTGCTCGGGTAGGCCGACTCAAAGTCGCTCGTTGGTGGACGTTGTGGGGGAAAATCCAGGAGCATCTGTTGACTGAGAGCTGGGATTTGCCCGAGGAGGCGACGATGCCAAGAGAAGGTGCAGGCAAACGAGTCGTTGGAGCAGAGCCGCCAAGAAAGCCAAGAGCTTGAGGCAGTCTTCCAGCCCGTAACATGTTGTACATTCCCCCCAAGCCAAGCCGCCACACACGACAGAGTACCATGCGTTATGGATATTGAGTCCCATTCTTTAGTTATGGAAAGGCTTGGGTTTGCACAGACGGGGACGAATGTTTGCGTTATCTGGCCAAGCTTCTGGTGGATGCAAGCAAGTTGCATGTTTTACGAAATACCAAGGCTTGATATCAACGCGATGCGGAGACTCAGTCGGCTCTCCATATATTCTATCTTTCGTGGGAGATAAGGCGCTGAAGAGCAACTTTAACTGGTTACCATTGGAGATAGGCGTTGTTGGCCATGGCAGATCAATTCTGTCAGACAAGAAACGCAATGGCGTCTAAAACCAACTGCACGCATCACACGGTACAACGTTCGACTGGCAGTGCCTTAAACAAAGGCTGACTAACAGAAATATCTAGTGTCACTACTACTATCGCCCAATTGCAATTTTCGTACTTTGGGGGTCAATATGCCTCGGTCATGCACCTCTGGACAAAGAACACGCCACGCACGGAAAGATCTGGATAATTTCAAAACCACAGCACTGTCGAAGAGCCACTGCAGATTGCAGATTCTACAGCATTGTCGGCCGATTGCTCCAAGTCTGCAATTTTGGTGGCCTTGACGCTGGATGGACTAAGTCAAGGGTCTAGATATGCCTCCAAAATCTGCTCCTACGGCCCCCTGAGGTGGAACTCAGAGTCTGAGCCAAGGCCCTAGTACTGCGCCATTCCCATACAAACAAGATTGGAGATTCCTCTCCGTCGTTTCTGCTTCTTGCCGTAGCGGAGATTAACTACTTGACTACTTCGGAGGATCATACCAATTGACCTGGCGGTTGATTCTTTTTCTTTAGGTAACAGCTTGAGAAGCGAGAAGCAGAGAAGATGCCGAAATCCATCTTGTGGATATCTCCTGTACCCCATCCTCTTGGCTAACCGCGTCTTGGATCATCACACGCACACTACTACGTTCCATCGAAACCCCTTGTCGACCATTATCTCGGAACCATCTCGTAGTTTAACGTCAAGCTGTCCAAACCAATTCATCGCTATGCATGAAGATGTGCATGGCATCTAACTATAGACGATGTCGTCTGTACCTTACTGTATGCGCGGGTAGCGCTTGGAGATAACCGGGCATGATCATCGAAATGTTAACCATATGAGGCTATTAAGCATAACCGGGTCACGGCTCCGCCCCGAATAAACTACTGCAAAGGGGCCGCCAGCGTGAGAGTCTAGGGAGGAGACAATCTGACATCTCACAGTCCGTTGGTTGGAGTAACCTTTACCCCAAAAGTTCGAGAACTTAATTCGGAAGGACATAGCACGCCTTATGTGTCGACNTCATCGAAATGTTAACCATATGAGGCTATTAAGCATAACCGGGTCACGGCTCCGCCCCGAATAAACTACTGCAAAGGGGCCGCCAGCGTGAGAGTCTAGGGAGGAGACAATCTGACATCTCACAGTCCGTTGGTTGGAGTAACCTTTACCCCAAAAGTTCGAGAACTTAATTCGGAAGGACATAGCACGCCTTATGTGTCGACAAACGAGGGCTGTCAGCCGATAGCTTGCTAAAGGGACCAGGATTAGCCAGCCTGCACCGCTACACAATTCCTCAAATACAGAAGACAGCAGTCCTGATGTTCTGCTGCCATGTCTTATGCACCCTTGCGAGGGATGCTCGAGTGTGGTCAGAGAGACCATGGATGTTGAAGCTTATCCCACTCAGGTTTAATGCCCGGGCAATCCTGCATTCAAACATATAACACGGGCCTCAAGTCTAACGGCCATCACGGTCAAGAATACCGTCACGGAGTGCGGAGTACATCCCTTTACTTGAAAGCGACTCTCTCACCCTGCAGAATATTGAGTTATTACGTTTAAATACCCACTTGTGTCCGCTGAATAAAGTAGGTGAACAAGGTTGCTTGACTCGTCATTGCTTTCGACCAACTAGAAGAAATTATTACCAAATTATGCATTGCTGGCGCTATCATTCGCCTTGCATACATTGTCTCGATGAGGTGCTGGCTGATGGTTACAGAAAGTAACAAATTAGAAATACTATACCTAGAATTGCGGTGCAAAAGTAGATGGATGGCACAACGTCGCCTGCGGGCGTCAGTGGCTTGGCAAGTAGTGAGATTGGGAAACTGATCGTTCCGTAAAAGGCATGTACAAAAGTCCTGGAAAAGTCTTGGAAGTTCTATGGAAGCTCCCATAGGAGGGCTGATCAAGGATTTAGAGAGCTGGAAAGCTTATTGAGATTATACTGTACATGGGAACAATCTGAAGAGTGATGAAAGTTGCTGACAACCCGCTTATAACCGTTTCTGGCCTCCTTTGGCCCCTCCCCCAGACGAAGGCCAAGATATTCACACGCTGGTGATTGGGTCCCCCACAACTCATCGAGGCTTCGTGCTCCTTCTGAGATGTTGAATAGAGACTATACGTAATAGAAAACTGACTGTCATGGACTTCTCCGCAGTTTCCTGGAGGCGACGAAAGCTTGGACATGTGGAGGTACAGGCGTCTTTTGCTTAAAGTTGAAATGCTGGAATTGATGGCGATGACAGTTACTGCTTCTTTCTTTGCAGCAGATGTGCAAGTGTATATACCTCCAGCAAGTCTTGCCTGACAAGAAGGAGAGCAGCAGTTCTTCCTGGATGCTAGTCCTGATTACTGGACCCCCATACGATATATCCGACATATGGGTCCTTTGGAGGCTCTTACCAGGTTTACCGGCATTCAATACTGGTTTCCGTTGGCGTCCGTCAACTGTCCGAGAACATATATAGACTGAGCTATGGCCATGTTTGAAGAGAAGAAAAAGTGTTGGCCAGTTCATCGACTGATGGAGAGCGAGATGGATACCGATCCATGCAGTCTTTATCGAATGGCAGTCTGATAAAGACGGTTACTAGTCGGGCCATTTTTCGTCAACTGCGTTGCTAATAGATTTACGAAAAAGTCTTGGCTAAAACACAGGTAGTTTGCTTCCCGCTGCTTCGGCCGATTCTAATACCTTGGTATGTTGTTCTTGTTATAGATTTTCTCTATGGTTACCAGCAAAGGCGCTTATTTGAGAGTTGATCCCAAATCCTAACTATCTGGACCAGATTCAACGTTACTTTGATGATACTTTGGACCACATGCTACGTCTTTTTTATATCGGCACAGCAACCCATCCATGCCCGTCCAGTCTGTTATTCAGATGTTCTGCTGTCACCATAACCGCCTTTTCTAGTCTTCAGTCTAACAGCAGTTTAGGATCCAAGGTTTTCATTCATTTCTTCTATATTCTCGGTTGACTAATCAATCACATTTCTAAGTTGGAGCGTGACGCACAATTAACGCAGGCACAAACCGCACAGCCACGCTTTACCGAATTCGGCTTAGCTTGTACTTACTTGCCTCACCTGGTCTTGACCGAGAGAAAGAGCAACTTGACTGATACTCTGTCTGCCTTCCTGCCTTGAAATGATGAAAGCAAATTATTGAACATCTTCAAAATATGGGTTTGTCTTCATACTAACTCTCTTACTCGCTAAACATATAAAATAAGACTCGATGTTGAAACACTCGGGCAAAAGCTTGCTCAACACATCGCTCATCGTGCACTTAACTTAGTGACAAAGCGACCATGACGATAAAGTCATCATTTGCGACATTTGTGCGGTTTTTGGCCACGACCCGATGATGTTAAATACCGACTCTGGAAGCCTCTCGAGACAAACAGAATCTCTCATAGTTTCATTCAATAACATTTGCAATACTTTTTTCCCTCTTCTTTTGATCCCAAACGCTCGCGTGCGTCAATCAGTCAAAGTCTATTATTGCATCAACTTTATTCACTGAGCGCATCCATATATAAACCAACAATATCTTTCACAGACACAACACAACACACTTTCCAACAGTGACCAACACAGCAAACATGTCGTCTCCGAATATTGTCACGACCTCTTTCCTTTTGGGCAACCTCCATTGCCCAACCTGCGTCACCTTGATCCGCTCCCTATTACACGATACATTCGGCGACAGCGTACTATGGGTTTCTCCTAACCTCGTCACTTCTGTCGTCACAATCGAGCACAAGGACAACTCTTTCGCTTCCGTTGGCAGCATGCAAAGAGTTCTTCAAGACGCCGGTTTTGATGTATGCGGCATCAACACCACTGCAAACTCTGCAAATGATCTCCACCATACCTCACAAGTGGAGGGGGAAAGCAGCCGCGTTGAAGAATGCTCTGACGGCTGGCTAGACTCCTTTTTTCAGTTCTGGCGCCCGCAGGTATCACCCCTTGCTGTCGAGAAAGCACGTGCAGCTCACCTCGAGAACTGTGAGGCATGCAGACTTGAGAGGCACCCGCAAGAATCTTTCCCATCAGAGGATAAGAGACAGCTGGTGCGAGTTTCTTCTACTGTATCCGACACTGCTACAAGGCGTGGTTCTGCACCTTTTCCTTTGCAAAAGGTCGTTACTGGTACAGCTCCCGTGCCATCCTCACGAGTGACACTGTCTATTGGCGGCATGACATGTGCTGTTTGTGTCAACACGATCACACAGGAGATTGAAAAATATCCCTGGGTCACAAAAATTGCCGTCAACCTTGTTTCCAATAGCGCAACTGTCGAATACACCGATGGAGATCGGGCTCAGGAGATTGTAGATGCCATCGAAGACCTCGGATATGAAGCCGCAATCGATCAAGTTGTCAACTTAGAAGAGAGCAAGGTATCAGTCGACGAGCGCGAGGTCGAGGTTCGCGTTGATGGTATATTCTGCCTGAGATGCCCGCCACGAATCGTTACGACACTCAAGAGTCTTGCCCCAGATCGACTTCAAATTCTCCGAGAACCAACCGTTCAAAATTCCATTCTGAAAATCCGATATACCCCTAATGCTCCTAGCTTTACTATTAGACAAATCCTGCGTGCCATCGAAGCAGCTGATGAGTCTCTCAAAGCATCTATCTACCATCCTCCAACTCTCGAAGAGCGGTCTCGAATTATCAGAGCCAAGCATCAAAGAGCTCTGTTGTACCGCGAAATACTCACCCTCATATTCGCCATACCTACCTTCATCCTCGGAATAGTTTACATGAGCCTACTGCCCGACTCAAATCATGGAAAGATGTATCTCATGAAGCCTTGGGTCTCAGGGTTAAGCCGCCTCGACATTGCACTTTTTATTCTCGCCACTCCAGTTTATTTCTTTGCTGCCGATGTGTTTCATATCCGAGCAATCAAAGAGGTGCGAACAATGTGGCGTTCGGGAAGCCGCATGCCCGTTATGCAACGTTTCTACCGATTTGGCAGCATGAATATGCTTGTTTCGCTAGGAACCAGCATAGCCTATATATCCTCGGTCGCACAGATGATTGCCGCAGCTGCATCTAGCCGCAATCATCATGGATCTGGAGCCGAGATGTACTTTGACTCTGTCGTCTTCTTAACGCTGTTTCTACTTGCGGGCAGGCTCATCGAGGCATACAGCAAGTCCAAGACGGGCGATGCGGTTGAGATGCTGGGCAAGCTCCGCCCAACTACTGCCCTTCTCATGGAGAAGGATTTGTCGGGTAACCAGGTCACTAATACTGTACCTGTTGATCAACTTGACTCTGGAGACCTTATCCGTGTGCCTCATGGCGCATCTCCCGCTGGTGACGGCATCGTCGTCACTGGAGAGACCAACTTTGACGAGTCGAGCCTCACTGGCGAGTCACGTCCCATCAAGAAAACAGAAGGAGACACAGTCTTCGCTGGAACCATCAACAAAGCATCTGCTATCGTTATGCGTGTGACCGGGACTTCTGGGAAATCGATGCTTGACCAAATAGTTCAGGTTGTTCGAGAAGGCCAGACAAAACGAGCGCCTATTGAGCAGATTGCAGACCTCTTGACTACATATTTCGTGCCGGTCATTACTTTAATAGCTGTCCTCACCTGGATTATCTGGATGGCGGTTGGCTTTGCTGGAGGTGTGCCAAACCACGAAGCGGATTCTTCCGGCGGCTCGATTGTGTTTGCCCTTCAGTTTGCCATTGCTGTTTTTGTTGTTGCATGCCCTTGTGGCCTTGCGCTCGCAGCGCCCACTGCCATTTTTGTTGGCGGCGGTATCGCGGCTAAGCACGGTATTCTTGCCAAAGGTGGTGGTGAGGCGTTTGAGAAGGCGAGCAAGATTGATTGCGTCGTGTTTGATAAGACGGGTACTCTCACCGAGGGAGGGGAGCCGCAGATTACCGACTCCGTCATCTTTCCCGACACTCCATCTGGCGGTGAAGAGCGTCAGGCACTCCTATCAGCCCTCAAAGCCGTCGAGGAAAGCAGTAGTCATCCTATAGCCAAGGCGATTGTCTCGTTCTGCGGTGACGTCCCGGCTGCTGACATTACTGACCTTGAGGAGTTGGCTGGCAGAGGCATGAAAGCCTCGTTCAGGGGCGTTGATAGCCAAATGGACATGATTGTCGGCAACGAACTACTCATGAGTGACTATTCGGTCACAGTTTCTCCTCACGTCTATTCACTTCTCAATACCTGGAAATTCGAAGCCAAGTCTGTCGCTCTGGTCGCTACGAAGCCATCAACTGCCGAAACCTGGACACTGGCAGCGGCACTCTCCATCTCCGATCCCATCCGTCGTGAGACGATTCCCGTCATCAAAGCCCTGACTTCACGAGGAATACAGGTTTGGATGTTGTCTGGTGACAACGTCACAACAGCCCGCGCGGTGGCGCAGCGCGTAGGCATCCCCTCGTCTAATGTCCTAGCTGAGGTTCTCCCTTCGGACAAGGCAGCCAAAATCTCATCACTCCAAGCCTCTCTCCACGCAAGCGGGTCAACGACCAAACGTGCAACTGTCGCCATGGTCGGCGACGGAATCAACGACTCCCCCGCACTCACCACTGCCGATGTGGGCGTCGCCATAGGAACAGGGAGCGACGTGGCCATTAGCAGCGCAGCCTTCGTCCTCGCAACATCGCAGCTGACGGCTGTCGTCACGCTTCTCGATCTCAGCCGTGCAGTGTTTCGTCGCATTCGCGTCAACTTCGCTTGGGCCCTTGTGTACAATATGCTGGCTGTGCCTGTTGCGGCTGGGTGTTTCTATCCCGTGGTGACTTCAAGCGGAGAACATGTCAAGTTGGATCCCGTGTGGGCGGCTCTCGCAATGGCCCTGTCAAGCATCAGTGTAGTATTGAGCAGCCTGAGCCTGCGGGCTCGGATTCCCGGTGTCGGATTTCGGCACCGCATTGTTGAAGTCGACGAGGAGTAAAAGGAATGAGCGGCGTATTATGCCTGCGTTTAGATAGTGATGGCTTGACTAAGCCCCAAAATACCGTACCAAGTCAGATCGGGTTTGAATTTCAGGGTCTGTTTAGATAATACCATAATACCTATTACTACTGTTACAGTTACGTATGCAGTGCTTACTCCTCGGGCATCTCACACGCATATGCCATAATATCGATCTGTCCAAGAACCAATGGAGGGATTCTCGCAAACACCATTTCTAGAAACACTTACCCCCAGTAAATGCACTCTCGGCCCCGACGGCATACAAAGAGGCTGCAGAGTTGAGACTAAAAACCAATATGCACACCATTTCGCGCTCTCAGCGGTCGCGCGCTCGCTCTTTTTCGTCCGAAGGATCCGCGAGTAGCCACGATTTATTTAATCTCCCCAGCGTTTATTGCTTGGGTAGATGAGAGAAGGGGTCCAGGGGGAATTAATGAACTTGAAAAAAATCAGATATACTTATGGCAATGACGATACTTTCAGGACTAAAAATATCTTTTGACTACCGTGCTGATCAAATAAAATGGAGATGTTAAGTCTACACGTTTCAATTGAGAATGAAACATGACGCTGTTCATGCAGTCATAAAAACCTCGTATCAAGTAAACATGTTTAATAAACTCCATAAAACAAGCTCAAAATCCCCCGTATTGAAGAATTCGCCCAATCTAATCCGCCACCTGCATACGCAACCGTCTACGTTGTCCTCTTTTTGTCTTATCACACGCCCCGCTTGTTACCAAGTTTTTTGGTGTCTAGTTTGAGTCATTGAAGATATGTGATATTTCATCATTGCATGACACTTTGTTTCTGGTCCATGGGTTCTTGATGATGGTATGTACATCTCCATTTCTTTTCCGTCTCTTGCTTACACCGACGGTCGGACTCGTCAAAATCCGGATTCGAAGGATTCAAATTGTTTGCAGTACAGTACTCCTTCGGAGACTAGATGTCGGCATGATTGGTTATAGGGACAAGTCAGCCTACCAAAATTGGCAATGGGCCTGGGAACAACCCTGCAACGTAGAGGCCGACTGTCAGGCAGTGAATAAGGCTTATTTTTAACACACAAGTCAGATTTACAGTAGTATTCATTCAACATAATGATATGGATTACTTTGCTCATTCTAAGAAAAGGCATTCTTTGAGGCATATCGCGGCATATTGCCCGATTTGTATTTGTAGTGTAAGTAAAAAGAGGTAGGTATCTTATCTGTCTTGTCTTATTGTTATTGTATGCACCGCCTGAAACTTTGTACCCAAAAAAGTGATTCCCAATTAAAAACTCCACGTCCCAAAATCATTTGCAAACGAGGCAGTGTACTCCATATTCCTGTTGCCGTTTCATCCTATACCAATCCAACCCAACCCAATACTTTGTAGAGGCCGTCAAATAACGTAGATAGTGCGTGATTCAACCCACCCCAATCCAGCTGATCCCGTAACAGAAATTGTAATGCACACGCCCCCCTTATCCCCGGGGAGGCACCTGTCTTTCATGCAAAAACCCCAAAACGCCGGCTTTCCCATTGGAAAGCTTGGGACCCAGGTAAATTCGAGAATAGTGAATAGAACAAAGGGAATAATGATGGGTGGTAATCTACCATCCCATTGTGTATCTGGTTTTCTAAAGAAAGCAGATGTAGAAAAGCAAAAACCGACCGACGCCTTGCCAAGCAGTCTTTTACAATGCGAAAAATGTGCAAGTTGGATGCCAAACGTTGGTCCGTATAAACGCCGAGACTATACATTAGGTATCAAGTGCGTGCGCGCACGCAGCCCGATTGTGGTTGCTCATCGCACAGCGACGCCACCACCGAGGAGACGACCCCACATTCCACGTCTTGAGCGCTGCTGCTGTTGTTGCTGCTGCTGCTTCTTAGTGGCGTCTTGGTAGTGCTGGTATTGCTGGTACTCGTCGGCAGTGATCTCGTAAGGAAGCATGCGCCCGCTAGGCATGTGAGCCTTGGGGTAGTCGACATCGGGGACAATCTGTACGGGTGAGTCGTATAGGCTGCCCTGTTGCGACTCGTAGTAGTAAGGCTCAGGCTCAGAGAGCTCCAGAGGAGTAGTGACCTGGGAGTAAGCGCGGCCAGAAGAGATAGATGAGGCGTAAGAGCTAGAAGAGCTGCTGTAACTGAGACCAGGAGGAGTAACAGGCCCTGAGAGGTTTCGTGCGTGCTCGGGTGTTGATCCTCGAGAGCGGGAGTGGCCACGGGAGGAAGCAGGGCTGGGGTATCGGGCGGAAGCAGCCTGGAGCTCCTTCTGTCGTCGCTTCTCCTCGCGGTTGCGGATCTTCCTAGCATGTCGTTCGGCAATCTTGTGGCGGAGAGGCTCAAGGAAGTCGTCGAGATCCCGGTAAAGGTCCTCCTCAGTAATTCGCAGATCCCACTCGAGAAGGAAGAGAAGCTGCTTCTCCATCAAGTTAACCTCTGTGCGGCTGAAGCCAAAGTTGTAGCACTCGGTGGTGATGTGGCTGTAGTTGGCCCAGTGCTTGTTCTTGGGTGAGCTGTCGTTAAGGTACTTGGCTGAGAGGATGAGAGCAGCAAGGAAGATGCGGTGGGCGGTACATCGCAGACCGCGAGCCATAGGCTGGAGCTTGGATTTGAGGCGGCCAAGGTATACGAGAGTGGACATGAGAGTAGGAACCTGGACGTTGGAAGAGACGACAAGCTGTGTGATGAACTCCTCAAGAGTAGGAAGGGCTCCGTCCTCGGATCGGACTGTGCGGGGCTCCGGGCTCCGGGGAGGAGTTGGGATGTTGTGACGAGCATCGGCAGGAGCGGGAGGCATGAGAGTTGAGTCGCAGGCGATGACGTTGTGGGCTGCTTGGGCGAGGTATGCAATCATGTCGCGGCCCACAGGTTGGTAGACGAATTGCTCGAGGGCATTCTTGTTGAGCTCCTCCATGGTGAGGTATCGTAGTGATGATGTGGAAGCCATTGTGAATGTGTATGAGAAGTTTGAGGTGTAAGTGAGATAGGTGGGAGGTGGATGGTATATAGATAGGTAGGTAGATACACAGGAAGAAGGACCGTGTGTAAGTGAGGGTGGGGTGAGAAACTCAGATATAGGATGCTGATGCTGATGCTGCCCAGCCAGGAAAGGATTGGTAGGTTTGAAGCAAAAGCAAAGCAAACGCGAAATGCAGAGCTAAAAAGCAAAGCAGATGGAAAAGCGAAAGCAGGTGATTAATATCTTGAGTGAATGTGACTGGGAAAGGAAGCCAGCCAGGGGTAGAAGAAGGCGACGTAGGGCTTGATATATCAATCAAGAGACAGAATGGCTCATGTGAGGTGTAGAGCTAAAGGTTGGGACGGGACCCTAGACTAGACTGAACTGGCTTCGTAAGTAACCAAGCTAAAGTGACGTTTTTGGGGGTGGATGGGGGCGTGTCTTGTAGAGGCTGAGCGCCGCGTCGCTCGCTGAGGTTGAGGTGGACAGGGGTTCACATTTCACTGACTCCCAGTGCCACAAGCGGGCTGGGCTTGGCCTGGCGGGAGCGTGCAGTGCAGCGCAGTGCAGGGGTGTAGGGGGTAATGGAGAGTGGGCTGGGCTGGGCTGGGCTGGGCTTAGAGGGAGATGGGGTGGTCACTTACTGGGGTCTTTAGAGGTAAAACGGAGATGCCTCGAGACTAGGTCAGGTCCACCTAGTGAATGAATGAATGGATATCGATAACTGCAGAGGAAGAATCCGTAGCAGTAGTAGCAGTAAAAAAGATACTGGAGCTGAAAGAGGAGCGGTCTGGCTCGAGGATAAATGCTTTGGTTGGATGCCTTCAGCTTAGATCGATTCCAATCAGGTCAGGTACTGTAGCTAAACCAAAGAAAGGCAGATGCCACTGTAGGTACAGTAGAGTTGACAGTTGTTGTTTTTAGGCGGATGGAACCAAGTTTGGTGGCCAAAAAAAAAAAAAACCTAACGAGAGCGGCGGTCTGTGGCTTGTTCTCGTCTGCGTACTCCAGGGGAACAAGGTGGAAGAGTAGGTACTGTAATGCAACAGTCGTGCGTTGCGTTGCGTTGCGTTGCGTTGCAGATGCGGCGTAGCAAATATTAAAATGTCTCGTTGCTGTGCTGCGTCCGTTTGGTTTGTCTCAGTTTACCGAAACAACGAAATTGTGTTCGTATTGTCCTGTCTCTTTCCTTTGTTTGCAGGATATAGCTTCCGAGATGTTGATTCTGATATTAATTAAAATACCAAAGACAAGTCCAGATCCAGTAGCCTTGAATTCAATATGGATGGAGCCGATCGGATAATCGTTTGCTCTGCTGTTTGCTTTGCCGGGTACGGGATGAAGGCGGTCGAGGCCTTGATTGCACGGCGATGAGCGAGTAGCGAAGCAGCGACAAGAAATGAGACCTTTCCGAGAACAGAACTCTGCGGGAGCGATACGGATCGAAGCGGAAATAAAAATTAAAAAAGGTGAAGCGATTTAAACTTTTCCTTTGGTCTTATTTCGTGGCTTGGAGCTTGATGCTGAGAAGACTGTCGAGAACGTAGTCTAAGTTGAGTGTTGTGGGGGAGGCGTTGAAAGAGGCCCTGTCAATCGGAATGCAGGTGAAAGTGAATGATGAGGAATTATTTGAGATATTCAGATAATGGATTGTGAGTGACGTGAGTGGAAAAACTCGTAATTGACCGGATTGACTGATTAATGATGATGATCAAATGAATGGTTGATTGAATGAATGATTGTGATGCTGATTGATGATGAGAGAAGCAATCCAAACAGTTGAACACTTCAAGAGTTATATAACCAGACTTTCCCTATCAAGACCTGCTTGAAATTGAAAAGGGAAGGAAATATTGATTGATTTTTGATTAATCGTGAGGGTTGAATTCAATCCAACTGGAATTTTAAGATTGCATACAAAGGGAGAGAGTCTTGCTCCTCCACAGAGTATTGAAGGGTGAAGTTGCTTTTTTTTGTGGTTGGTTGGCGACCTGCACCGGGAGACGATTAAAGATCGATAGCGAGGGGGGAAAGGTGGTGATTGGTGACGATGATGCGATGGAGAATCGTCAAGACTCTCTCTATATCGTACAATAGTACGTAATTAATTTGTTGTCCAAGGGATGATGAGTCTGAGTCTGAGTCTGAGCTGTTGCTGCTGCTGTACCTGCCAGAGGTATGCGGGATGTCGAAACGTATGTGGCGAACAAGAAACAATAAGATCGACCTAAGAATTCCAAAGCAAGCAGCAGACAGGAGAGGTGAGGAGAGAAGGAGAAAGGACAAGTGGAGTCGGATGGGATGAAGATGATGATGGGGAAAAAAAAGTTCACAAAGATGAAACGGCAGTGATGGTCGCCTTAATACTAAACAGTAACAGCTGTTCTCTAGGACTGTCAATATCGAGGTTTCCTTGTTCTTAGGCGACATTGCAGCAGAAGATCAGAGACGATCAAATTCATTGGCTGCAGATCCATAACAGCAGAATGGATCCCTTTCGAATCTCTTTTGCGCCTGGCTACGAATAGATGTCTAATAATAAGCTTGACAGTTCTGGAGTTAATAAAAAAGAGCAGCTCAACCGCCAACCAAGCCGCATAAACAGCACAGCATCCTCATCTTTCCAGCCAGCCAGGCCCCTGTCCGTCAGCGTATTTAGAAACTGAAATACTGCTCAACCAGTCAGACGCGCATATCGTGCATCTGTCTAAACGCTCGGGAAGAATGCTGACAGGGCTGGTGATTGGTTGGGCAAAACATCAAACACACGAAACAGTTCTCTGGGCGGTTGTGTAGCTAGCGATTGGTTGTCGACTCGTTTGACATGAAACCAAGCAAAACTGGGGCAAAACTGGGGGCTCGCCGCCAGCCAACACAGCACAGTACAGCACAACTGAGGGGGGGAGGCAAAAGTAGTGGACAAGACTCAAGATCAACAGACCCTGCATCTGCATCTACGTCCAAACATTGAATTCTCCATTCTTTTCTTCATTTTGAACGCGTACCACGAGTATGAAAGATCTACAGGGACTTTCTCCTTCCACTCTTGCTATTGTAAAAACCCCTCAATCGAGTTACAAACATGGTTACAGAAAATGTTTATCTCATCTTAATAAGCGCTCATCCATATATAACCCACCCTTGAGCATAAACATCAAATGCACTGGCCATACCAAATACTGTACACCTAGGTACTCTGTAGAAACAGGCAATGCATCCATCCTAACTCACTAGACTAGTATCGACAACGGGCCGCTCTCTCTCTCTCAGGCCTCTCCGTGGCGGTTGACCTTGGGGCCTTTGCGTAACCGACGTTTCGGTTTCGGCTCTCTCGTCCCGGCCTCGTGCATCGGTCGCACAATAAAAGAGTGTCAAGTACAAAGACATTGATGGATTAATTAATTGACCTACTGTCTGACACTTTCATCTCGCTCTCAACAGAGTCACAGGCGTTTCACCTACAAACCCAGAATGAATACCTTGGTACATACAGTTCTGTATTGGCTGAGGTGCGGACCGTACCTGGCCTATAAACTGTGGCTGCTGTGTGCCTGTACCTGCCTCACCTGTCTAAGCCTATAGTACAGTTCATAAGCCCTGTAGGAGTAACCTCGCAGACCCTGCATTAGGTGAAATTCAATATCAACCAGAAACTTTATACCTACCGAGTCAACACGAGAACATAAAACGAAACACTGGTTGGCCTGATTTGTTTATATACGTCCACTACCATAATGACCAGACACTTTTTTAGAGAGATCACAAAAGCAAAGAAATCCGAGACCGCCAAGGCTTGCTGGCCTGCGACACAGTTACATCCCCATCATCTTGAAGAAGCGAAGCTAACGGAAACACAAACACAAACGCCAGCGCATTTTTATGGCATTGTCTCCACGGCCGCTTCTCTCCACTGAGACGGCGTATTACCAAGTATACTTAGTTAATCCCAGTAGCCCGGATGAGGATCGTGATTTAACGCCTTCACGGACAATGAAAAAAGAGGCCAATGCGTCCACGTTGTTGGGACTTGGTCTGTGTGTAGATGGACAAGTTCACTGTCAGACCACTTTGGATTCTTGAAAATGGATAGATATTCATTCCAAATAAACCTCCTACCCGTGGCGCCTCGCCTTGGAACCGAGTCCTTGGGTTCAGGTCCAGACGAGACGAGACGGAAAGTCGGACGGGGCGTTTAGTTCCATCTACATTCACTATCTTGGCAGGCTGTCGTTGACCACCGAGTCACATTCCTGTCGAGATCCCGTCACTGACCGTTGCTCTTTTTTTTTCTACTCTGGCTGATCGGATTTGGCTTTGGCCGGTTCTGTACCTGGCTTATTCCCCTTGACGATGGCTTCGTCTAAAGGGCCGATGGCGTTCGGAAATATCAGCCACGGATGACAGACAGCTGACAGATTGATAGTGACAAAAAGGGTGATATCCAAAAAAGCCCAGATACAGACAACACAGAAATGCAGTGCTGTACAAACTTGGATAATGCTCGATAAACAGCGTCTTGGCATGGATCCAATGGACACGAGGATCCATCAACCCACAGCGGCCAGTCCGCTATAGACTCAACTCGTCTCCTCTCGTCAAAGGGCCTCCCATATTGAGCATATGCATTCCGAGCCTCGACCGTCTTCAAGGCTGATTGCGGGGTAATGAGAAGGGAAAGACGATCATCACCGTTAACGAGATGCATCTTCCATCCCTTACAGTTGCTGGTGCAGGGTGGTGATGGTGATGGTGATGGTGATCAAGTACCTACCTAGATCAATCAATCAGCCAACCTCCTTCACCTGACGCTATCAGCCATCAACTGAAGTGAAAAGGTCCGAACTGGACTGGACTGGACCGTTTCATCCCTTCTCCATTGTGATTGTCCGTGAATATCAAACATAATCATGCTGCCCATCATTGTCTCAGTCCATACACAATAGTCCCCGTCTCTTTTACGAATACAGTACTCTCTGCCCCTGTCCCCCCTCACAAAGAAGGACACTAAAGGACCCCCTGCACCGCATCTTGTGTGTCGGCAGACGCCACTAGCTTCGCTCGGGAGCAGCCCTTTTGAGGAATGTGCCTGCAAAAGGGTGGGCATCACCGCCAATGGCTTTCTCCCCTCCCGTTCACCTTCACGCGAGGGAGAGAAACTTGCAGACAAAACAAAAAAGACCAGCTGATAAACCTATCCAATGATTTACCTATCTCATCTCCTGAAAAGAAAGATAGGCTTTTGCCCTGAAGGAAAGGTGTAAAACCCAATCGATAGACTTGCTCAGGGCAACTGATGAGGTACCAAAATCTTATACCTATACAAAAACGTCCATTAACCATCAAATGGTGCGCCATCTGCATACCAGACAGACAGACAGACAGACGGACAGGCCCTTGCGCTAACAAACCACCCCCCTCCCCTTGTCCTTTCCTGTGCTGTCCTGTCCTGGAGATCTCCATTCACGATTTCAAGCTCAAGCTCGACTGGGATCTCCATTAGCTAGAGCAGCCTTGTTGCAGCGCACTACAGCACATCATCACCTTTTGACCAGCAGCAAAATCTCGACTTGGCCATTGACTCTTGACGGGCCGAGAAGAGTTAGCCTACCTATCTGATGCATTTCTGATTCTATATGCCATGAGGGCATCCACGATCGAGCAAGCGGTGATCATCTGAGTCTACCTCAAGATCTTTTAACAGCAAGTGGTCTGATTGAGTTTATGACTCTATCTTAATCCAAGTGACAGGTCGATATCACAGCATTGTTCGACATGACTTCTCTAATCAGTTCACTTCAGTCGAGTGAAAACTCTGCTTCACCGACTGTTGGAGGTGTTGAGTTGAATCTTGGTTGGAGGGCCATAGCATGAATAAGGTTAACCACTGACAGCACACTCCATCCATCCATCCTCTCATGATAGTTCAACTCAACTCTGCTGCTGAAGGTCCTTGGTCCCCCCTGATCCTGACCCCTGGCCACTGACCCCTGAGCCAGCTAAGCCAGTAGCGCACCTGCACGAAGCCATCGCGTTTGCACGCCCCCAAGATCCATCCGATTTTCTTGCAACTCTGATTCTCTGATTGGCCAGCCCCGCATGTGTATCCCTGACGCCTGCATGTCAAGAGTCCTCCCACCCAACGCGTGGCTCTGACTCGTCTTCCCCTGCAAAAAAGAAAAAGAGTTTTTGCTTGGCTTTTAGGGATGTGGCTGACGTTACTACGCACTCTATCTACGCAGAGCAAGTGTGGCTCAGTCAACCCCCCCGGATAAGGCATGTGGCGACGCCGACACGTAGTGAACCGGCCGCTTTCGGAGACTGCAGTCAGTCAAACGGTTCTAATCTGGCTGGTTTCGGGGATAAGCAGCTATTCGCGACGGATCAAGTCCACTGCAGTGCTTTTATTCTTCTGGTTTTGTCCAGATCTGATCTTCAAAAAGTCTAGGCAGGCATGGAACTGTCTACACGAGGAGTTGGCATACTAGTTTGTGACATGTCCTCCACCCACACTCATGCGTACAGCTCATGTATCCACCAAGTCGACCAACCCGGTAGCTACCGACACATACATACAAAACATCTTAATACATGGACAACAAAACAAAAGCAGGACTGTCGTGGTCATCACTTGATCCTGGACCTATCATGGTCGTAGTCACTATCCAACTCGGACCTCTCATGCCTCAATTCAAGGTCGTTCCCAGCAGTGGTGGCTGCAGGTGTGGAAACATCTCATGACCTTGGCCCCGACTAATAGCATGTCCGCGTGGTTGGGTTGGTCCTAGCCTCATGCCTCATGCCCAACATCAAACTACCAAGCTTGTGACGATGCGGGGAATAGCTCAACTAAATCGTAAACTAATGCCTCGAGTTGGATCCGTGATCGGGAAGGCAAACAAGTGACTCCTCTTGGCTATATTGCGGTGTAGACATTTCAATGCGAAGCAAAGCCGCATTATCCACCAGTCCTTTCAATCAGAATCTACAGTGTTCGTGTTAATAAGTGGACTACCACTAAAATCAGTACGAACCACCGATTCCTCGTATTCCCGCTGCGAGATCTACTTTTAACCGCTAAGACAATAAAAAACGAAAAAGATGGAAAATCAACATCAATTTACCGATGCTACATTGCCATTGTCCCTTTGTGAACGTATTAGGAAATCCTCCGTGGTCGCGTCCGATGCCTTTCTTGTTTCCGCTCCGGTCGATCGGTCGGTCCGGGCCATCTCCAACGGAGTCCCGGGCTGCCTCTGCTCTTTGTCTCCACTTTTCGTCCAGAACCTCGGTTCAAGCCACGGGATTGGCGCTTCACGCTCTAAAACCCCCCCGGTCGAGCTTTTTGCACTGCCGCTCACGATCGCCTGAACATAGCATGGCAATTCAGCATTGTAGGGATCTGTAAGCTTGATGCATAATGACATAGCTTAAAGAGGCTTTCTCAACGGCTTTCGCGATGCTTTTTCAGTGGGGTTTACAGCCCTTTGTGACAAGAGTCGCGATTATGATTGTATTGAACTTGGCTTCCATGCCAAATCTATTTGGATGCCTCCCAACTATTCATGCAACACCAACAAGCACCACCCGTCCTGAACTCCAAGATGCATGAAAGAATAATCGTAGAAAGACAACATAGCCTCAATGTTCGCCTTAGTCGTTTCAAAATTGATTAATACACCTTCCATTGTAGCTGAAACGCCAATACTCTGACGCCTACCCTGCACCTCAGATGAAGGCGCTTACAATCCTCCTCTAAGCGCCGTGTTTCATAACAGACCCCGGCTCACTTTTATTATCAGGCGGCTATCAACCCAAGCACGACAGGGACATTACCAGGTTGAAAAATGACAACAGCGGTACCAGAATAGATTCGTATCGTAGTACCGGCGGCTCTTTAGATGGAGCCGCGAACTGAGCAATCCATAATAGCTACGGGCGCCTATATACCCTATTTCGATATTGAATAGACGCCTGTATTGTTCCTTCGGAAACTATTCCATTCTGCATCACCCGTGGCAGTGCAATTGTGCCAAGATGATCGAGACCAGCCGGTTGCTGTTGTTTACGAGGGTGAGACGCACAATCATTCGTGGTCGATGTAAGTGGCCGATCCTAATCCCCGGCATGGATTCGTCCCGGGTCCTCGGTAAACATCTCAAACCCCATCCGAGAGGCTGTGTCATGTTGGGCTGTAGGATCTGGCCATCTATTGACTCCTTCAAAATTGCCCGCCCTTCGTTGCATTGCCACCAAGCGAACCGTTGTTGGCACTTCATCCAATTCTCACTCCATATGCAGTTGGTCTTATAGGACAGCTGTCAAGAACAATCACCAGTAGGATGAACTAGTCATCGTGACCATTGTCATGCGTAGAACAATTTCATCAATTGTCCTGCCCTGCCATACACCCCGGATATCAAACCGCACGCTGAGTACTAATATCTACAAAGCACATTCAAAATCAAAGCCATACGAATAAAAGACCTGCCACCCTTCCTAAGAACCTGTTTTGTCAGGTCCTCTACTTGTCTTCCAAACGCCTAAAAGGCAGGCAATTGCTTGCTATTCTACCCCTTCCTTGCCACGGTGAATTCACATCACCGCCCCCATTAGTTAACCAGGTCCAACATTTTTCGACCCCATATCTTAGCAAGCCAGCTATGTTAGTCAGAAGGCTTGACCCAACATTGGTGAGTTTTCTGGTAACGGAAGGTTGAGTCAAGCAAGACCAGTCGAAGCGCAGTATAAGCCAAGAGGCATTCAACTGCACATGGTCACTTGGAAACTCCGTTGTCACCGTTGCCATTTCTGTGTCACCCCCTTGACCTTGGTCAAGCGTCGAAAGTATATTGAAGAAAAGAATACTGCTTGCACTCGCCTGCCGGCCTGTTGGCGGGGTAAGTCTAGTGCATTTGCATCTGCATCTGCATCACCTGATATGGAGCTCCATATCCAATCTAGTGATAATAGCCATTCGTCTGAGCAGATGCCTGCTGCTGTGCCAGGAGCGGTTCAAAATAGGGGTGGTTGAAAGCTCCCTTGGCCGAGATTCGCCCCGCAGGATCGTAGACCAACATCATCTCGAGCAGTTCGAGACCGTGGTCATCAAGCGTGCTGCAAAGAGGATTGCTATAGTCACGCTGCCACTTGGGGAAGGATGCTTTGAAGTCAGGGTAAGATGTGACACCTGGCCAGACCTCTTCGGAGGGCGTACCAAGAGTGCTATGGAGTTGTTAGCTGTTTGAACTAATTTTATGCGCAATCGAATTGCTTACCGGAAGATCTTGAAGATTTCGTCAATCTCAGAGTCACCAGGGAAAAGGGGCTTCCGTGTGCACATCTCGGCAAAGATACAGCCAACAGACCACATGTCGACACCAGTCGAGTATTGACGGCCTCCCAGTAGAATTTCAGGGGCTCGGTACCAGAGAGTGACGACTTCGTGAGTGTAAGTGCGTAGCGGCACGCCGAAAGCGCGGGCAAGACCGAAATCAGCAAGCTTGAGGTTGCCCTCCTTGTCGATCAGAAGGTTTTGAGGCTTGAGATCACGATGAAGGACGCGGTGAGAGTGGCAGTACTTGACACCGTCGCAAAGCTGGTACATGAACTTGCGAACAACCATGTCACCGAGGCCAAGATGCTGCAAGTGCGGCGACGATCCCTCGGGCAAAGCCTTGCCTCGACCGCCATCACTTACAGGGAGAGACTCCATATACTTCTTGAGATCGAGATCGAGGAATTCAAAAACGAGGTACAGCTTGTGACCATCGGCGTGAACAATGTTGAATAGGCGGACGATGTTGGGGTCCTTCATTTCCTTGAGGAGAGAGATTTCGCGAATGGCGGTGCTTGGGACGCCTTCATCTTCAGCCTCGAGGCGGATCTTCTTTAGGGCGACAATTCGACCGCCATTGGAGAGGTCTCGAGCCTTGTAGACGACACCGTAGGTGCCTGGAAAATATCAGAATCACAGTCTAGTAGAAAAGAAAGCTAGTGATCTGCAGAAGCCTTCAGGCTGAAGCTTGGTCGAGAAAAGCACACGTACCTTCACCAATCTTTTCCAGTTTCTGGTAATTCTCCATGGTCGGCCTGCGTATGCGAAGAAGATATTGCAAATTGATGATCGGGTTGAAGAAACGATGGGTGAAACGTGCGATCGTCTTTAGAGGATTTAAGCGAGAGACACTGCGTCAGCGGCGTGGATGGTGGTAGCTGTAGCTGCAGCTGCAGAGAGCTCTTCGGAGTTTAAGTTGCGGTGATGCAGGCAAGTTATGTCTAGAATCGAGATTGCGCGGTGGGTATCTTGTCTTGTCTTGCCTTTGCCTTTGCCTGGTTTCGTTATGCGATCGTTAATCGTGAAACGTCGAAAATGAGCTAGACTCGAGTTGCTCGGGCAGCAAAGAAAAAAAAATGTCTTAGAGAGTTCGAGACTCTCTTGCTGGGTTGTTGGTGACCAGAGAAAAAGAAGTTGTGCCGATGGTGGGGGAGAAGAGGAAGAAGAAGGCGGGGGAGGTAGAAGAAAGAAAAAGGATTCAAGTCCAAGTCAATACGAGAACGCTCAAGTTAATAAATAGAAAAGGGCAGGGCAGGGCAGAGCAGAGCAGACAAGAACAAAGAACAAAGAAAAAATTGACGCCAGCTAATGCAAGGGCTTTTTGGATGGCTTCGTGTTATACGAAGTGAAAGAGAAGAGGAGAAGAATAAGTTGAAGATGGTGGTGCTGTCGATATTGTTGTAATGTATTAACTTTGTGGCGGGCGTTGCGACACATGGAGGTGTGTCTCTGTCCCTGATAAGCGGGCAAGATGGTACCAAAATATGTGACTTTCGCGATGGATGAATGGAAATTGCTGGTAGCCCGTCTGTTTACTTTCGGACCAGATTGGACAGGCTGTATTTGTTTGGTTTGTTGGCGTGGTCCCGGGCGTCTTCTATCAGCCCATCCCGCTACATCACCGACAGCAGTAAATCTTCAGGAGCTCCCCCCCTGTAACGATCGCCTCTGCCGACAGCTGGCTTGCAGTCAATTCATCCAATAGCGCCTTTTTTTTCTGCTAGTTCAGTCTGCTTACATCGAGTTTCTGCTCAGCCATTGGTGAGAATGATTTGGAGCTCAATTAAACATACGAACATCTTGCTTATTTAGGCCTTGGGGAGCCGGGGCAGTATGACGGGAAGCTTGAACTATGGACACCACCCTACGCGTCTTGGTCGCGTTCCTTTGTCTCGGGGCAGTTCAAAGAATACCATTCTTCGGAATGATCATAAACCAGGTTCGGGCATGGGTAATGCAACAATTCCTTGTTTCTGAAGAGAGACATGGCTATTCATCAGGAATTTGATCAAGTCATCACTATAAAGCATTCTGACTCATATTGTTCTACCTCATCCAGAGTCAATATTGTTCAAACATGCAGCTATCCACCCAGCAACGTTATAATGCTAATCGATGGGATACAACTGCTAGCATTCATCATGATGGCAAAAAGTAGATGTTACTCTCAAATTGGTTAATACCAGTTCATCACAAGACACCATGCACAAAAAGATCAATTCGACGCAGGCCTGATTCGAACAGACGCCTCCGAAGAGAATAGATTTCTAGTCTATCGCATTAGACCACTCTGCCACTGCGCCTTGGCGAATTGGATCGATGGAAAAGAATGTCGACTTGAAATCTATACAGCTCACACTCGACGAACCATGACTGTCCTCTTCCTACCGTACTTATTCAGAAAGTGATTCTGTAGATGTATAGTTATGAAAGAGGTATCGGTAGAAAACGTCTCTTTAGTGAAGGGGAGGGGTTGGCGTCGAGAGCTTATATGTTGGTGTTGCTTGGGCAAGTTTCGTTATTCGATAAACAACCGGGAAGTTTATGCTCAGGCGTAAAGTATAAAGCTCAACAATTTGGAGGTATCCGCAGATAGGCCTCCATTATACAAGCTTCATTGAGTCTGGCCTGAGTGATGGCATGCCATGCATCCGTTACATAACGGGCGAGTTTACTCACAGGGGAAGACATCATTGCCCTTCTCCCACTGTTTTGGTGCTATGGATCCTGTTGTTTTCGGACCATGGCGTGCTGCCGAGAAATCTTACAATTTTCGTAGCATGAACTGACAGTAGGTATTTTGAAAGATGATCCAATACAGGCGCGGGTGTTCAAGCTGATGCGGAACATGTAAATGAGTATATTTATACACACGTAGCAAATCTGATGCGAGGGGTCATATGGCGTATGCCCATAGGCGATCACTTGGTGGTTCATTCTTCTATTTTACCCCAGGCCACTCGTTAGTATTTGTTCTTAAGGGCATTTGCAAGGAACTCCTACTCAACTGTTGAAGGCGGCGAGCTCAGGGTGGGTAGAGAACATGGTTGTCTGGTCCGCTTCATGCGTTCTCACAGCAATACTAAGACGAGTGTCACAGCTGGACCTTGTGACATGGTGTTTACGAAGGTGTCTAGCACTGACAGGAATCCATAGAATCGATGAGGTTGCGAATAGCGGCGAGGAAGTGGAGACTGGAGTTCAAGGAGCTCGTTAGGCAGGTGTTTGGCACTGCTTTGGCATTCACCCTATTCTAGCTTGTTAGCAAGATACTTGCTTTCCCCTTCACCATGAGAAAATGAATTCACCTTTTAAATCTTGATTCCTGTGTAAACCTGGAGTGCCAGGCAGGTTGCAAAATAATCCGCACACTGGCTGTGGCATTATACTAAAGCATAAGGGACGACAAAAGACTTTAGGATAGCTCATCCGTTCTTCCATCAAACCACTTACAGGTGTAAGCAATCTTACTCAACACCCGATACATCTCTCCAACTCTCCTCGGTATCTACCTATTCAGAATGTCGCAGCAACTCGACATCGGCGAGCAGGTGACAGCCATCGTCAACGAGCTCACTAATCTCCGCCAACGCTGCGCCTCCCAGAACACAGAAATCGAGAACCTCTCCATTAAGAATAAGCTCTTAGTCAAGGACATTGAAATTCTCCGGGGTGAGCGAGACTGCTACGAAAAAATCCTCCCTAAGAAGAATCAAGAGATTCTCGATCTCAATATCCTCATCGAAACTTGGAAGGCGGACTGCGAGCTTTATAGGGAAGAACTTACCAAGCTGCGAAAGGAAGAAGAGGATCTCAGAGCCGAGATTGACGCAGACAATAAGCGCATTAACGCTCTTGAAGCGGATCTTTCACGTCGTGATGCCCAGGTCACCAAATTGATTGCTATCCTGCGTCGCAAAATCACCACCAACCGCGTTGTCCAAACTGCTTTGAAGGCCGCATACAAGATCTTGCCTTCCCTTGAGCAGCAAGCTACATATTCAAGGATTCTTGAGATCTCAAAGAAGGCGCCTCACGAAGCTGGAGTTCGGAAGGAGCTTTCCGATACCCTCAAGGAAGCAGGTCTTACGATTTACTGAGACAAAACGCCTGGGTTCTTGTTTTCTGCTTGCGCCCAACGGGCAACGCAAGCTATTGAAGTTTTCGCCAGAATACGAGATCTGCTTGATTGGAATGTCTTTGGTAGTTGGACAAATGTCAGTTTATGACAAGAAAACAACTGAGTGCTGATAGGTTCTTGTTTGACTAGCACACTAGATACTACCACAAGTCTTAACTACAACTTTCATCCAAACTGTTCTTATCTGGTTATGAATATACTATAATCGCTTGTTGACGTTCAAGACCATGATTTATGGTATCGCTCCGAATTAATGCATCGGCTGAGCTTCTAAGGTATAAGCTTCATGGTCCCCTCTAAGACACGACGTTACTCGGCCTTCGTGTACTAAGCTTGCATGTACGGTGATAGACGATTTCAGGTGTATAATTCAGGCTGTAAGAGTAAACAACTTGAGAGTCGGCCCTAAAATGACATAAACTAACTCACTGGTTTCGGCTACTATACTATCGACAGCCAAGTTTTCTGGTCTCTGAGACTTGCGTACATCATGTACTTTCCTTCCTCCTCAGATCCAGTATCTTCCCCAGATTCAAAGTCCCCTTCGCTCCCCATCCCGCTGGTCCAGCATCAACATCAGGCCTAAGGTTGATATACCAAGTCCAAGCTCGCTTGTCCAGCTCATCGCGACCTAGGGTACCAGCCCAGCTCGTGAACAATAGACGCAGGGCACCGAGAACACAACCCAGATTCCCGTGCTTTTCTTCATTAGCCGCTGTAACCGTCTTTTTTCCACCATCCTCAACTGGCGCAAAGGCTCGTAGGATGTAGTTCCGTGCATTTTCAGGTCGATGAATTGGCATGCCGACTGTTGATATTGAGGGGTTCTTGTCTTCTAGATCGAGAGCCCAAACCGGTTCCCCGTTCAGACTAGATGTGCGCTTCTGGGATGATAGAGCATCGTTGAGACAATCCTTCATGAGGCGCCAGCGATCTGGCCCGAGCATGACACCGCCGTACCATCTTGTAAGCACGACGAGCGTATTACTGATATCAAGATCGCGCAGTTGTTGTAGTAAAAAGTTTCCACATCCCGATTCTCCATCGTCAAAAGACGCCTCCTGCTTCAGGGGTGAGTTTCCGTAGCTTGTCCGAATAGCCCAGGCGTTATGCGTTGCCGTCTCCAGCTCAGGTTTCTCGGCCATGAGAGATTTGAAAACCGCTCCACGTATAGAAGGAGAAGTTATAGGTATAGCATGGGCTATGAATGTGGAACCCCTCGAAGATAACTTCCGACTTGCGGTCCAGCCTTTTGGATTTGGTTGACTGCCTTGTAGGGTTGCTGAGGAAGCGTTGGACGACGTAGGTTGAGAAGATCCTGACCAGGTGTAGCCGCTTCGTTTGAGCACGGGTACAGGACGATTCATGATTGTAATCTTTGGTTGTCCTTCGGGAGCCTTTTCCTGACCGCCTGGAGGAGCCTTCTCAATGCCTATGCTTACAGCTTTGGTTCTCGAGTTGGCGCTCACGACGGCCTGGGCAAGACTCAATCGACTGCTCGGAGGCTGTTCCGGCATAGTAAACCTCAATAACTCAACAGCAAAAGCTAAGAATAAGGGCGCCCTGTTGGTAACGACCGTGGTATTGCGAATGATTTCTTCGTCCTCTTCCAACGGTAGCTCCAGAGCTGCTTCGAGATCATCTCCAGACATGGCGCTATAGTCCAGATCTCGTCGATGGGCCTCAAGTTTTGGTTTCTTTACTTCAGTAGTAGTAGCAACACCATCTTCAGCTGCGCGCTTAGTTCCACCCTTCTTTTCGTGATTCTTACATGCTGTGTGAAGACTCTTTGCTGCCTTGACATCGCCGAGGGCTTCCTCGACTGTAGCCAAAGGTGCATCAGCAATTTGAGAAATACTATATCATACACGTCAGCATATGAGCATTGGAGAATACATAAGTTTTACCTTCGGAGGTTCTTTGATTGTAGAGCTTTGACTTGTCCCATAGCTGCCATCATCGACAGTTTACGCGCCGTGAGCAAGCGTATGAGCTCTTGAAGGTCATTTTGCGTTGCCATACTTTCCTTATAACAGACTCAAAGAATAGCTTATAAATCACGAATCTCTCTTGATGTTCTGTTACTTTCTTATTTCAGAGGATTCGGCAAAAAAAAAACAGATACGTTGTTGTAAGTCGCAAGTTATCAAACATGGAGCCGTTAACGCTCCGCGATATGATAATGCGCCCCCCCAGAGATCGGACCCACCTATCCGATGGACCCGACCCGCTCCACGAAACCCTGCCTGTAACCGTATTTTCATCCATTCGCTTCGCTTCCACATGTAAAACCTCATCATCAAGACAGCTTCAAACCCCCACTCAACGCCTCCCATATCGCCACAACCTCCATGGAAAGACCGTCAATATGATCGCTCCAGCTCGAGGCCTCGCATTGAGAGCCTTCCGCACCCAATGCCGTTTCGCGAGCTCTGCACCTCGAACTCCCCGCCCTAATATCAAGATACCAGTATCTCGACCCCCACCAAAGATCTCGAAAACCTACAAACCGTACAGCTCCTCACGAATATACGATGTACACAGAGCGAGCATGCTAATGCGGCACGTCCAGTAAACCACGACCGGAACATCTTTCGCAAACTTCCTCGTCCTCGTCCTCTTCATCTCCCAAACAAGCCGAAACCCTCCTCGATCTCTGGCGTGCAACATGGCTTCCTCTAACCGGAGCAGCTCTACTCGCCGGCGCACTCGGATTCTACATATTCGGCACAGCTGCCGCATCGTTCAAAGCGACACCCTGCAGCGGCGCATGCGAACACGCCACCCCGACCGGTCGACCACCAGCTCTCGATGGCGATAATGCAGAACAATTCGACAAGGAGCTCACGCTTCCCGAGTGGTGGATGGGCATCACCAAGTTGCGCAAACGTTTGGCTGAGCACGCAGACGGACATGTGTTAGAGTTGGCAATGGGTACGGGTCGCAACCTCGAATACTTTAACTGGGATCCATTGAACAAGCGTTTGGAGGGAAAGCTGAGCCTAGTCGGCGGCAAGCTCCCCAAGGGTGTCTTGTCATTCACCGGTCTCGATATTTCGGTCGATATGCTCGATGTAGCTCGAAAACGCCTGGTCAAAACCGTTCCACCCATGGAATCGTCCGCTCCGGTCGTCCGCGCATCGACCATGGCCGACCATACTGGTGGACAACTGTCTTACCTCAACGATCAACTCCGACTGATTCATTCCGACGCACATCATCCGATTCCCGGGCCCGCGAACGCTTCGACCTCGAAATACGATACAGTTATTCAGACCTTCGGCCTATGTTCCGTGTCGAACCCTGTCGCTGTCGTGAATAACTTGGCCAAAGTTGTTAAACCAGGGTCGGGGCGCATCATTCTCCTCGAGCACGGCAAAGGCTGGTATGATATCGTCAACGGCCTCCTCGATAAAAACGCTGGCAAACACTTTGAAAAGTACGGCTGTTGGTGGAATCGCGATATCGAGGGCCTCGTAGAAGAAGCGGCGAGCAAAACACCAGGCCTGGAAATCGTCAAGGTGGAGCGGCCCAACATTCTCCAAATGGGCACCTTGGTTTGGATTGAGTTACGAGTCAACGACAAGGTCTCATAACAAGTCACACTAATTCAGATAACCGATTGATATGAAGAGAGTGAGAAGGGTTTGTAGAATATGAATTATGTACAATATTCAAAGGTTGAAAGCAGTATGAGCGGCATTGCATTTTTAGAAACCCAGTATGCGCATCCTTTTTTTTGCGCCGAATAAATCAAAACCATGGGAATGCTATGATCCCTTTTCCAGGTATTCCAAACCCAATCAATCCAAAAACACCAGACAGCTCTAAATGTACAAATACTTTAACAGGCGCCTCCTCATGCAATTAATATGTAAGTGTGTCGTATATCCGTCGTCGCAGACATGGCGGAATTATCGTCTCATTCATCCCCGATCTCTCGCGCCTGCCAGAGAAGTCGTAATCGCTCAGCATGCGTCAAGCAGGCAATCGAGCTCATCAATTTCAATGCTCTCAGCACCTTGGTCCCATTCCATAAGCTTGCTGAACTTCAACCAGCTTTCGCCGTCATCTTCTTTTCGGGGACCTGATGTCATGTTTGACATGGAGCTAGGCTTTACCGCGGGGCTGGTAAGCAAGGCACTTGAAGTGAAGATGCGGTGGTCACCAAACCAAAAGTCGTCGCGGTATCCATACTCGGAAGTGTGAGTGGTCCGATCGGCGGTCTCAGCAGCAGGGGTGTCCTCGGCAAACTTGCGTTTCTGCAAGAAATCGGCCGTTTGTGTAAACTCCCGCTCGTCTTTTTCCAGAGGCGGTGAGTTATGACGGCTGTTGCGACGATTTGGGACAAAACGATGATGAGAAGGAAGAGAGCCGATAGGAGTGACGGGCATCATAACTTCATCGTCGCCTTCCTCGAATCCATGGTCCGACAGGTCAACCTCGGGCGAAGGGCTGAGTTCGCGTCTGCGAGCTTCGACATCGTCAGAGCCAGAGTCGTCCGTCAATGACACAGAAGGCGTGTCGAGAGCGGAAAGAGAGGGGACAGCGGAGCTAGGTTCAGGGATGGGTTGACGAGGGCAGGTGGTGAGAAAGTAGTAAGTCCTCCGAGGGTGCACGCTCTCGAGCTCTTTGGCGAGAGGGCACGGTTTTTGGGCAGTCCAGCATGTTCGCTTAGCATACGAAGCCAGCCGGGAAGAGATGATGGCGCAAGGGTTGGCAGAGCTGGGATCAGAATGTTAGCGCACTGGAGGGGTTGAGGGGAATGGCAGGTGTCTCAAAACTTACTGTTGCACAGAGGTAAGACGTTGAGCCAGAACGGTAGCAAGCTCCTTGACCAGATGAGGACGGTTTCCAGTAGATTGTAATTGAATAATGACAGCTTCAACGATGTCGTCGCGGATTGATTCCCAGTCAATCTTGGACTTGGCTGTATCTAGATCGAGGCTCGAGTCTAGTATTGGTGAAGGAGGTGGTGTCTGCTCAATAGCACTGTCGTCGGCATGCGATCGCTTCTGTCGTTTGCTGGGGTGCGCCTCGGGGGCCTCAGAACCTGATGAGGGTGATGGCAAGGCGGATGAGGCAGCACTGGAAGAAGACGAGGAAGACGATCTTGAAGCGCTCTTGGAGGCGGCGGCAGCAGCGCGAGCAGCTTGTGTCATTGGGACGTGTATACCGAGACTGGGTAGAGATAGCGACTTGCGGCGCGTATTGTAAGGCATGGCGATTGTGTTGTGTTGAACGAGACAAGAGGAGACGAGGATTAAGTTGGAAAGAGAAGAAGTCGGGTCTATCTATACAAATGATGGACTGTCGACTTTTGCAGAATGGTCACCGGAACGTCGCTAGCAATTGTACTGTAACCTCAAGTGTTGAAACGGATCAAGGAGATCGCCAAGGGTCTACTATATCAATCTAGCGAGAACAACGGTGATGTAGTTTATGGGTATGGATAAGGATATGGATAATAAAGATGGAAGAATGAAAGAGGAGAGATGTCAAGGGAATGATAATCGAAGAAGGGGGGTGGGAGAGTTTGTTATTGATTGATGGATGGATGGCTTAGGCTGAGTTGAAGCCGAGAGTGGAGGCGGTCTACGGGTGTTGACGACACAAGAGCAAGAGCAGATGGAATGAACATGGAAGTACAGACAAGCAAGAGCAAGGGAGCAACGATGGCAACCATGAGGAGGAATCCGTTAGAAGGGGATGAGATGGGGGGCAAAGAGTGGGCGATGAGACTTGTACAGTAGCGGTGCTGGGGAAGGCACAAACGGGGAAGCTAGCTAAGAAGGGACTTGCAATGAATCAATTCTTATAAGCTGATAGGTCCGGAGAGAATGTACTTGACTCCATTGCAGTACTGGGCACACTTTTTTCACTTACAAGAGCAGGTAAGATGATCCCCTTGATACGGGAAAGAAGAACTCTGTGGGTGGTAACTGCCACATTTTGGAGGGAGCAGAGCAGCAGGAGCCATGAGCGCACGAGAGCTTGAACTTTTTTTTTTTTTTTTTTTTTTTTTTTTTTTCGTTTCAACCAAACTGGATTGGTTGGTACTGGCGTGCATGGCTGCCGAGTGGTGGAGCACGCTAAAGTAATGGTGGGGTCATGATTGTGGATATCTGGGTGCATCCTTGCAAATTCATGTCTCTAGCTGCAAGACCAAGACCAAAATTGTGAAAAAACGACCGACATTGACAGCACTTTTTTCCCTCTGTTGTGTTGTTGCTTCTGAACTGAAGGAGGGCCCTGCAGGCAGATGCAGCCAGAGTAACAGAATATTTGGCTGGTAGTCATTGAGGGCGCTTACTCTTGACCAGGCAGCCAAACAGCCTTTTCACCGTTCTCACACCAACCATGATGAACTATGAATGGTTTGATTTGTAGCTGCTGAGGTAGTACCTAGGTAGGTACTAAAGTATCGATGATGACCAGACAGAGGCAATGAGACTTACGCAACCAGGTACCCTACGAGAGCGAAATGGATGACCGACCTTACTTTAATCATTGATTGCACTTACTTTGAAGAGTTTAGCCATCTTGACTCGCCAACGTCTTCTGTTTCTTTTCTGCTTCGGGCTTAGTCTTGCCAGCTCGACTGTGGTTGGACCGCTCTTGCAGCCTCTCACTAATAGTAAATAGCCTCGCCTCATGCCCGACTGTGTTTTTTTCCGCCTCATCCGCGTCCGCCTCTCTGCCAGTGGTTCTGCAGAGAGTTGGGTACCTACTCTGCTCATGTAAGGTAGGTAATATACCTAGGTACAGTACCTCCGGGAGCCGGGCCACTTCGGGTCGCTGCGCTGCGTTGTTAGTTAGCGTGTACGCTCGGAGGACCCTGAAATCTTTTTTTGGGGAATGTCCGAGTATGACCGTGGATAATGTGATTTGAGCTCAGAGTTCAGCAGGGAACAGACACACACAAGGCACAGCAGAACAAACCAGACAGGCATTGACCTTGGATTGCCTTGCCTGCCAACTGCGTATCAAATAATTAACCGTGCTACAATAGTACAGACTATGACCTCTTTTATTACAGATTACACCGCATCTGCAACTACATATGCAACTGCTGCATCTGTAGATGCATCTGTTTGCTCTGTGCGACCATATTTTCTTTCACCGCATTCTCTTGACACGCTTATGCTGTACAAGATGAGACACTGAGTTGATGCATGAGCATCTATATTCAGTTCACTATTATGAGCGCCAAGGCAAGCGAGAGAGCCGGACCCGATGTAATTCAATTCCTAATGCTGTAGGATACGGAAGTATCCACTGCTCATCTTGAAGTCAATGGAGATGAGCAGTGGGCCGAATCATCAAAAGAGTTCCGACAGCAGCGGCGAGGCCCTCTTGGACCCCTTGTTCGACTCCATTCAACCGTCACCCATGGCAATTCAAGTCCGTCAATCAATCCCTTATTGTTGCAAGCAGAAAACTTTATGCCTGAGGCTGAGGAAGAGACCGAGTTATGGCACAAGGCTACCTACTAGGTATGCCTAGTATTGTACTACAAGTACATTTGTGTAAGTGTGTCCATGTGTCTCGCCTCGCTTGACATTACACTCTTACATACATTAGCCTCGTCAGCCAATGACACCATTGCTATTCGAGCGTCTTTCCCTCGGTCCCTTCTCTTCTCGAACCGACTGGCGTCAGAGGTATGGGACAATCTACCCATAGTGGATTTCAGTCCGCTCTCTCCGGCCGAGGATTTCCTTTTCTCTCGTGACTTACTATTACAGTATTATTGTTCTGTAGCCGCGGAGCCTTGATCGGCCCTCCACTTGCCTTTGTGTAAGTGAGCGACTGACTTGGGGGTACGCGGCAATTGATTCATTTTCGGCAATGTTTTAGCTTGCGTCTCNTGAGTTTTTTTTTTTTTTTTTTTTTTTTTCCCGCCTCTGCTAAAATCCCATGTCGGATTGACCGTTGGGCATGGGTTATTATTACCGACGTAAAATCGCGATAAGCTGCCCTTGTACATCAAACTTTGACCACCTCACGCAATGTCTCTCAAGCCAGCCATTGACTGTTCCCCCCTGGTCTAGATCTGCTTGAGATCTATTTCGTCCAATTCTCTTACACGACTCTGTTACCCACCGCACAAGCAATACATAGACCTAGCCCAGCCACCATCCTGCAGTTGCTGCGTCATCTTTGAAGATGGAAAGAGTTCGCCTCCTGATCAGCCAAACCAACCGGTTTATATTTACCCTACAGTCCATCGACGAATGGTCGAATGAATGTCACTCCATTCAAAAGATGCATGCCACGAGGTGGACATCCAGTGCATCTTTAGCCCTGCCCCTTGCCGCGCCAGCTGCGACAAGCGTCTTTCACGAACATGGGTGATCTCCACTTTCGCCTAGACCTTGCTCAAGCTTTGCTCCTCTTGATCACTGCAAAGTCCCCGCCGAGACCGGGTTCTGCTCATGGCTCCTTGTCTAGGCCATTGTCTGATGAGTTGCCATTTACGGCAGCAATACTGTAAATGCCGACTTTTTGCTACAAAGACCCCAACGATCTGTTGAGCTGCGGGACATCCAAGGTCGTCATGAATCGCAGTCGTTTTGTATAGCAATGTATTGTTGCGAAAACCTTAGTTTGCCCTGCTCATGTCTCATTATCCGCCATGAAGTCACTGGCAACGACTAGCCTGTAGATCCCTCGAAAACAAACCTACGAGATGTTTTCTTTTTCCTTGCAAGTCCCCGTCGTTCGTCAAACTATTCGTGTCTTGGCGCCTTGCAATCATGGGGCCGACCTCCTGTTTGCCTGAGGCCGCCCCAACTGTCTAGCCAGACTCGACAGGCCAAAACTAACACTAAATAATCCTTATTATCTGATTGGTCAATTCCTTCCACTGCCGGCTTTGCTCCGCTCCGCTACAACTTTGTGCCTTACCTAAGTGCACACGACAACTCTCTTTTGACGAACCCCTTCTTTCTAGAGATCGGATTTGAGGTCTCATTTGGTAGCTCTGCCTGAAACCTGAACAATCTCCGAAGCAATTCAGATACCTTCTTGTTTTGAAATACAGGAGAAATAGATTTACCTGAGCAATTTTACTCTGGCATTTGACCATGTAATATTTTTACGAGATGTCATGAGAAGCGCCGAATGAGGGGTTACCCTACAGTTCAACACCTGAACTTTCCTGACCTGACTCAGTTTTACTTTTTGCATCTTGTTAAGTGACCAGCCCCACCACACTTCTTCCCCCTCCTTCGTCATAACTTCATCCAAGTTGCTGCTATATCGAGATCACCAAGGCCAAGCTCATGTCAAGCTCAGGTTGTTGAAGGTTCCTGCACCCTATCTCCAGCCTATCTCTACCAGATCTTCCATGTGCTACAGCTACTGCTGCTATCTGTACAGCACTCTCGTCGAAGCTAATCCCCCCCGCAGCTGAAGCCACCAAAGCTTAAGCATGGAGCTTCCTTTCGTTACACTCGACGTGTTCACAACGACTCGCTATCGAGGTAACCCCCTCGCTGTCGTTACCATCCCCGCAGATAACAACCCTACGCAGGAGCAGAAGCAAGCAATTGCCCGCGAATTCAACCTCTCCGAAACGGTGTTTATCCATGACCCCAGCCCTGATGCCGACAGTGATGTCACTCGCCGGGTGATCGACATATTCACAACCGACACTGAGGTCCCCTTTGCTGGACATCCCACTATTGGTGCCGCTGTTACCCTCATCCCCAAGGGTGTCGATACAGTCATAACAAAGGCAGGTCCAATTGCCCTCATCCAGACCCGCCCAGGTTGTATTCAAGCTGCCATCCCGCACAACGTTCGCTGCCACCGCAAGACCCTGGCCGATCTATCTGCACCAGCGCCTGGCCAAATATCCCAAGACCCTGCGATCCGCGAATGTGAACTTGGTGCAGCCCTGTTCAGTATTGTTAATGGCATGACGTTTGCGCTCATCGAGCTTCCGGATCTTGACCATCTCGGAAGGGTCCAGACGAGCGGCATATCTTTACCTTTAGATGTTCTTGACGACGGATGGCAAAATGGGCTTATGTGCAAGTACTACTACGTGATCAACGGTCAACGGGAGGAAAGCAACACAACAATCTATTCTATCCGCTCGAGGATGATGGAAGCTGCCGTCGAGGATCCTGCTACAGGTAGTGCTGCAAGTGCGCTTTCGAGCTATCTTTCGCTTCAGCAGACTAGTCTTAGTGACCACGCGTTTCGATACGAGATCGACCAGGGTGTCGAGATGGGCAGAGAGAGTAACATCGTAGTTGACGTTGAGGTGAAAGAGTCCAAGATTTCCACCGTCAAGCTCTCAGGAACAGCTGTACCGGTGATGCGCGGACATGTCAGTGTGTAGCGCACTGCACCGAGATGCTCTGGAACGACTTGGACTTTGCACAAGAAGAAGAAGAGATGTAGTAAATCCAAGACCGATCATGCGCATGGTATTGTCTTCTGACACGTCGTAAAAACTATCGTACAGTAATACAGTATTAACCGCGAGTTGTTCTTGGGCTGAAGACGCGCTTGTCCCCCCGGACAAGTTGGCTCAGCTCCTCATAACATTTCGCTCTTCTATAATCTGAATTCTTTTTTTGGACCCAACGCCCCGTTCGTCTCACAATTCATCATGATGCACCGCCTCCCAAACCAAAAACCCCTAACGATAGCATATTATGATTCTCCTATATGTTCCTCCTTGTGCCGTTGTGCCCAATTATCCCACTGTGCTCTCAGAACGCCTCCGGCCTAAGCTTGTGTAAGTACTCGTGAGAATTTCTCAGCAACCTGGGAATACATATTAATCTCAATACAATAGAGGAGGCTATGCGTCTTGGACTTACATCAGGAGTTGCTTTGATGAAGGGGAGATCAAAGAACATGTATTTTTCGTTCTTCATGAGCTCCACAACAGTGTACAGAAGACCCCATGGCTGAGGCCAGAAACTAACCAGCCTCTCAAGCAGCACTCGGGTGATCTCCTGGCGAATCTCGGTCTCTTCAGGGTCGTTGAGATCCTTGCCAAAAAGGTACAAAAGCGCCTGTCGGAAGAAAGTGGTGTGCGCGTTGGGGAATCGAAGTTGGTTGACTACACTGACAAGAAGATAATATCTAACCTCTGCAGAGAGCTCGTGGATGATCATAGAAAGAAGGGTTACTTCATGTTCATCACCGGTCACAGTCACTGCAGTGCCCGCTTGTGCTGCCTTTTCCGCGGCACGCTGCCCAGTATAGATATTAACAGCATCAATGACAGCCATGTTGGCATCCACGGGAACATGGCCGTATGTCGTTGTCTTGTGAGTGTCCTGTGTCATGGCATGTGTGATATTAGCAACGATGTCCTCTGTCGGGCCACTCTGAAGCGCTTGGTCGATAGCATTTAGAAGTCCACAAGCCTGAAGCACGGAAGTAGCCTCATGTACGAGACCAGGATGAACACGCGTCTCGTCAGTCTGGTCTTTGGTGTTGGAATCGTTGAACCTTGGAGGTTGATGAGGTGTAGCAGCTAAAACAGCGTTGATGAGCTGGGTACAATGAGGTGGAATGCTAGCGCAAAGCTTGATGTGATTGGCTGCAACAAACTCGGGGAAGTCGTGGTGAAGAATGATGAGCAGCTTGAATGTAGCCCGGTAAATGTCCTTTGCAATGTTCGACACCTCGAATACCTTGAGCTGATCACCCAGAGTGTCGAGCAGCTGGCAGACAAGGGTAACGAAGGGCCCCCAACCGGTACCGTCGGGTAGCTGTAAAATTGCAGGCATGAAAGCGCGGTGCTGAACAAGAGACAGCCAGCCGTAGATAAAGCCAGGAACAAACACAGGCCCCATCTTGTTGAGGCGGACTGCCATCTTAACCAGAACCTCACGGCGTTCGTCTTCCGACAATGCCTCAGAGATAGTCTGAATCTCGTGGAAAAGCATAGACAGCAGGCGGAAGAAAACCCTTTGATTCAACTCCTCTCCGCGCTTGACATGGTGGCTGTTAAGGATAAGCTCAATAAGTGCCAGGATAGAGTCGATGAACGCTGGGCGAGTGGATGATGGTTCGAAACCCATGCCTATAAAGGTTCCGATGAGCTTAGAAAGTGCATCAACCATCACGTAGGCATCCCCGAGAGGTCCAGTGCGCACAATGTATTCGAATCGATCGGCTGAGAGATCAAGTGCGACACGGATGAAGACAAAAAGGTCATCACGAGTTTGCAAGACCTGGCTGGTTTGCAACTGCTGGACGAACGCCGCGACAATCTTGTCGGACGCATTGTGGTTGTGGCAAAGGCGGATCCATTCGTCAAAAACGTACTCTATCTGGTCGTGTTTGTAAAGAGCCTGGTTATCGACCGATGTTGGACGGGTGAGTCCTGAGTTGGTCAGCTTCGACTTGATTCGCTGACCGGCAGCAGAGTCAGGGTCCTCCAAAATCCAAGCCCACGCTGCTTCCAAGGTCGAGGCAAAATCGGCGTAAAGGGCAATTGGGCGAGCGTCGAGAAGGGTGAGATCCAGCATGTGCTCCAAGAAATCAAGGGAACCCTCCTTGCGAGCCTGAAGTGCTTTGGACATGGCTAGATCGATGCTTCTCCATTCCAATAGATCTGTTCGGACAAGCGCCGCAAGTAAAGGCAAGTTCAAGAAGGTAGAGCCAGCCTGCTGGCCGAAGAGAGTTCGGATACGGCTGTTCAGGGCAGGACCAGAGATTTTTCTGAGTGTCTCCAACACATGCACTAAGCTCTCAAGAGTCAAATTGTCGTCCACCTGCGAAAAGATGAGACCTGTAATTTGTTCCGCAGCGTAGATAGCAAATTCCTCCGAGTTCTGTGATGTCTTGATGATGTGTTGCACTAAAGCATCGACAACGTCCAAAAGCGAATGAGGTCGTGGCAGGCCCTGGAAATGTTCCTCGGGTGATTCGCTAGCCACCCTAACGAGTTCTTGCAGTAATTTGTTGACGCGCTCAGCCAAGCTCTGAACATTCATCTGGAACCCAGGTGACCTTCCGTTAGACATGGCGTTGGCGCCGCTATGAACGGGTGCATAAGGCTGCATTTGAGCGCCCAAGTGTTGCTGAATCGAAGGAGTCTCCGCGGGGGTCGGGATATTGGGGACAGTGGTAAATGGTTCCTGCAACACCTCGTTCGCCATCGATCTGGTAGCATCGGAGGCCGATTGGCCGTGAGAAGGTGTGGGGAGAGTGGCACTGCGTGGTTGCCGAGCAAAGTCTTCGTATATGGCCATTTGCTCATGGTTCAAGCCATTGATGTTTGGCGAAAGCTTGTAAGGGTGAGGAATAGCCATGGCCCACCGGCTGAGGCTCGAGTCGAAATAAGGATCGTTGGGTCTCTGAATGCGGTGTCGTCGACGAGCCTCAAGTTCTGATTCTATCATCTCCTCAATTTCAGGGACAGCTCTCTCTTCAGCCTGCTTCTCGATAATGTTGCAGGCCAGGTCCAAGTTGGAGTTCACACACATAATAATTGTGCCCTCAGGAAGTCCCTGAGGGAGGTCGTTCGAGAGGTTTCGCATGTAGTTAGTGAAGTTTGCACGGAGAGGCTCCTTAGACGTAACAAGAGCAAGGCTACCGGCCGTGGCCTTCACCATACTCACAGCGGATGTTCGTACACGGTTCTCATCAGGCTCAATTGCAAAGTCCTTGTGAATCATCTGCTGAGTCGAGATTGCGGCAATGGTGACTGATCGATCCACGACAGGCTGAATTATGTCCTGCAATGCACGGCTGAGCGCCGTCCGGACAATCTCATGAAGGCGAGTGGTGCTGACAACCATCTCATTAGTAGGGGGGATATTGATTAATGGGCCAAGGTCTGGGATGGTTGGCGCAAGAGCTTGAGGCGAGAGCCCAGCACCGACAGTGGAACCAATGCCATTCAGCGACAGGTTCTCAAAGGCATCGAGTTGTTCTGTAGGCAAAACATCCGCTGGTTCTTCGACGACGACGGGTCGGTTCAAAATCTCGCCAGAAGGTTCGATGCTCTTGTGATCCAGGTTCAAGCCCTTACACAAAACTTCAATCTCGAACTTGAGGTTGAGCTTTAATTCAGCATGATGATAGAGCTCGATCAGCAAATGAATTATATCCATAAGCCAGGGATTCGGAGGCCTGAAGACTGCTGATTTGGCACCTTGTGTCAGCACTTTACAAACGAAGGGTATGACGACAATTAGCCTTTTAGTGTCATGGGCCTCGATCAAAAGCTGCTTGAACGCGATGTTCTTGTGCTTGATAGGGCGGTCTCGCGCCAGAGTTAAGAGGCCCAACCAGCCTCCGAGGTTTTTGAGATGCGTCCTCTCGGTTGAGTTCTGCATTGTTGCCTCGGAGTTCAACATTCGGCATACGCTAACGTAAGTCTCTCGCAGGACCTCGCTCCAAAGAGACTTGTCCTCGAGCAGTCGAACTAGTTCGAGGTACACGTGATGGTAGTTTGGCTGCATTTTGGCGCGTTCCTCGACCAGATGACTGGCAAACCATTGTTGATGACGGCGTTCCATAGTTTCTCGAAGTTCTTGACACATTTCCCGAAGCGTGCCCTCAGTGATATTGTTGAGGACAAACTGTACCTTGTCCTGGGCACCTTCATCCGGATCTTCGAATTCAACATCAGGCGGCGGCGGATCAACGTTAAGAGAGGCGAATGCAGGCGCTTGTCGATCAGCACTCGCAAGTTCTTCGGCATTTCCATTCGGGAATGCTTCGCCCTGGTATCCCAACCCATGAGGTGTTCCAGCACCGTTACGACCACGTGAAAGCTCCTCCTCATGCTCGCGAACGACTTCTTCAGCCTTTCTGAAAGCTTCGGTGTTGTGGAGTCCTGGAATTTGGCAGAGTTGTCTACAAAAGGTGGGCCACTCTCGGAATCGAACAAACAACTGCATCAGTGCCTGAAGACCGAATTTGTACATAGGATCCTCTTGAGAATGATCTCGGACAGCTTCCAAAATCATGCCCAATCCAATTTGAAGAGGCAGGTTGGAAACGAGCTTGTGGGAGATGATACCACCAAAGAGAACCGCGGTAGTAGCGAGGGCCTCCAATGGATAATCCCCATAATGACTATACTCATCGAAGAGTCCATGGATCATGCAAGAAAAGACGTCTTGATCGAGAGGGTCCCTAGAGTGCTTGTACTGGCTCAGAACCTCAACAATATTCCGAACTTGCACTTCTTCGCTGTACATCTTCTTGTAATGCTCCTCCATTTTGCCGTTGGCAATCGGTGATAGGGCGTTTCCGTCCCTTCCGTTCGCGTCAATGATGTCGTCGTAGCCTTCGCCGTAGTTGATTAACCGTGGGTAAGCGATGATACAATGTCGTTGAACTACGATTAGCTCGGGAATTGGAGGACTGGGTAGGAAGTCCTCGAGGATTCGGAGCAGAGCCGATACTGTGCGGACTTGCAGGGTAGTGGAATTCTTAATAGCAGGTTGTCCATCGGCGCCCCCTCGCTGATATTGACTTTCCAGATTGGCTTTGATCATTAGGAACTGCAAAAGAGTGCGAGAAATCTCATTGCTCCGTTCAGCATTGTTACGTGCCCACTTGGACAGATCCAGATATCCTTCAGCATGCGCCAGAGCAGCTAAGTCAATGCCGAAACCGTTAGGTAGGTACACGAGCGAGTCCAACCAGTTATGCTTCACTGCGTGCTCGAAAACTAGTGGAAGATCCACCGGCTTAATAGCGTGGGCATCGATCAAGCGTTGGATTACCCAGTCTTTATCCTTCCTCCAGAGGCTATCGAGGACAAAGTCGTATTCAGGTGATCGTTTGTAGAGGAAGTTCTCAAACAAGGAGCCGAGGGTTTCCATTGCCATAGGAGCCCAGTGTTGCCTGGGGACCTCGAAGGCAGATACCAGGAAAATGTCCAAATTAGGGACCACAACCTCCTGGAAAAGCCTCTTGGCCTCGATGCTAGTGGAAGCCAGGACAGAACTAAGCGCAACATTGAAGATCGAGGAAAGTGCAGCGACAGAAACAAGCGGATGCTTAACAGCAACGGCCGCTCGCTCTTGAACGCTAGGGGCAGAATTGGCGTAGTCATCGATGGTAATGCTGCGTTGAAGTCCAGGGATTGTTGTCGCATCCAGCTGTTCCGGGGCCAGAGAGGCATAGGCACTAACAAAAGAGAGTTGAGCTTCCGGGTTTCTCCAGACCCCGCCCCATAGCCTCTGAATATCGAAACCAGATTTGGAGTCCTGTGCGATGGGTAGGAAAGCTTGATAAAGACGCAAGAACTGCTGGGACGACACGCGAGCTGACGGCTGGTCGAATGAGACAATCACCTCCATCCAATCAAATGTTTTCGGAAGAACTCGTCTCAAGGCGGCAACCAAGATACTGGGATTTTGTTGAGGTGTTTGACTGATGGTTGTAAAGGTGATAGCGGCCGAGATCTGTTCGGGACCCAACTGCAGGGCACTTGGCCGATTTTGTAAGTATGAGACACATGTCTCCTCATCCCTACTAAACTCGATGCCTATCTTCTGAATGTACTTGACGAGCCCATTGGGTAGTCGATCAGCAAGCACTCTACTAAGATCGAAGGCAGCAAGAATCTCGGACGGCGGCGTTTGCTCTGGGGTTTGGCCGAGCCATCGCTTCGTAACGGAAGTCTCGAGATCGCGTCTGGCAGACGCATTAAAGCTAGGAGGGTGATATTGGAGGAATCGATCCACGATCATGGCGATGAAAGGGGTAGAGAGATCGGCGTGGGTGTCAAGAGTAGGTCGGGATATAATGTCGAGGAAAGACGGGAAGTTGGTGGATAATATGGCATCGGCTGTGGTTAGGATAAGTACAATTGACCAGTCACTCTTGGTGTGGCTTGCGCTTACCTTTGGTCTTTAAATCTGCCCGGGAACCAAGCTTAAAGGCTAAAGCTAACAATGTCTTCTCCAACGCGTCGAGCTTGAAATGTTCCATGAAGGTTGAGAGATCAAAATCACGAAAGATATCCTCGGTTCCACTCTCAATAGACTCGGCTATTTTACTTGCTTGATCGGCATCGTGTGAAATCTTTCGCATCTCGCCAACAAGGATATGGTAGTTGCCTGGGTTTGAGACGGGCCTGTTAAGGCCAGGGAATATTTGCGGCGCATTGCCGGCAACGAGCCTGGTGAAGTACTTCGAAAAGACTTCCATACCGTGTTCATCGATGAGCTATAATGGATATGTGTCGTCAGCAAACTAGGAGCTCTACAGCAATAAAGGTAGCCAAACCTTCTTCAATTGGTCAACCTGCAATTCCCACTTTGCACGATCCTTGTCTTCCTTGATAGTGCTAAGCAGAAGATAGACTTGGGCCACAACAATTTTAGTTAAGGAGTTGGTGCCCGTCGGACTGCTGGCGCTGGGGCTTGCGCCAGCACTGAGAATAGCAGCCTGCGATGGGTGAGGAGAATGGCTCGCACCCGTCTGTAGTGTCTGCGCAGGATTGGGCGAAAATGATCCCGCTCGAGGTGGTGGGACCATGGAGGTATATTCGAGGCGAAGGGAGATGAGATGATAGAGCGCCTGCTCTCGGTGTGGTGGCAGGCCGGAAGGCTCACGAAGCGAGCGAGCGGGGAAGTATGTAGGAGGATGAGTCGATGTATAAGTTTCCTACATGGGGGAGCGGCCAAATAAAGCAGCGAGCGAGGAACGTGACAACAGAGCCAGATATCGTGCGATCGTACAACCGGTTTCGATAAGAAGAGACTCGTGAGTTGGACTCGACTTGAAGGTGGAGATCGAGGTACGTGTCGAACTCAATCGTCGTCAGAAAGAGATCGCCGAAAACGCAGCAAACTATGTAGCTCGGGGGGAAGCCTGCAGCGATTCGGCGTCAGTTGATCCAGCGAAATGCAGAGTATGTATGGCGCGTGGTAAGGCAAGTATCGATATCGTCAGAATAGTCCGTACTCAGAGTGGTGGTCGATGTTGGGTTTGGAGGACAAGGTACAGTAACTGAAAATGACAAGGTCCCGGAGGACGGCAAATCCCGATCCGTCGAGAAGCTCCACACTATACCCGCATCACGTGCTTTGGGGTCGCTCAGAGCGTTGTTCAAGTACCAGGTTTGACAGGCATGGAGATGGTCAGTGCTTCCGCCGTCGCCCTGCCAACATGACGACGCCACCAAAACAATTGAGCTAGCTCCCCTTTGATATCACCGCTCTTTTTTATACCATTGAATCAGCTACATATCCCGTGTCTCGCTTCCTCCATCATTAGTGTGGAGTGCAGTGTGACTGAGGCTGGCCCTTTGATTTTCTCTGTCCGTTTATAAAGCATATCGTTACGAACTATCAATCAACATTTGTTAGTTGATTGACTTGCAGTTAGGCATCATGCCTGGTTCAACGGTTGAGACCCCAGCCGTTGCGCTGTCTTGTAAGCATAACTCAATTGAACTCCACTCAACTTTCGCTGATAAATGAAACCATAGTCGCAAACAATTTCTGGGGTAAAGAAGATGCCGGAGTTACACCTTTGCTAAGTCGCATGACTGCGGCCAAGACGACATGCGATGAATTGAGAGCATTCTATGGCGGTATGTCCTCTCCTGTAAGCTACTTGAAACCAGTTGACTGATGCACTACAGCGCGAGCGTCGATCGAAGAAGAATACTCCCGCAAACTACTAAACCTTAGCCGCAAGGCATTGGGTTCTCAAGAATCCGGTACACTGAAGACATCCTTGGATACCGTCCGGGGCGAAGTGGAACAGATGGCCAAGCAACACCAGCTCATCGGTGCAGAGATGAAGTCGGAACTCGAAGAACCACTGGCTGCTTTTGCTGGTGGAATGAAGGAACGCCGAAAGATCATACAGAACACTGTCGAAAAGCTACTCAAGGTCAAGATGCAGCAAACGCAAGTAGTCAACAAGGTCAGTCTTCCAATCGTTTTCATCACGACCAATCTAAACTAAGAGAACTATAGACAAGGGACAAGTACGAGCAAGAATGCCTCAAGATCAAAGGCTACCTGGCTCAAGGCCATATGGTCATGGGCCAGGAGGAACGTCGCAACAAAGCCAAACTTGAAAAGACACAAATTAGCCTTGCAGCTTCCAGCACCGAATACGAGAACGCCGTCAAGGCGCTCGAGGATACAACAGCAAGATGGAACAGAGAATGGAAGTCCGCTGCTGATAAATTTCAAGATCTGGAAGAAGAGCGCTTGGACTTCACCAAGAGCAGCCTGTGGACATTTGCCAATATTGCCTCGACTGTCTGCGTTAGCGACGACTCTTCCTGCGAAAAGATCCGACTGTCTCTGGAGGTCATGGATGTGGAGAAGGATATCATTACCTTCATCACCGAGAAGGGCACTGGCCAGGAGATCCCAGATGCTCCCAAGTACATCAACTTCTGTCGTGGGGACGTGACAGACAACCAGTCTGAAACATCGGAAGACGACAACTACTCTGTAGCCCAATTCCCTCGCATGATCAACCCTGCTTTCCGATCATCATCTCCACAGCCATCAACCTTTGAGTCGCATCATGACCCTAACTCTGCTTTAGCCAAGGAGCTGGCACACAAAGACCACGCCCCGGCTAAACGTGAGCCCAACGCTCCAGTTCAAAAGTCGGCAACGTTACCTCCAGACGACATACTTCAGATCGGTCCACAGAAGACACAGCCGCAACAGATCCAGGCGGCTCCCCAGCAGCGTCAACAACATCAATCCCAGATGCAACACTCCTCTCAACTGCAGCACCCATCCCAACTGCAGCACCACTCTCAGCTGCAGCGTCCCTCCCAGCTACAGCATCCCTCCCAGCTCCAGCACCCTTCTCAGCTCCAGCGACCTTCTCAGCTCCAGCACCCATCTCAATTGCAGCACCCATCTCAATTGCAGCATCCTTCTCAGATGCACCATCCTGCTCAGTCACAGCGTCCTTCTCAACTGCAGCACTCGGTACAGCTCCAACAACCCTCTCAGCTCCAGCACCATTCTCAACACCAATACTCACCGCAGCGCCAACACCCTTCACAGCAAGTTCCCCACGGCATGGACCATCGCATGCAACAACAAATGAGACCACTGGAGATGAGGCCCGCAGACAGCCGATCTGGAGAAATGAGAAACACAAATATGCGGCAACACGAGTCCAGACCTTCCTTAGAAATGCGTCATTCCGGGGAAGTACGACCTTCCATGCAGTCTAGACCCAGTGTCGATACAAGACAATCATCGGATGCTAGAACATCTCTGGAGCTGCGACGACCTATCGAGGACGCCCCCCGTAGACAGCAACCTTCAAGTTATATTCCCTATAATGGAAACCAACAGAGCCCAGTTTCAGCGGTCCCTCACGACCCTTATCCTATGGACGGCATGACCATGCTCTGCAGAACTGGCCCAAGCCCTATCTCAGATCACAGTTCGCAGGTAACATCAGCTCGGCCTTCGAGCAGAGACTCGCACAGTGATTACTCGAACCCGAACTCGTTTTCTAGCGTGGAGCCCCCGAGTGGTAAGACTTCGCCCGTCAAGCAGGATCCCATCCGACAGGATCCTGCTCCCGCACCGGCGCCCGCGCCTGCACGAGCTCCTGTACAAGCGCCAGCACCAGCGCCAGCACCAGCACCAGCTGCGGCACCAGCTGCGGCTCCTGCCCCTGCGCCAACGCCAGCTCCCGCACCTGTTCCGAAGCCAGTCTCCGCACCCGCCGCTGACCCTACTCCTACACCTGCAGCAGCCCCTGCCCCTGCCCCTAGCCCCGTCAAGTTGGTAGCTAAGAAGAAGAGTGGTGGTTTCCTGAAGAACCACAGTCCCTTCAGACGCAAGAGCCAGAAGGAACTTAAACAACCAAACAGGAACACTTGGCACGCATCAAACACACAAAGCTCCAGCAGCCCAGTCCGCAGACCCCAGCTACAGACACAAGAGTCAACAAACAACGTGGTGACTCAAGAACGAACCCAGAGTCCTGAACCAATCGATGCCAATGCCAGCCTGGCTCTTGGTGTTGGACAGAATGTTTTCCCAGTTTCGACCCCTGACACGAAGAAGAAGCCCGGAGCTGCCCCAGCACAAGAGCCTGCCGAAGAGACAGATCCTATCGCACTTGCTCTTGCTGAGCTTAAGGGTGTCACCTTGGGCAAGAATTCCTCGATGAGAGTTTCCGCCGATCATTATTCCGGTATTGCAACACCGGCACCAGGGTCCGAAGCGGCGTCAAGACAAGCTTCTGCTACACGAACGACTCCGGCTGCTGCGAACCCTGATGTTGCGGCGGCAAAGAGAGGAACGCCTCCGCCATCTTATCAGAATCCCGCATCTCGTTTGGGCGTTCCACCGCCTGCTGTCACTTCGAGGGCGATGAAGGAGGCCACAAAGAAAGCGACCTCGCAAACACGTAGCCTGTTTGAAAATGGAGGCAACACAGCGGGGGCCTTCAACAGTACTTCTTCGAGAACTAATACTCGTGTCACTGAAACCAAGCGAGCAGAGCCGTCTCTGAGCCAAAGTGTTCCACCAACGGCTTCAAGACCTGCCACCAGAACCGCTACACACGGCAGGGGCGAGTCTGGAAGCTATAGCTCAGCATCCATGTCTCGACCAGGCACTCGAGGTACCGAAATGGGTCGAGGAGAGACTGGCGGTTATGGTACGCCGCCAGTCGCACGATCAGGAACGAGGGCAACTGACATGTCTCGCGCGGACACGCGTGGCTTCAATGCTACTCCCCTCTCACGACCCGGAACAAGAGGAAGTGATATGTCACGCGGAGGAACTGGTATTTACGGCACGTCACCAGGCTCACGACCTGGCACAAGAGGCACCGATATGCCCAGAGCCACTTCGCCAGCGCCGGCCAGAAGTGTTTCCCCTCAACCCCCTGTTAACGACAACATGAGCTATAGGTCGGTATCTCCAAACCCTTATGCCGCCAGCCAACGCTCCCCCTCGGTTATGAGCTCGCCACAGAAGCACGGCTCTGCTCAAGGATACTACCCCCAATCACCTGCCAGTCGTGGTCCCTCACCTTCACCTTACGGCCAGCAGAGTCGACCTGGAAGTGGCTATGCAGGCAGTGATATGGCAGTTCAACTGGCACCAGTTTCAGATCCCTATGGTTCTGTGAGGAGCCGAGGCAGTCGCCCTGCTTCCAGGGCCAACAGCTACTATGACGACGGTAGCACCCGTCAACGTAGCCAGAGCGTTGCTGACCCTTCACGGCTATATACTCCGGATGGCAGAGCTATTCTGCATTATGGTAAGCTTTTCCCTTATTACATGCTGTTGACAATTTGATGCTAACATAAACACTTGCAGCACGCGCGTTATACATGTATCAAGCAGCCATTCCTGAGGAGCTGGGCTTTGCCAAGGGCGACTACCTTGCTGTCCTGCGTCACCAAGACGACGGATGGTGGGAGGCAGAAGTCCATGGTGGAGATGGAAGCGTCGGGCTGGTCCCAAGTAATTACCTTGCGGCATGCTAGTTTTCCCATGTTATGAGCGACTTCGCGGATTATTTGTGCGACGTTTTCGGATGATGATGTTTTTTATTTGGCACCTGAGGCATTGATGGACTTGATTGACGACTTGTTTTATACCTTTCGTTTTGCTGTTTTTCGACACAGCATTTCTTCGGCATGGAGCTTGGGCTCGGATTGAGGTATTGTTGTACTTGTTATGATTTTAGGAAAGATTGAAACGAATGTCCTTACTGCTTTTTCTTTTTTGTTTTTCTACTACTAGTACGATTAGAGAACCGCTATCTCCTAATGTAAAACTAAACACGAATATGTTGATCCCCCAGTAAATTATCGTAGCAGTTGTGAAATTGTGCTGTGTTACACGTGAAGTACATAATTACTACCTACCTATGCAGTAGCCAGCTGCCTATGACGTTTGAGCTGTCATAGCTTAGCTCTTCCTTGTCTGTCCATCCCTGTCCAACTCCAATGTGGGCTGCAGCTTGCTGTTGCTTGCCGCCTTCACATGCCACTCGCTCACTTACCTACTCACTCCCTTGGACTCTTCCTCCCTTGTTGCGTGCCACTCTAGATCGCTTCTTTCAATTCATAACTACTCTCATCCGAATTGATGAGGTGATCAGGTTCAATATGGTGAGTTGTTCTGACGACACTCACTCAAATACAGATAACTAATCGGGGCTGTAAAGGAAACTCTCCAAGAGACTGCGCGTGTCGTCACATCTAAACCCGTTCAACGAGCTGTCGTTAACACCGTCCTCCTTGTCTCAACGGCTGCAACTCTTTTTTGTACTGCTGCCATTGCTTCAGTCCTCTTTTTTCAGAATTTTCTACCTCATGAGGTTGTGACTTTACCAGTACATCTGCAATATGGGTATGCGATTCCGGTGCTGCGACTGATTTATCTGGTTCACTGACTTTGTTGGCTTCAGCTCTGGAGTCAACCCGTATGGAGTCGTATCGCTACAAACTCCACCCATGAAAACGCAGCAAGAGTACGACGTGTCGATATTGCTGTCTATGCCGNATTTTCTACCTCATGAGGTTGTGACTTTACCAGTACATCTGCAATATGGGTATGCGATTCCGGTGCTGCGACTGATTTATCTGGTTCACTGACTTTGTTGGCTTCAGCTCTGGAGTCAACCCGTATGGAGTCGTATCGCTACAAACTCCACCCATGAAAACGCAGCAAGAGTACGACGTGTCGATATTGCTGTCTATGCCGCGCTCGGCCCCAAACGTGGAGCGCGGCAACTTTATGGTCAGCCTGCACATGCTCGACTCCAAAGCTGACCTTGAGCTTCACACCGCGGCAGAACGACATGCTTCGTTACACGAAGGCTTCGAGGAGGCCAATGTCTTGTTCAGCTCCCGTAGGCCTGCTCTATTTCCTTATGTGGACCCGCTCGTGTCTGTAGCATCCCGTGTCCTGTTTCTCATTTACCACATGTTTACACCAGGATCAAGCTCCAACTCGATGGCCATCCCTTTGGCCGAGCGAGTCTCGTTCTCAACAGACTCGTTATTGCCCAAGTCGGCATACGTTGAGGTAGAGGCCGGCCAAACTATTCAGGTGTACCATGCCTACTTGCAGCTTACTGCTCAACTTCGCGGGCTTCGTTGGATGATGGTGCACTATCGTATTTCAACATTTCTTGCTCTTACTGTTGTCTTCTGGGCTTTTGAGGTCATATTTATGGGCGTAGCTTGGGGAATATGGAGTGTTGCTTCCGGGTCACCGCCTGGAGAAGATGATGCCAAAGCAAGGAGACTCCGGGGTTTAAGGGATGAGCATGACGACGAGTATACAGACCGCGAAGAGACCTTCCCTACGTATGGCAGGCAACAACCTCTCAAGTATGAGCCGGATATCAAGCCAGAAATGGATACTGAACAGCCCTTGTCAGAAATTCCTCGAGCAGGGGCCGACGCTGATGATGAAGACGATGGGAGCTTGGATGACGACAAAGATGATGAAGATGTGCAACACAGGGACTCAGGTATTGGTACTAGTTACAGCGAGGAAGGCACATCGAGTATCCGACGACGAACGTCGCGTAACAGACTATGAGGAGGAACCAAGGTGCGATGTGTGTTGATCTGGGGAAAGCCATGCGTTAAGTGCTAGAAGCAGATACCCATAGCTGATAACATGTACTAGACTAATAAGAAACTGGAATTTAATTGCCTTTGGCCTTCATTTGAGAGAGTATGCCTATCGTAGCTGGTCCATGATGGTTTAGTGTGCAAGCCAATTTGAGGTGTAGTTCTATGACGAGCTCATAACGGGTAAAGTTAGTTATCTGGATATAGCTCGGAACTTCAACTATTCAGACGTTTTCGTTTGTCTAAGTAATTTCTTGCAGTTAAAAAATTGGTAACTGTTGTTTGTTTGAATAAAAGTTTGAAATGCCTGTAGGCTGACAGGTGACTGATAAGTAGTTATCTCTATACCTAGAGGTAGTTTTAGAATCAATCGACCTACATCATGGCAACAATAACGGGATATTTCTGTAGCTTTAGAGAATGTTATTGTTATTGGTATAATTACTAATAACAGGCCTGCCTGTGCATGATTTGTAGTATTCTTATTAGCTATCATAGATTGTAAATGTTACCGTATTCTCTTGTTTCATGTTGTAGGTTAGGTAGGTTAGGTGCCCTTCAAGCCTGCCTCCACTGCCCGCAATTGACCAACGAATTTTATAGCGGGCACCTGCACCACCCACGTCCAACCCCTCCATATTGTAAGGAGCACCCATGCTCTGGCTGATCTAGGTAAGTCTATCTATCTCTTCTTTTCACATGGCCCCCTCCACTTTCTACCCGCTTGGGCTGTGAACAAACAACACCCGCTTGGTTCGTCTGTAGGTCGGTAGCTCATCAACACGGCTTGGCGGTCGAGTTTGTAGTGCATCTGTTACCTGCTTCACTGACACTCTGACTCCTGACTCCTTATATCAGTAGTCATATAAGATATATGACCTTGAACCATTGAATTCCTCATCGTCTCCACCAACAACCCACCTTACTTTACCAGACCCGACCACCTCACTGCTACCACGACAGAACAGGTACCGTGCCGCTACCGCTACCTACCGCTACGTACCGACCGCCATTACTAGTTCGATTCACCTGGACTCTATTGCGGGACCAAGTACAGCGACTACCTCCACCGCCCGCCCGCTTGTTCCTCTCGACGTCTCCCGAACCACATCTGAACATTCACGACAAGGCCTGAGCTGAGCACACCGACCTGACCGCATGTGCTGAGTTTAGCACCAGCAAGCGACCCTCCGACTGCTTTTGCTGCTCGTGTTTCGCGCCAGCCTAACCCTGACCAGCCCAACCTTCAACGAGCCTAAACGAGACAGACGTTACGACCAAACCTTAGATCTCTCGCCGTTATCATCATCTCTGTCTCCCCTCACCTCGATTGTACAAACAAGTCCCCAGCACGTACCGCAACGATGCCCTGCTTCAAGGGTATTGCGGTCAGCATCCATGCGAATTCTGCCCCGCTGCCAGAGCATGGCATGCAGAAACAATCTCGTCTCTCGCGGATCAGTACCTACATTCCTGTACCCCAACCTCAGCTCGCCGAGTCAAACAAACCTGAGCCTGCTAAATTCGCCATCTCCATCACGCTTCTTACCCCAGGCCTGCCTATCCCATACTCGACCCCCAAGCCCAGTGATGAGAACCCTTACCCAAAGCCTCAGTTCGTCGGTGGGCTCAACACTGGTGAACGGGGCAAGTCGACTGGTGTAGTTAACCCCTATATCCCTATGACCAATTCCGAGAATGAGACTATCGCTGCCTACATCTACTTTGACGGCCGAGCTAAAGAGGAAGTTGCTACCCTGCTGCGACCCGGTGAGGAAACTTGGGTGAACAGTCGCTGGGTTCAGGTCCCAGATTCTGAAGGCGGCGGTCTGGCCGAGCGCGAGTTCTTGTTCCGCGAAGTCGGCTTGGAGCGATGGCTTAACGGCTTGGATCTTCAGGGTCATGATGCTGCCGAGAAACTAGAGAAGCGTCGTCAGAAGTTTGAGAAGCGCCGCCGACGACAAGGGACTCTCGAAGGAAATGCCAGCGTCGACGTACAGGAGGGGTCCTCGAGCCGAAGGAGCACACTACGCTATGGCGCTGATGACAAGTCTCCTATCGAGGCTGTCTTAGACGATTCCGATTCTTGGTCCTCGGACGACGATGAACCACCTGAGGCGACTGGCCAAATCAAGGTGGCTATGTTCCGTGTCCTTGCCTCTGGAGAAATTAAGAAAGGAGAGTATTCCCCCCAATTCGACGCCCACGACGGCGACGAAGACGATATGGGCTCCAAAGAAGGCAACGGCATCGACGCCGACGTTGAACACACCACAAGTTTTGCCAAGCCCAAAACTCTCGATCCTAAAACGATTAGCACACAAACCGTCACAGGCATTGACGGTCCAGACAAGCCTTACGCTGTCTTTACCTTCTTCTACCGCGGAGAGCGTAAGTTCTACATCGTCGTCAGACATTCATCTATTGACAAGCTATTACAGGGCAATTACAAAAGCTGGGCGTCATCCAGTCATCAAAGAACCCCCAGACGACACCAAGCTCCGTTAAGCGAAGATCGGGTCAACTTGACTTCTCCAACTTGGGACCTCTGAAGACTGGTGGCACCGTTGGTTTCTCTGCGTTCCGCGACCAGGCTACTGAAGCCTCCAGACGGCGCAAGGCACGAAAGAAGAGTAACGGCAATATTGCCGACGATAGCGACGACGATGATGACGATGACGACGAGAACCTGGGCAAGATGGAGGAAGTGTACGATAAGGACGTAGACGCCAAACTCGCGCCAGAAGATGCCAAATTCCAGGGCGAGCTTGCTGAAGGTGTGGATCGTATTCACGTAAGTTTGACCTGATTATACTTTGGGTTCCCTTGGTCTAACATCTTGGATATAGCTTAAGAGGGCGCATTCCGCGGATCCGGATAGCATAGCTGCGTCTTCAGCATCACAGACTCCTAACACAGCCAACGCGTCTACGTCCCTAGCACCTACCGCTGGAGGATCACCTGCAAACAGCAATTTGTCAAACGCAGCGAGTCTCGATACCCCTAGCAAGTCCAGCTTCCAGAGCCCGCTTAAGAAGTACAGGCCTAGCGTCGACTATTCAGCCGATGGTGTCAGCTTTGGAACAGGTTCAGGCTTAAAAACAGAGCTGGATGCAGCGCCGTCCGGGGGGTCAGAATCTGGAACACCCTCCAACGCTGAGACGCAAAAACCAAAGGCTGAAGACGAGGAAGAGCTATAGAAGCATTAAGTCGACCGACATGACATTTCGCTTGTCTAGAATAAGTCTGGCAGCTGAAGTACGACGATGACGACAAGCTGTCCAGCGGCACTCCTAGCACAAAGCTGCTATAGGATCTCGAGGCGGGTGACACGAGCAGATTTGATATAGACTGGTGGATTATTGCATCGGAAAAACCTGCGATTATGACTGAAATGAGTAGTTGCAGCAGAAATTAAAGGGTTCATGAAAAACATGATAGGTGTATTGGCGATGATCAAGGGGGCCTTGGGTGTTTCTGACCTTTTGAGACCAATTGGCGCGTTGAATGGAAAGGATCTGTTTCTCTCGCTGCAGGAAACGGAGAACTCTTTATTCGAGGAAGAGCAGGCTACTAGAAGCTGGAAGGTCAGAGCAAGTACTCTGAGCCAGCCAGAGGAACTAGCATCTGGCACTTTGAATCGAACTACTGTATATATGATTACTCAAGAGGGCGAATAGGATAACGTTCTACGTATTCAATAAACAATGTGAAACGTGGGATGATATGTGGTACTATCTACGCGCCTGACCACGACTCTTTGGAGATCTCGAGCAATATGAAAATTCTGCCAGCATCGTTTGGCTGACGAAGTGAGCCAGGAGACGTACCAAGGCAATTATGGACTTATTTTGAACAAAGTAATGCATTGAATGAACTATTGAGGAACTAAAAGTAACTGCGCCAAGTACCGATAGGCACGATGCCCGACAGATCTCGAGGCAGCCAATGTGGAAAAATCTACTGAACTGATTGCCAAGTTAGCTAAAATGCTTCTGACAAGTTTGTTGCAATGTTTAATGAGTGGGAACAGGGTATGTCAGACTGTTGAGCTTGATAATTTTTGAAATCAACATGGTGATTCAGTTGGCCGTTCTTAATGGAAGAGTTTGTCATCATGCAAAAGGGGAAGGGAAGAAAAAATCGATGGGGTGAACGCGTCCATCGTGGGTTGGACGAGACACCATCTGTGTCGTGTCGTGTAACGTACCTTACTGTTATTGGGTGAGAGTTGACCCATGACAAGAAGATTGTGGTTGCTCAGAGCGTGTCCTGCAGAGTCTCAAAGCATCGTGACTTGAGAGTTTCCGTTGAGACAGTCAATTGCTGTCGTTGGAATTGTTGTTGAAGACAGAACAAGATTTTCAAGAGCAGCTGCAGCCGCAATTTTATTTCCCAGCGGAACCGGGGTACGGACCAAATATCGTCTTATCCAAGCTCCATCCCACCATTTATGCATATAACGATGTCGCACTGTACAAGCATAGCCCTGGGCACCAACGCGTGCTATGTTTCCGTGGCAGCCGCCCATTGAATCAACTACGTGTGCCCAATCTACACTGTGCCCCTCAACCCCACCATCGATCTCATCTCTTGCTTCTGTGCTTGCTTCCCCTCGGGCAGACTTTGCGATAACCCAACCCGACGACTTCGTTGCTAAAACCTCCCGCTTCCCTTTTCCCCGACGCATTAGCGATTAAACAGACCCAAACAGGTCCCCAGATTTCAAGATGGCCGGAAGTGAGTTTCTACAGCGACAAGATGACGATCGAGAGACCAGAAAACTAACCGCGCACACTTCTAGACTTTGAGGAAGTCGCCAGTACGTTTTGAACCCAAACAGGCGGGCTGACAAGCTCGTCTTCGGCGATAATGATGAGACCACTAACACCATGAACAGAGCAGTTCGTTGAGTACTACTACAACACCTTCGACTCTGATCGCAAGGGACTCGCTGCTCTCTACGTGAGTACTCCGTTATTCGGCGTTGGACAGCAATGGACAATAGTGTACTAACTATTACCGACAGCGACCCAACTCTATGCTGACCTTTGAGTCCGCTTCCGTTCTCGGCGCCGAGGCTATTACTGAGAAGCTTACCGTATGTATTTTATCCGCCTACCGCTTGATAGTTGCCTGCTAACAATGTTATAACAGAGCCTTCCCTTCCAGAAGGTCAAGCACCAAGTCGCCACTCTCGATGCCCAGCCCTCCAACGAGCAGGGTGGTGTCATCATCCTCATCACTGGCGCTCTCCTTGTAAGTCCTATCTCGCTCAGATTGCCTGTGTCATGTCTAACGATACTCTTTCAGATCGACGAGGAGCAGAACCCCATGAACTTCTCCCAGTCCTTCCAGCTCCTGCGCGACGAGAGCGGCCAATACTTCGTCTTCAACGATCTTTTCAAGCTTGTCTTCGCCTAAACAGCTTGTCGAGTTCACCCAACGCTTTTGCTACCTATTGAGGGATGAGAGCGAAGTCTACAAACACACCAAGTGGGGCAATAGAGGAGGGGAAATTAAAGCAGCAATGGCAATGGAATAGCTTTTTGATGATGCGATGAATTTTAGAGCAGAGCTTGAGGAAGCACATGCGACTCTTTGGCCTTACTGTGATTTTCCTTGAAAACAGCCTCTGCGCAGTCGGTGATATTTGGTTATCGGAAGTTCTAGACGTGGTAATCCGCCCTAACTTGATGACGTGACACGAAAGACTTGACGCGAATTTTGAGCCAACTCAGAGCCAACTTGTCAGGACTCAACCGTCAGGAACTACTTGCAGCAACATCATCCCGACAATAGTGAAATTCGCCGGTTCGGAACCAGGACTTCGGGACAAGGGCTCCATCTATAGGCACCTACTTACCAGTCTAATCATCTCACACGTAACGTACGGCAATAAGTCCCCAAAATAGTAGAGAACTCGGCTGTTGCTGAAATGACAGAAATAGGTTAGTGATCAGGGTCAAGACTTACTGGCCTAAACTACTACAAACCTCAAACACCCAAGGGTAAGAAGATTGAGATACCGAAGGCACGATATTCGTGTTTACAATCATCTCCACGAGGTCAAGTTAAAAAGCTCATTACAATCACATTTACACCTTAGACTTGTCCAAGAAGCAAGCTCATCATCTATTTTAGGAGGGTTGGGAGACCAGCCCCTCATGTCACTGCGAGTGGGATGGGAAAAAAAGTAACCCGAGAAAAATCATTCATTTTCCATGCCCTGAACCGTGCAACACCGTTGATCCCATAATCGCAATGCATTTGAGGGGTATAAACAAATTAGACTTAGATCTTGGTAGCAGCCTCGAGAGCCTTCTGCTTCTTGATGATCTTCATCTGAGCCTTGGCACCCATGATACCACCACCCCACTGTCGGCGGGCCTGCTCGTGCTTCTCAAGGTAACCGTCCTTGACAGCAGAGATGAGCTTGGAGAGCTCGTTCTTGTCCTCGGAGCGGACCTCGGTAATGGCGAGGACAGCAGCGGTCTGGAACTAGTTAGACGATATTCTGATTCTGTGAGTTTGGTTTTGCTTACCTTCTTGTGGACGACCGTTCCGAGACGGGCCTTGCCCTTGACAATGGCGTAAGGGATACCCATCTTCTTGCAGAGAGAAGGAAGGAAGACAACGAGCTCAATGGGCTCGACATCGTTGGGGATAAGGACGAGAGAAGCCTTCTTGTTCTCGATCAGACCAACAACGTGGTTGAGACCGTACTTGACGGTGTAGGGCTTCTTGGAGACATCCTCCTTCTTCTTGCCCTCCTTGACGGCGGTAGCCTCCTGGAGGAGACGCTCCTTCTTCTCGGCCTTGGTCTCAGGTCGGTACTTGTTGAGGAGCTTGAAAGCCTGGGCAGCAGTGTTGCGGTCGAGGACGTGCTGGAACTGAGCGAGAGCCGGGGGAACCTTCAGGCGCATCTGAAGGATCTTCTTCTGGCGCTGGAGGCGGACATACTCGGGCCACTTGACCATGCGAGAGACATTTCGCTTGGGCTGGATGTCCTGGCCGATGCCGAAGTTGCGGGGTCGCTTCTCGAGAAGGGGGTTCTGGGGATTGTCAGCGATCTTTATGGCCTGAACGGCGGACGATGGGAGGTACTAACCTTAGCGGCCTTCTTGCCAGCCTTACCCTGAGGGAAAGGGGCGGGAGCGACCTTCTTGCCGGACTTGGGAGGCTGTCATTGAGAAAAGAAGACATCAGCAAGGCGTTCAAGCCAACAAAAGGTCTTCTCTGAACTCTAACGAGAATTGGTCATGGCATTTCTGCACACGCCGCATCTCCAGCCAAGTCTTCACCAGCTCGATACGTTTTACAGTAATCGAATACTGGCGGAATACCAACAGCATAATGTCGCCCAAAAAAGAAATGGACGACGCTGCGGCTTCAATTGCGCATAAAGCACATTTGACTCACAAAACTGTGGCCATTAGAGTCGAGTCGATTGTTTATTCACTCACCATCTTGGATATTGGGGTTAGTAGTTGCTCGTGGGTTGAAGAGCAAAAGTCCGGGACACGAATGGTGGATGGAGAACAAAATCAAGAAGAAAAGACGCGAGGTGCTTTTTTGCAGTGGAAAATAATTAGGGCTTCCTGGAAGTGGGGCCTTGAGAAAAACTCCACTCTCTTACCTCTCAGAGGGGCTGGCGCTGATCTTTTTTTTCTTTGATGGCGGCTATTGCACGTGACTGTGACTCTTACAGTGCGGCGCAAAGTTATCACGAGTCAATCAATGATTGGGAGGCAAGAAACTGGAAGGGAAAGGAAGGCTAGAATCTGTAAAGTTGAAGTAGATACGAATACTTCTCTTGCATGAAACCTTGTATAAGTTTATATAAAACTCGACCTGCAGAGGCATTTGAAGTTCTCCACCGGGACGACAAACACTCTAATATACTACTCAACCGAGCTGAGAGACTCATTCAACCTACGACAAATGGCACCTACACCCTGCGTTCGGTGTCAAAATAACAGGGCCGTTGTAAAGCGACCCAAGAACCACCATAAGCTATGCCGGGACTGCTTCATTCGGGTTTTCGAAGATGAAATCCACCACACAATCACATCGTCAGAGCTCTTCTTCCGGGGTGAGAGAGTAGCTATTGGTGCATCAGGTGGCAAGGATTCAACAGTCTTGGCCTCTGTGATGAAAACGCTGAACGAACGACACGACTACGGGCTGAACCTTGTATTGCTCAGTGTCGACGAAGGTATCAAGGGATATCGTGACGATTCGCTGGAGACTGTCAAGCGAAATGCCGTCCAGTACGATATGCCTCTCGAAATTGTTGGTTACGATGAGCTTTACGGATGGACTATGGACCAGGTTGTCGAAACTATTGGAAAGAAGGGAAACTGCACATATTGTGGTGTTTTCCGACGACAAGCTTTGGATCGAGGAGCCAAGAAACTGGCCATTCAGCACGTCATTACTGGACACAACGCTGACGACGTCGCTGAAACTGTCCTTATGAACCTTTTGCGTGGAGACATGCCCCGGTTATCTCGAAGCACCAGCATTGTCACCGGAAATGCAAGCAGTGAGGTTAAGAGAAGCAAGCCTCTCAAGTACGCGTACGAGAAGGAGATCGTTCTTTATGCGCACCATAAGAAGCTGGACTACTTCAGCACAGAGTGCATATACAGTCCGGAGGCTTTCAGAGGCACAGCACGAGGACTAATCAAGAATCTCGAAAAGGTGCGGCCAAGTGCCATTTTGGACATAGTCAGGAGTGGAGAGGACATGGCTCGACTTACACCTGACAAGGGTCAAGGAGCATGTGGTTGTGACGAGGGCGAGGGGATTGGAGGTTGTGGTTCAGCCAACGGGCGCACCTCTGGCAACGAGATGGTCCAAGTCGAGGCTAGCTTGAAGAAGCAGCACAAGTCCACAGCTCTCGAGACAGAGATCACGGCCAATGGAACTCCAAAGGACGACACGGTACCTCTACCAGTAAGGACAAAGAAGCCAAAGAAGAAGGAGGCACCGCCTGCACCAAAGCAGAGTCTAGGAAAGTGTATCAAGTGTGGCTACATGTCGAGTCAGGCTATGTGCCAGGCTTGTACACTGCTGGAGGGTCTTAATAAGAATAGAGCAGAGATAGCGATATAGTAAGATACCCCTGCCGTCAAGACCAAACCATTTGGCCTCAAGCATAACTTCGTGATTTGGGAAAAAGAAACCTGTTTGAAATTGTTTAATTCTTTCTCCTAGCCGTCGTCGGCCCCCTGCTGGCTTTGATGCCCCAACCCAAGTTGTATAATTACATTTGTCGATCCGGGTTGCCTTACTGTATGTAACCACTCGCTCCAAGCCACTATCATATTGCTGTTTAAGAAAATCGCGTTTCCAACTGTAATGGACTGTCAATTTGAGAACAATAATATCAAAATCAGCAGACCTACCTTCCAAGGGTTGTTCAATTCGAAGCCTAGAGGCGCCTCTGGCTTGTCTGTTTGTCCTCGTAGTGTTCCTGTGAGGCGACGGTCACGGTCCATCACTAGTTCTTTGGTCAATATTATCATTGTAGCAATTTAGTCGGGTCATCGTACTTTGCTGGGAAACAATTAGCATTGAATATTGAATATAGGCGCGAGTAACTTACTCTATCCCACTGGTCCACGGAATAACGGGGTCGTTTGCCCTCGTTCTGGATGTTCTTGATGACAGCAAGACCGGTACCAGAGATACCGAACATCTATAACTCAATGAGCTTCTATATTATGTAGCTGCGGAATCGGACGGCGACATACACCAATCATGATGGCATAGGGAAGAAGAGCCTCAAAAGGGACAGGCATGGTGATGGCGGAGCTGCCTGAGCAGACTTTAAGATATTCGTTATATTATTCGGAGACCGAGAAATCGAATTGACCAGGCCTGACCTGTCGTCCTGGTTCGTCGCGGTGGTCGTGAATCTTTCGAATGGCCGGACCTTGAATTGAAGCTCACGTCGAGCCGAGCCATTGACGATTCAGCGATTGGTGATGTGGTTTTGATGCCTGAGGCGGAAACTCAGCTCCGGGTCTTATCCCTGCATTAATCACAGTTGAGAAGTGGACTAATCGCACGGTGTGTCACCAGACTAGCAGTGCCCAAACATTCAAGCAATTGTCGCACGCACTGTGGCAACTAGCTCCCGCGACAGCTGTTTGAGATCAACCAAGTCGACGCGACCTGGTGCAGTGGCTTGACTTATTGCATCTCCACGGTATTTGGGCTCTCTACGAACGCGTGGATCGAATCAAACTCGACTACTCGATCTATACCCCAAATACATTTTTGGCTATCCTCTGTCGTGGATCCCTCACAAGTCGCCCCTCAATTCAAGGCCGCGTCTCCAGCCGTAACCGCGATGAACAAGACGTGATCGCACCGCGAGAAACGCTTCGTCAGATTCCAACAACGACCGATATGCAAAATACAAGCTGCGTTTTAGAACATTCACTTCCGGTACGCGGGGGTAATTATGACAAGTGCACAAGTAATGGAAGAGGAGCTTCAACAAAGCGTCATGGTTTCAGACGAGGATGCCGAGTATGAGACGGCAGGCGAAACAGGAGGCGATACAACAATTATTGCAACAGTCTCGGAAGGAAAAAAAGGAACTTCTAGCGCTGATCAAGATGCCTCGGACACCGGCGATGTCGAGTTGACCGACCGCGACGCCTCAGGCGAGGATGTAGACGCATCGGGCGAGGAAGATAACGACTACATGGCACCCCCACAAATATCGTCTCATAACAGCCGACAAACCGATCAAGAAGAGGATGACGAAATGGACGAGGCCGAAGAAGGGGAGGAAGATACTGAAGGGGAAGAAGCGGAAGAGGAACATGGTGATGCGGATTTGGATGCTGAAGGCGACGAGGACGTTGACGCTGAAGGAGAAGAATACGAAGATGACGAAGGCGTGGGTGCTGTCAAATTTCAACCTGGAACAAGGAACGGTGACGATGAAGAAAGCGAAAGCGACAAGTCCGATTTCCCCAGCGCTAATGAAGAGGAGTCAGACGAGGAAGCTGCTTGGGAAGACGCTGCTGAAGCCGAGGAGGACCACGATGACGAGGAGACGGCAGCAACGAATAACTGCGTTTTCTGCGAACAAAGTGAAGATGACGATCCAAGCGAAGAGTTCGAAACATACTTGGCCTGCGTTCGTTGTGGTAACAATGGTAAGACACCCATTACAATGATACACTTCTTGATGCTTACAAGATGTAGCTCATCAGCAGTGCGCGCGCGATCATGCGGCAATGAGTACAGAAAATAGTAAGTTTTGTTAATCTGCAAAACTCGACCAGTCCTAACAATCTCAGCTCCCGATCATTGGAAATGCCCCGATTGCTTTAGTCGAGAATCCGACGCCGAGGGAGAAGACGAGGAGATGGAGGATGATGGTGTCGACCATGATGTTGGAGTCCCCTCTCGGCAATTCGACGTTCCCGAACTTTCAGGTGAAGCCCCTTTTGAGCAGCAAGAGGAGGACGAGGACGCAAGCTCCCACCACGAATCTCAGCACGAAGAAGATGATGATCTCGATGATGAGCCGAGAGAGAAGCCCCGCACATTAAGGAAACGGAAATCATCGTCCTTGGAAGATGATGGCAACACGATCTCCTTAAGAAAACGCCGACGAAATCAGTCGAACGATACAGCGTCTGAAGGTACAGCACGGAATGGGAGCGCTGAACCAGGTCGACATAACGCTTCCAGAAGTTTACGTCTCAAGGTTACACGGCCCACACCCGTTTCAATAGAAAAGCACACCCGTACGTCGCTCGTACTTAAGCTTCAGGTCAAACCTGGCAATTTAAGAGAAGTTCTCTCTCGCAAAAAACGAGAAAGAAGACAACAGCCTGGAACTGCCCCACGACCGCCTCCCCAACGACCCGTCCCAACGCCAAGAGCCAATGCCATTGCTGCTATATCTGTCCTTCCAACTCCTTTTACATCCGACAGCTATTCACAACCATTCTACTTCGACCGCGATCTGGACGAGATGCAAGGCAAACCGTATGGCGGCATCCTGTCGGAAGCAGAGGCCGACACTTCCAAAACCCTTCCAGCTGAGGAAGATGAGAAGAGATTCAAGGACGCCCTACAAAAGGCCGACGAAGAATGGAGGGCACGGCTTCTGGCGATGCAGGAAGATTCCCATGTGCCTGTTCGAAAAGCAAAGAAGATGGCTGATAACGCCAGCCATATTGAATGCATCGAATTTGGTGGATGGGAAATCGACACATGGTATGCTGCGCCATACCCTGCCGAGTACTGCACAACCCGGGTGCTATACATTTGTGAGTTTTGCCTCAAATACATGGCGTCGGACTACGTTGCCTGGCGACACAAACTCAAGTGCCCGGCCAAGCACCCACCGGGCGACGAGATCTACCGACACGGATCCGTCTCCGTTTTCGAAGTTGACGGCCGCAAGAATCCGGTCTACTGCCAGAATCTGTGCCTTCTTGCCAAGCTGTTTCTAGGTTCGAAAACTTTATATTACGACGTGGAGCCCTTTCTATTCTACGTGCTCTGTGAGTACAACGAGACGGGATATCACTTTGTGGGGTACTTTTCCAAAGAAAAGCGAGCAAGTAGTCAGAACAATGTCTCTTGTATCCTCACACTACCAATACATCAGCGGAAAGGTTATGGCAACTTACTCATCGACTTTTCATACTTACTCACGAAAGTTGAGGAGAAAACTGGCTCGCCGGAAAAGCCGTTGTCAGATATGGGTCTCGTTTCATACCGTAATTACTGGCGACTGGTCATGTGCCGGTATTTCTTGACAGTGATGAAAGAAGAAAAGCACACTACAGAGGGTCTCAGCATCAAGCGAATATCCGATAATACGGGTATGACGCCAGATGATGTTATATCCGCCCTCGAGGGCCTAAGAGCGCTCGTCAGAGACCCGCAGACCAAGACCTATGCCTTCAGAGTTGATCTGGACTATTGCCGACAGTATGTGGGCAAATGGGAGACAAAGGGCTATGTACAGCTGAAGCCAGAAGCTCTTGTTTGGACACCATATGTCATGGGTCGAAGCAATGCTGTCAATTTCGAGCTGGGTCCGCCAATGAACGCAATCGCGCCGAGGGAAGACGATGAGGCCAAGATCGATGAAGGACATGGTCCAGCTGGCATTGAAGGCCAGCCCCTAATAAATGGAGAGAAGAACGTTGAACCTGCTTCGGGTACAGGTGTGGAGACTGGTGCTCAGGCCCAAGCGAACGTCAACGGCGAAGCCCAAGATAGCGCTGTCGAGAACTGCAATCCAGATCCCGTCCCAGTTCAGTCTATCGAGGACGTGGCGCCTGGACAAGAGAAAGACAAAGATGTCGAGATGAAGGACGCAGAAGCCGATGGCCCACCTGCTTGGTTAAAACCATATCAGGACATCCCATACACTCGCTTTGAAGTGTTCCCAGCTATTCCTGGGGGTAAGCGTGAGCGGGCAAGACCAAGCGTTAGCCGTCCGGTTGTGCCGCGTACTACTAGCAGTGTTTCGAGGCAAAAGCGAAGCAGCAATAGCCACCGCCCTTCGTCATCCAGGCCCAAGAGCTCATCTAAGAAAAAGACTGGTGGCACAGGCCGTGGACCGGGTCGATGGCCAAAGGGCACTAAAAAGTCAGATTACGGAAACGCAACCAGTGGCCCTGGTCTGCCCCCCGGGTGGATGGACAAGCAAGCCAAGCTGCGAGCTATCACTGAAGGGAAGGATCCAGAGCAGGAAGTGGCAGTGGAAGAGCCAGCAGAGGACTCGGTCGTGGTGTCGATGCGAGCAAAGGGGGCAAAAGCTAATGGTGCAGCCGCTGCACGGAAAGCGTCTGGGGCGGATGCAGGCGCGGAGCAAGCTGTCGAAGGAGAAGACGTTGACGCTGAGGGGGAGGACATTTAAATAATTATACCTAGGGCGGTCAGTTACAAATGACGAGAGTTGGTTTACGGATGTATTATACCTGGGAGGAACGGCGTGGGTTGCTTTATTAGCTTTATCCCACATACGATAAAGGCTTTTGTTTGTAGCAAGCGCATTTTGTTATTGAATCATTTATTTAGATAAGACAGGGTCATGGCGTCCCCAGTATTGGAGGCCAATGATTGAGGAACAAGGACTAGAACAAAGGGAATTTGATTGAACGAGTGTATCTATCTATCTGTGCGTTTTGAGTGAATGTTTTGAGGGGAGTTTACTTACCTTGTGGTCTTTCAGGGCATAATGATCATAGACTCGGTAGGTTTGCCAAAGACTTCCAGGGCCTGCATTTGAGTCAGCTCGAGCAGAGCCTTGTACATCCGCTGGAAATGAGACGGTTCCAGTTTGCCCTCGATGGAACACTTCTGGTAATGGAAGTGAGTGGTCTTCTCAGTTAGCTTGACAACCGCCTTCCTGCAATGAAGGTGTTTTTACCAGCCCACTTCTCATGGCGAACTGCGAGCAGCGGTTCATAGTGAGTATCGCCTGGTGCGGGATACTCTTCCTCGACATTGCGGATGTCCATGTACTCGTCTACCATGCCCTGGCGCCTTTCGAGACCTCGACCGTTGTAGGTGTAGATGGGTAGACAGATGACGTGCTCTGCCCAGCTCTCAATGATGATCATCTTGCGATACTTGGAGTAGACGGGGCCAAAGGCCGAGATACCTGTGTTATGGTCGAGTGCCGTGACTGTATCCTGACGGTACTGGCTGTGAAAAGGGGCTGAGATGATAGTTCCAGGCCGAAGATCATAGTGGCTGTATCTCTTGTCAGAAGGACGCATGTGAACAGTGACTGATTGGCCACTGCTCAAGTCAAGAAGGGCCTGGTGAACTCCGTAGTAGGGTTGACGATTACCTACCTCTCTGTTAAGTGTTTCACGTCTGAGATCTTCGATGTTGGTAGAAACAACGCTTCTCGGAGAATCAAGCTGCATGGATCCAATGTCAGGAGAATGAACAGAAGGAGCGGGATGGGAGGTGGGAGCTGCACTGGCCTGAGTGTGGAACTTCAAGTTGAACCTGCCCGCCAGCATACGGATCTTCCAGCTGCAATCTTTACAGTCCCAATCGTCGGCTTCCTTGTTCAGAGAAGCGACCATGAGGGCTGGCGAGTCGAGCTTCTCTGCCTGGAGCCATGCTGCTTCGCGGTCTTGGGCGCCGCGGGTGGGATCTGTAGGTGAGAAGTGAGTGTGAGCAAAGATGTCAACTTTGGTCTGGATGGGAGCAGGACCAAAGTTTCCACTGTGACGGTGAGATTGCTTGTTAATACGGTAACCTTGAGCAGGAGCCATTTTGATGAAATGAAAGAGGAATGAGTATGTGATTGGTGTCTGGTCGTTAGGGTTAGTTGGTTTGCTTGAGATTGTTGAAGTAGCTGTCTGTTAGCTTGTGATGATAATTGTTGAATTGTCTGTAAATTTCATTCTATCTACGGGATATAAGTGAGGTTATATACATCGGAAGGCATGCATATCATTGCTAGTGTTCATGGTGTTCTCGGGTGCTGTTCAACTACTATACAGAAGCGACGACATACCATGTGCGAGTTGGTTTGTTTATCGCTAAACAATGGTATTATCAGGTCATTCTTTTGTTCCAATGTGATATTCGGATTAGAAGCCATAGTCAGCAAGTGAGATTTAGAATAGGGCGTGCTGTTCTGAGTTGTGTTTGTTCTTTCTACTGATGTTAATTGTGTATGCTAAGTGACAAAGGAATCTCGTTGCTTTCAACTATAGCATGAGATTGTATCTTTAGAATCTCGGAATAGTTGTTCTACGTTGAAGCAATCAGAACTTGGGCTCTTCTTTGTTTATGAGTAGATGAAAGAGTGCTGTTGGAGGGTTGTTCTTCGATCTGGTTCGACAATTTCATATTCGAGTCCAAGATCTCCTAATAAGTCATAGTGGACAGCCCAGGTAGTGTAATGCATTCGAAAATAGTAAGGGTCTAGTCGTTAGTTCTATCATGTTGATGAGAGTATTGCCGTGTCAGCGTGTATACACCATGTCGATCTCTTATTTACTCAAGTAGGAGGGTACATGTCATGCTCGAGAGTTGGTTAACAATAAATCAAATTACTAAAACTCAAAGTAAACAATTATGCCTCTGCATTATTTATTCGCAGACGCTGACTAACATTTAAACCACTCTGGCGCAATGCAACGTGCGGCAATCCCCCTTTTCCAACTCCCGGATAAGCCTGATTCTTCACTCCTAGATGGGCAAGCAGTTTCCAGGATCGGACGAATGAGAAGTTCCATATCATAATCGCATGTGGTTTGGCCCCCAAAAGTAATCGAACGTGTCGAGGTAGGTCCTCAAGTCAAAGTCACTCTCACCCACCGAGGTCTCTTCGACCGTGACAGGAATATTCTCGCCCACCGAGGGTTCCTCGTCGTCCTTGCTGAGAAGGGCCTTCTCTTCATCTCTGGTCTGCTCTTCCGCTTCGATATCGAGGTACTCGAAAGGAAGAAAGAGGTAAAGAAACGTGACAAAGAGTTGGGCAATAAATAACCAGGGGATGATGATAAAGGGCCCATCAACCGCTGCGACGATGGCGGAAGCGTACAGTTCAGTGAGGATCACGATGATAGCAAAGCTGCACAGGACCCTTGAGTGTGCGTCGAACCGCTGTTGCAAACTGTGATCGGCTGAGAGTTCAAAAGGTCTGTTAGTAAATGGACAAGATGTATCGGTAATAAACACATAGATAACATACTTGGTTTAATATCGGCATGGATTGCGGCCCCGAAGATCACGACTCCAGTCTGCGCTATAGCGACAAGAGCATACTTGGAGCCTGAGGAGAGTCAGTATTATTGAGCAGGATATAGGTAGAGAGGGACTGACATGCTTGAAGCCAAAGGCCTGTATCCTGTTCAGATATGATAGACATCATCTTAACAAAGTTGATTTGAGCTGCAGAGCACATCTTGCAAGGGGAATAGCAGTACCGACTTGTTTTCGAGATGAAGAAGATAGAGTCTGCAACAGATAAATAAAAAAATAAAAAAAGGAAGGAAGGAAGGATTCCTTCTTTTAAAGGATAGAAAAGGTCATGGTCGTAAAAAAAGAAAAAGAGATAGTTTTGAGCGCAAGTCTTTAGTTCTTTGGATTTGTCTGTGGGTTCAGATGCAGCATCAAGGTTCTTCAAAATACAACAAACTCAGATATACTTTTGAATATCTCATTCCATCTCTTGGACAATCAAAAACTCTGCCAACTCACTTTATAGATGAGTTCGCGTCGACACGTTCGAACTATGAATAAAGGGGGAGTGGTCGTCACTCTGATCCTCACCCACCACAAGAGCACCCTCTCTCCTCCTTACTTTTGATCGACCTCTACTGTTCCACATTACTTAAGGCAAATCTTCGGTTTCTCTCATCGAAATCAATCACCATGGATTTTCAGTCTCTCTCAGAATACACCCCAGCCATGCCTGGCAGATCAGCCATCATGGAAGCGACCTCAATGGACATATGGGGTCCCCTTTGTAAGTACTAGACCTCTTTCGAGCCAACTCTAAAGCAATACTGACATTTCAGTCGTCTTTGCACATTTCAGTCTGCTAGTTATCATCCCACACGCCATGTACACGCAAGCCCACGAAGGGCCCAGAGCATATTACAGTACGTGCAGAACCGATCTCTCCCTTATATTCACGAGTTAACCAATTGACTTATAGGAAACGACCGAATCTCTCGGAACAGGGAAATCAGAGCATTGAACAGGTTGATCGTGGTGATGTGGGTTCCAATGGTTCTTTTATGGGCTTTCACAATGACATATCACGGATTCGACCCTAAGGCTCAAGGCTGGCTGGTTTGTATACTTTTCCTCTTTAACGGCCTTACCTTTGTGGCTGTTTTCCCTCCTTACTGGGAAGATCTCCGAGAGGATAGGGTCAAGGACGGAAAACCTCAAATTGAGTACTATGTGCTCGCTGTACCCAAGGATGAGGAAGAGGGAACGTTCTAGGCAGACAATATCTTCCTCTAGATCTAGATCTAGATTAGAGTACGTAGAATGCTACTTGACTTTGACTTATACTTTTAAAAATTCTCTTGGTTGGGCTCTATGTGGCAAAGTAAAGTAACTTTCTCACCACGCAACATTGAGGCCATACCCAGAGAGTATATTCGCTAATAAGGTTACCACAGAAAGATGGGATTCTTTTAAATCAGCCTCTCTTCCCTTAATTTTTCTTTCTTTTATCTAGACATTCTTCCATTTTTTTGTATCTTCACGCAGACATCGACAGACTGTCAACCACCAGCATCATGTGGAACGAAACAACTATCCCATCCGCCCTTCCCCGTCCCGGTAGGGTGCCGGATATCCTGACCATGTCGGATTTCAAGCGCATGTGCGTTATGTGTAAGGACTGCTCTTCTCCTAGATCATCATATTGTGTACTGACCGGCACGCAGTCATTCTTGCTGCTTGTGCTATCATTGCAGGAATAGTATCCTGCATCGTAGTCCTGATAGTCTGGAGTAAGACCGACCCTTCCAGGTCTGCATCATTCTTTTACACACGACGAGAACCAGGTAGGTTTCCTCTCTCCCCATGAGCCCGCGCCTCAGAAGCTAATACGTTGCAGTCTCCGAACCAATGAAGAGTTACACAAGGATGCTCAACAGAAACATCAACGTGCTCTCCATCTTGAAAGGATGTCTCATGTTCAACGTCTTCCAGATCTATGGGCTGGGCTCCAAAAACGCCGACCATTTGGCGCTCGGACTTGCGTACATGTGCTACGTGTTCCTGATGACGGCCCTGCTGTTCCAAACCCACAATCTGTGGTATATCGCAAAGGACTACGAACCTCCAAGAGATCACGGCGATGTCGAACTCAACATTCTCCCCCCTGTGGATCCTGCTCCAGAATGCGAGCATGAGTACGACTCCAACCCTGCGCCAACATACGCCCCAACCCGTTCTGAAAGGAACAGGCGCTATTGGGGGGAGTGATTGGTGGGTGTAAGAATCGAAATTGCCCAGGCGATCTCATACTTTCCACACCTAAGGCTTGGTAGTTAAGCTGTTTGCTGCCATAAGAAAGGAAGCCAAGTCGGGATAGTGTATTCTTGAAGGAGGGCTTCTCTAAAGGATCAGAGGTGGATCTCTGATTGTTGTTTGTAAGAGTGTTTCCATACGGCATAGGTAGTTGAATACATGAATAGCATTACGATTCGTTCCCAATATCATAACTTTGACTGCAGATTCATTGCTTACTATCAACAGCCTCTTCCTCCCTTCCTTGTCCTTCATAAACATACTCATATTCGTAATCCTCTGCTTTTCTTTCTCCCCAAAAGCCTTTGCCATAACTAACAAGAATCTCCTCGCCCTTCTTAATGCCAACTCCCTTCTTCTTCTTCCCGCCTCCCAACACCCAAACCCCCACACAGAGCTCTCCCCATCTCTCACACCAGACCGTCCGAAACTCTGCATTCGCCCTATCTCCCACACCTCTAAAGTCATTCACGTAGCGTCCCTCGTTTCCCTCGTTCGCTGCATCAACCGCCGCGTCAATCTCGCGGTCCAGCCACAGGTCGTAGTCGCTCTCAGTTGAGGACGCAGTGCCCGAGTGTATACGACCCAGGTATGCGAGGATAAAACTACCGGGCGCGAGATTCTGCGCGGCGAAAAGTCCGCTTTGGCCGTTGGCTGGATGTGAAGGGTTGGAGATGGGTTGGATCTTGACGAGGTTACATGGTGTTGTTGTTGAGGCTGATGGGATGATGGGAATGCCGCTTGCGGGAGAAGGTTTGCTTTTAAGAGCTTGGATATGGGTTGGGGTCAGGCTTTTATCATGAAGGGGTGCCTTGATATAAGGGAAGCCATCTGGCCAATTCTTGGGTTTAGACATGAGCGTATTGTAATAGATTTTGCAAATTTGTAATGCAAGGTGTAGAGAATACTCTTGGTGGTAGAGAGCGGTTGTAAATATTTAAGGAGCCAAATGCATTCTTTTGCGAATGCCACAAGCCTCTTCTCAGGTTAATGACGATCCACTCAACCCCACGTCCAGCATGAGAAGACTATCAGCTTATTGTAACAATGCTTCGCATAACAATATTGCCTATACTACATAGTTGCCATGGTTCTCTAGTGTTCTTCTGATTACTTACGACTACAAATTGACCCGTCAGCACTCATCCTGCATCATCCAACTTTCACCAATACATCATCACAAACATCAACATTAAAAAGATACAATATCCCAAAAACCTTTTCGTTAATGCTCCATATGACTATTTAGACTATTCTACAATTTGGTCTGCATTCAGAGACCATTAATGCTCCAACTCTGACTCAACTTCAAAACGCACCCTTTTGACTGCCTTCTCCAAACGAAAACATATTACTAAACCGTCGTAAAGCCATTCCAATATGGCATCATTCCTATACAGTCACGACCCGCGTCCTTCTTCTAGTGGGACATTACTTCCCGGTATCGATCCATGCTCAAATCCACCGAGTAGGCCAGTAGACGATCCTGTGTCAAAGGCAGGTTGAGTATTCTTGACCTGAGTTCCATGTCCTAAGAATCGCCAAGTCAGTTATATGTCACGTCAAAAGTATATCGGCTCAAACATACCTGTTTCTTCTTGCTGGCCTTCATAATCTCCTTGGCAGTCTCATCCGCCATATCTGATACGGCCGCATATCGTAGAACGCCCACCTCTCCTGCTTCTTCGTCCATGGCGTGCAGACCAGCCAGAAGCTTCTCCAGAACAGACTGTGGCGCAACCTCATGTTTGGCGCGATGCTGGATCAGAGTAAGGAAGAAGCTGTAGATCTCGCCACCCAGTGACCAATCCGAGATGAGTTCCTGTCGACCCTCGAACTGAGCGATGAGCGCAGAAAGGTTTGCGTAGTCGCGCTCGACAATAGCGAGTGGTGCAACCTCCTTGACGAGGACGCGATGGGCTTCCACAAAGGAACCAGCACGTAGAAGGCACTGCACCTCTGAGTAAGCATCCTTCTTCACGCTACGCATGTACAAAGCGAGGGCCTCCCAGATCCACAACGAAGGAATCAAAAACTTCTCAGTGAGGATGTTGAACGCCGAAGAATTCTCGTCTCCAATGAGACCGGCATGTCGAGCAAGGTGCTCCTGAATAGCCATCTTTCGTGCAAGAGGCTTGCTCAGATGCAACAGAACAAAGACAGCCTCGAGCCATTCGCCAGCGCTTGTCAGCTGAGAGGCAAATGCAACAGTGGCAGCGTCAGCTTTCTCGATACCATCTTGTCCAAAAGATACCTTGCCGCTGGAGGAGAGAGCGAGACCAAGTTGCCATGTCAGGCGCATGTCAAGAGGTGAGAGCTGAGAGTTCTCGGGACGCAAAACGGCCTCAAGGTCAGAAGAGTCGTCGGCATACAGTTGCAGAAGTCCCCACAGCAGATCCTGTCGGCGGTCGGCATCGGCATCATCCCATAGGGGCTTGATGCCTTGATCAATATACCAAGGCAGCGGCAGATATTCTCTCTCCTGATCAACATCGTTCTTGAAATCATTGACTGCAGCCGCCAAGTCGTCATTCTGAGCAATTGAGTACCAAAGGCGAAGACCAAAAGCTTGCTTCCAGTCAAGACCAAACTTCTTCGAGATGACGAAAGAATCTAAGCGATCCTCGACGGGAACACCCTTCATACCTTCGCAGACGCATGCGTTGCCCGAAAGAAGCTCATAAATGGTACGGATTGATTCCGAAAACTCTGAGAGCATTTTTGACTCGTGCCAAGCCTTGATCTGTTCTCGCATGTCCTTCTTGGCAGCATCGCTGGTACCAATGAGAGGAACCAGTGTTGCAAGGCGAAAGTTCTTTCCCTCAAGAAGGTGCTTGCAGGCATCAACAATGCGATGACCGGCCAAACAAGCGACAGCCTTTTCTTCGCTCGACCTCGCTAGACCGATGGTCGTAGATGAGGCCGAGTCTACCAATTGTGACCAGAAGCGAGAGAGCTTACTTCTGCGAAGAAGGTGTTCAGGCTGCGTAGAATCGTTGATTGAGTCGAAGAGAATACTGGCTAGCTCCCATACATGCTTCTCCTGCATACTTGCGGGATCATTCATATCCTGGTGGTGGAAAACGTCCTGAAGTTGGGCAGCTTTAAGTGATGCAAAAGGGACATCGTCATCGATTCGAATCTCAGTGAGCTTGTCCTGGTTGCCAAGGTATCGCTTGGAGTGCTATGCGAATGGTCAGTTCACGTCTTCCATTCTTTACGAAATAACAAACCTCGGTCGCAAAGGTGGCCAGACGGAGTTCTTGCTTCTCTGTCTGCACCGTAGAGCGTTGGAAAGAAAGGATGTCGGCACTTTGTGTGAGGGACCGTCGACCACCTTCCAGGCCCAGACGTCGAGGTACAACAAGCATCTCATCCGGTCCCCAGGTAGGTCGCCCAGCGTCGTGGAATGTTTTCTCGTAACCTTCCAAGTTCATCGTCTTGTCTTGTCGCTCGTAGGGCCACTATTCAGATTCAAATTTAGCATCAATTCATATAGTATAAAATCATAGATACATAAACCTCCAGTGCATTACAGTCTGGGGTCAATCAGGATACAACTAGGGAACCGACCTTGGGAAAGCCTTTGCCAGACATTGAGGCTTGTATGTTCTGGGGTGCTGGCTTGGGTTTCTCGAACAGTGAGTTCATGAGGTCAATGCTAGTCGCAAACCCACGACCTTTATCCATACCAATGGTGCTTGCCGCAAGATTATCCAATCTATCATTCTTTGCTGTACTCTTCCTCCAGACCGATGATTTCCGCATGGTGTCAGGTCCACTCCTGTCGAGGTCAATCAACAGGCCGGTTTGTCTTGATGGAGACTCGTTCAGTTCCCTCAAAAGCTGTCGATCTCGCTTGACCGGGCTGACGGTCTTCTTCAACATTTCCATCCAATCGTCGCCATCTGCGACTTCGAGCTGCATGGGACCAGCAGAGTCCTTGACAGCTCGCATTCTTGCTCTGAGGATGCCTCCAGGGGTAGCCTTGACGGCTTCCGGAACACCCTCGGACGAGTTATCGTCGAGCTCCGCGGCCAGATGCTGTTCGAGAGAAGACCTCGCCATGTCTTCATCCTCGGACACGTCATATTCGTCACCCATGTCGTTGGCGTATTCCTCTTCGAGAGACAGCCTGACATCGTTGGGTGCAGAATCCGCGGAGCTAACCCCTAAAAAAGACTGCTGACCAGAGACCTGGGTTTCAAAAGACTGTGATTGTTCATCAAATCCACCTGGTAGGCCACGATGCTTGCGAAATTCGAAAGTGTCATCTTCCATGGGCGAGTTGACGGAGGCGTCGAGAGCCATCTCCTGAGGAGCAGACTCCTCGGCAATATCCTCATCATCAGAGTCATCGTCATCAAGACCATAGGTGGTGAAGTGTTCGACCGAGAAGACCCAGATGCCAGTATCCTTGTCATAGCTCTCAAAAGTCGTGTTTTCGATTCGCTTGAGACGCTCAACGTGTTTGTTAAACCGTTTAGGGTCGCTAGCAACCTTCTTATCACGACCACCACGGGGCCAGGACTGTTCGAGTGCAATTCTAGCAGGTACGTTGAGACCCTTTCCAACTGGCGGCTTCTTGGCGGACACGGGGTAGACAGTAGCAGAGCGAGGCTCAAGCACAATCAGTGTACCACAAATGTCAGCAAGGTCGATGTTGCTGATATCAACAGGAACCTTGAAAGAGACATAGCCGACGTTGTCACGTCCTACAGTAAACTGATCAACCTTTTGTCGCTGCATACGGTTCAACTTCTCAAGGTCCTCCATAGGAGGGGAGATCCAGTACTGGCCGGGAGTGTTATCAGCAGTACTAGGAGATGACACCTCGGGAGTCGCAGTACTATCTTCCTCATGGACAATAGCAAGCTCATTGCCCTTGACTTCCTCCATCTCGGGGGTTTTTGAGCCGGTTGAGCCATTTGAGGCGTTTGTGGCACGGGACTGACGAGGAGTCTCATCGTTGGCCGGACTATCAACATCGCTAGCAGCAGGAAGAGCACCACGGACAGGGGTGCTTTCCTCCATATCAACATTGGTGGTGTCAAAGCTGACACGCTTAGATAGCTTGCGAGAACCAGTTCCAGCGTCGGTAGCCTTGTCCTTTTGAGGGGTGGAAAAGAGATCACTTCTAATGTCTCGGTTGATGATAAGCTTCTTTGAGCCAGTGCTACCATACCATCTGGGCTGGGATCCGTTGGAAAATGCTCCAGGAGCAAGAATACTGTCTTCAGTATTGAAGCTGCGGCGCAAGTTATTGCTTGACAAGCTTTTGCTGAGGCTGCCAGATCTGCTAGATCCGAGCAGGCTGTGGCCGAGGTTGCCAGGTGTGCTGGAAATGCTGCTCGCCGGGCTGCCTGAAGGAGTTCCATAGGCGCTGTAAGAGAATCCGAATCCACGCTTTTGAGGAGTAGCGTATCGAGAGGCAGAGGCAGGGGCCAGTTTGTACATGGGCAGAATCGAGCTCCTCCTAGGCTTGGAGCCGCCGCTAAGTGGAGTAGCGAGAGGGCCAGGGTTCTGAACCTCGTTTCCTCCCAAGCCAGCAAAAAGACCAGGAGATCCGAAGGCTGAGACATCGTTGAGGTTAGCAGTTAGACCCTGAGGGGCGTTGGCAGGTTGGCTGTTGCCGAGAATCGAAGATCCGTTCTGCTGCTGCTGTTGGTTCGTGCTACCACCGAACAACGAGTTACCGGCGCTTTGGGTGTTCTGGCCTCCGAAGAGACCACCACTCGCGTTTCCGGTGCTGCTACCGAAAAGACCCGGCTTCTGCTGTTGATTGTTGGTGTTTCCAAAGAGGCCGGTGCCGGTGTTCTGCTGCGCTTGGTTGTTCGAGCCCAGTCCACCAAACAGTCCTGTACCAGTAGTATTCGTCTGGGTCGCAGTGTTTCCTCCAAACAAACCTCCACTAGCAGCAGGCTTGTTGCCGAACAAGCCGCCAGAAGCATTATTGGTGTTAGCTGCACCAAAGCCGCCGGTGTTCGTTTGTTGCTGGTTGTTTCCAAAGAGACCTCCAGTTGTACTAGTCGTCGCAGTATTCGTGTTTCCAAAGAGACCAGTGCCTGCAGGCTTCTGCTGAGCATTGTTTCCAAACAAGCCACCAGATTGTTGTTGGGCCTGGTTGTTCTGGCCAAACAGGCCGGAGCCAGTAGTCTGCTGGGCCTGGTTGTTGTTCTGGCCGAAGAGACCACCAGTAGTGCCTGCAGCCTGTGTGTTGTTGTTGCCACCAAAAAGACCACCTGTGTTCTGGGTTGTGCTGTTGGCTCCGAAGGCACTGTTCGTTGCGCCAGCTCCAAATCCACTTGTACCGGTGTTGGTGTTCGTGTTACCAAAGCTGAAGCCGGTACCAGCGGGCTTGTTCGCAGTGTTGCCAAAGAGACCGCCACTAGCAGTGTTGGTATTCGTTTGACCAAAGCCGGTTCCAGTGGTGTTTGTTGCGCCGAAACCGCCCGTTGTGCTGGTGTTTCCTCCACCGAAAAGACCACCGCCGGTGGTATTTGTCTGCGCGGTGTTGCCGCCAAAGAGACCTCCAGCGGGCTTGTTCGCAGTGTTGCCAAACAATCCTCCGGTAGTAGCGGTGTTATTGGCGGTGGAACCAAAGCCAGTAGAGCCAAAACCAGTGCTTGGGGTCGTGGTGTTATTGGTGGCGCTTGATCCGAAAAGACCGCCGCCAGTGTTGGTCGTTGCGTTCGCTCCGAAGCCTGAAGTCGCAGTGGTGTTCGTGTTAGTGCCAAAACCGCCGCCAAAACCAGAGCTCACGCCAAACGCACCACCGCCAGTAGCATTGCCATGCCGCCTTCCTTGAACGTAATCGGCAAGACGAAGTTCGTCAGCAGACCACTTCTTGTAAGGTTCCTGGAACAGAATGTTTTGGTATGAGTTGGTCGAAGTACTATTTGCTTCCTTCTCAGTGTGGGCTTGGAAAGCCGTGATAGCTGTGCCAGGAGGGTCGCCTGCAGCGCCGCCTAGAGTGTTGGTGTTGGCGGTACCGAAACCAGAGCCGAAAGCAGTTGAGGTAGTGCCTGTGGTGTTGTTGCCTCCACCGAAGAGCGAACCGCCTGTGGTGCCTGTAGCGCCAAAGCCAGTCTTGTTGGCAGTGTTGCCTCCAAACATGCCACCTCCTGTGTTGCCACCGAACGCTGAAGTGGTGGTGGTGTTGTTCGCAGTATTTCCGAAACCCCCAAACCCTGTGCCAGTAGTGTTCGTAGTGTTTGTGGCAGTAGAACCGAAGAGGCCACCGCCTGTCGTGCCTGTGGTAGATCCAAAGGCAGGCTTCGCTCCGAAGCCGCCAGTAGTGTTGGTCGCGCCAAAACCTCCTAGTAACTGTCAGTATGTCCACATCGATTTCACTTGTCGCCCATCGTTTCTTCTCTCAGTCGTAGATGACAGCAGTGCGTATTGGCAGAATTTGCGTACCGGTCGTTGAGCCGAAGCCACCTGTTGTATTGTTGTTATTGCCACCTCCAAAAAGGCCACCACCAGCGTTGTTTGTTTGACCAAATCCACCACCAGTGTTGGTAGCTCCAAAGCCTTTTGAGCATTCCAATCAGCACCGCTGCCATCGACCATCCCGATGGTTTGAAAAAGGTTGCTTACCTGAAGTGTTATTGTTATTGTTCGCACCGAAACCTCCAAATCCTGAAGGCTGGGCGTTGTTGTTTTGGCCGAAGCCGCCGAAACCGCCGCCGAAAGACATGATTGTCGTCACGCAGTTGGCGCGGTTCGGGTTCGATGAAAGCTTGTTCGTATGCGAGCGGAGCAGTCGTCGCGCGTTTGCGTTTTGACGCTAAGAGGAGAGCTCTGGTCGCGAAAATCGATGGAACGAATTGACAAGAATCGCGGTCACGACAGCAAGAATCGTTATCGAAAATTAGATGAGGGCAATGCCTTCTACTCGCGACAGATGGCGCAAAGCTTTGTCTTGAGCTGCGAGGTGAAGACGCGGGCTACGTTGCAGCACTCTGTAGATGAAAGGGCCAGGGGAATGTAGCTGTAATCAGCACCGGGGAGCGGCAGAGGCCGCAAAAGGCTGGGAAAGGTCGCAAAAGGAGAAGAAGTTGAAAATTAAGTAAATGAAAGAGATGAGCGTATGGGAGAGATGGCGAAAGAGCGCGGACCAGAAAAGGCTGCACCCTTATACTCTCAAGAGCTCGTGGTGATAAAGTTGGTGGTGAGGTAGTCTGTCGCTCCTGCCGTCCAGCCAGCTTTTTTTTCGGGGCGAACCTCTGGTCTTCAGGCAGGCTGGCTTTAGCTGGTTGCTGCCTCAGACAATAACTTTGTAGCTTTGATTGGCTTCGGCTAGGTTGATGACTAACATCGACCAATCAAGTGACAGTGTGGCACTACATGCTGACTGAGTAACTGCTGCCTACGATTTGCCTGAATTCTACTTGTCGTGCAGGTACCAAGGCAGACACAATACCAGTCAGGTGCGCGTTCTAATTCGCCTTGAACGCGCCTGAGTGTCATAAGTTACAAAACGAAGTCGTCCCGATGACATATTTGCTTCAATACTGATTCTTAATAATAATGATTTTATTAATTATGCTTTCTAATCAGACATAAGGTCTAATTCTTCCTTCCTTTCTGTCAGGATTGACAGAAGAAGACTCAATGGCAGCAAAACAATGACAGCAGGATGGTTCCTCTAGCACTCCTTTCCATGGATCCCCACCAGAGAAAACAAACTTAGATTACAGCAACGGATGACCAGATTCTTTGTTTATCAAGAAGAGACTATCCAATCCAAACTCATATCAGCTACTGCTGAGGTCAGATGAATGAGTGCACCAGTCGCGCACTTCATCAATTACGTAGTCGTATGTATAGAATTACTATGCTTTTCAATATGCTGTCATGGGTAAACATCTGTCTCCAAATGCGTTTAGTGCCAATTTTTCTTTAAGTACACCGCGTCCGTTGTCGCGTCGCAACCCAAGCTCCTCCCGCAGATCTCAGCGAATTGACTACCAGCAACAACACCAAGGCCAACCCTTGCGCCTTTCCCTTTCAACATCCTCTCGACGTCGCCCTATAGTGCTTTTGCTATTCTTGAGTTTTGCGATTATAACTAGCTTCGAATTGTCGCATTACTTTTGCATTACAGCGCGATTATATCCCATACCTAATTCCTCGGCCGCTGCTTTTTCTCCGAATCTTCCCAGCCACTTCTAGTGATCCTCAGTGATTTACCATCATGAATTCGCATACGCCACGCACTGCCTTCCAAGGGCGCTCGCTGGGTGGTTCGGGACTTCCTCCGCAATCAAGACAACCAGTCGCTCCTCAGGTCTCGGCAAACGAGGACTACAGCACGATTCCCGAAGAGGATCGCGAACATATCGATGAAGTTGTAAGTTGAACCCGACTTTGTCCAGAATACTTCCCGCTCACAGTCACTTCTCCCAGTTTGACTTGATGGACATGAAGAAGAAGGGATGGCTCAACAGTTACGAATTCCGACACTCATTAGCAGCTCTGGGCTTTGATATGTCCAAGCCCGACTATTTCAGAGAATTACAGACCTACGGCTCCGTACCTCCCGAATGGCAAGATCCGCATACCTGCCCTGTCAACCGCCTCTACGTCTACCTTGACCAGTTCCGGTTATGCGCTGCGAAACTACTGGCCAGCCGAGACCCAAGACAAGAAGCAACAAAGGTCTTCAACATGTTTGATTACGACGGCGATGGTGTGATTTCTTTCGAAGATATGCGACGTCTGGCTTCTGATATCAAGGAAGAAAGGACAATGACCGACGAGGAGATTCAGAGCATGATCGAACATTTGGACCACGAGGGCAAGGGCGGCGTTAACCTGGAAGAATTCATCCAAATGATGGAGGAGGCTGGTTAAGCCCAACCACAACAAGCCTGGGGAAGGGTAAAAAACCAAATATGTCAGACAGTGGTGGTCAGGGGAAAGCAATGCCAAAACTGGCGTCCGATGTTGGGGTTCGCGCGGCCATCGCACGGCATGGCAGGCTGGAAGAACCGCCTGTTAAGCTTTGTTGCTTGACTATCGGCTGGTGCTGACAAAGTCGTCGTCGCAAAAGCTGTACTAACGAACCTGTCTCACGACCGTCTTTGCAACCCCAGAATTGCGCCGCATGCATGAATGACTAGGCTAGCCCAGGAAAGCCACATGGCCGGGCAGGGTTGGTTCGGTGAGGTTTTCAGCAACGATTGGAGCACGTAGGAAGCATTAAAACATAAACGAGACATGGCGTAATAAGGCTACAACGGAGTCAGGAGTAGATTTCAATAAGATCTAAGAATTGTTTTTTGAATGCTTCAGGGGGCGCTCTCTAAAGCCCCAAAATCCATCACAAAAGCTTTCCCATTCCCATCACAACTAGACCTCCCACATGCCAGACTCATGTTGGTTGAAAAAAGTAAAAATAGCACCGAGAACAGGGGAATACCATCCTTCGCCTGCGCAAAAAACGGGAATCGGGTTCAAACCGGGAGATGAAGATGAACGTGCAACAAAGAAAAGTTGGGGTAATCGAGTAGATAGTCACCCAGCGATAACTGAACCTGGCTGACAGCCACGGAACGTGGTGAGCGACAATTCACGCCCTAGTTTAGAACTGGATCAGGTCTTGGTTTTGTTGTTGTTGCTGCGGTGCCTGCTGGTGGGCAAAAGGATTGTTGGTCTGACCATTCATACCCGCAGGTCCAGTAGCGGCGGGCATCTGAGCGCCATAGTTGACTGTTGGCATGCCTGTGAACTGCTGTCGTAGGAAGGGGTTGTTTCCGGTAGCCTCGGCATTGATACGAGCAACACCTGAGCCAGCACTGTTGATGAATGTGCCGGGAGCTGTGTGTTGAGCAGGGATACGTAGGTTACCTGTGTTACCAAAGGTATCCATGCCATCGCCACTTGCAAGCAAGGTGTTAAGTCGGGTCTCGTGCTCGCTCATCTCCTTTTGAGGGGCGTTGAATGAGGGTTGCGACTGAGGGAAGCTGTTTTGTTGCTGTAGCTGGGGTTGAGCCTGAGACTGAGACTGGCCGCCAAATGAATTGAGGCTCTTCTGTTCAGGAAGCGATCCCAAGGTTGACATGGGGTTTGGTCGAGCGGATTGAGGGCGGCTGAACTGGGCGAACGGGTTGTTGGATCCAGTAGGGGTCGGTTGCAGTGATTGCTGCTGGTTGTTGCTGGTTGCCCAAGGGTTGTTGCTACCAGGCTGGAGAGTGGGCTCAGGAGAAGCTGGTGAGGAGAAGGATTGCTGTTGAGGCTGCTGCGGTTGTGGTTGCAGGTAAGGGTTAAAGCCAGTGGGCTGGGGCTGGAAGCCTTGCTGTTGAGGCTGCTGTTGGCCGAATGGATCGAAACCCATGCCCGTCTGCTGGCCACCAAAGCCAGTGTTGTAGTTTGGCTGGAAACCGGTAGGCTGAGGCTGCTGGAAACCAGTATAGGCGTTGTTCATGTAGCCAGTAGGCTGAGGTTGGTTCTGCTCGATAGGGTTGGCAAAGAAGTCAACGGGGTTACCTTGCTGATAACCCTGGTTGAAACCAGTATACTGTGGCTGACTGGTCTGCTGGGAAGGCGTGGGATCATCATCGAAGAGAGAAGCAGCGTTACTGTTCTCGAGCTCCCTGCGTCGTCGTTCCTCTTCTTCCTCACTGAGCTTGATTGCTTTCGCAAGATCGTCGTCGTCTTCGGGTCCGTTCTGCCGACTCTCGCGCTTTTTCCTGTCTTCCTCCTCTTGGTACTTGCTTGCTTCGAGAGCCAGGCGGTATTCAGCATCCTCCTCGTCGTTCATTTGTCTTCTCGGCTGCTGTCGTCGATTCGCCTGATGCGCTGGCTCAGCGTGTTGAGGGGCAAACTCTTCGAGACCAGTAACGCGCGACTTCCAAGATCTTCGGTCGCTTCGTTCCGCTCGCAATCTTTCTTCGTCAAGAATTAGGGAGGTTAACTCCTTGGCGGCAACTCGTACTAGACAATTGTTAGAATCTACTTCATGCGACGCAAAGTCGGTACTTGCCGTTTTGTCCTACGTCGCGACCTTCCTCGTCAACATATTGAAACTCGCGGAGAGTCTTAATGATGTAAATGCTCTGCCGAGCCCATGTGACAACGAGTTCTGAGCCTTCGTGAAGACAATAATCCAAAACCTTGAGCGCTTTGAGGACGTGACGCCAGTTCTTTCCTTTGTCGTTCAGGCGCTTATCAATCATGTCCATAATCTCATAGAACTCAGTAGATCTGATCGCGTCATGCCAAGTCAGTATCTCCCATCATCCCGGGGTAATAAAGCGATGCGCAGGCCATCTACGTACGTGTTGTATGTCATTTGAGCGATCTCGCTCATCTGAGTACCGGTCGGGCCCCATGGGTCATTACTGGTAGCTGCGTGGCACTCCGTCAGCGATGGTGATCCAGGAACACGAATTACGGGCGTGGTAAGTTCTAACCTTCTCGGACCTTGACTTGGGCACTGGAATAGCCCTTGGTCACATTTTTGACACTTCGCATTACCTTCGACATGGTGGGCGATTTATGATGTGTGCTGTGTAATTTCGGAGAGGTAGTCTAACAGGTAGGTATGCTTCGTGAGCACCAATCGATCGGCCGAGGTAGGGTTTCCCTGGGTGAATCGATAAGGCTTGAGGCAGTGACAGAAATGTTTAAGTTCTTCAAGCGACAGACTTTGCGACACGAACTCGATGCGCGCCCGTGAGACGGAGTCAACGGAAGTGGTACCGGGAGGGGCGTTGAGGGGATTGAACAAGCTCCAATGATCACGGTATAATCAGTTCCGTTGCGTATCTTTGCGTGAGATGACAAGCAAACAAGACGGGACTCGGACGCCTTTTGATTGGAATTGGCGATCTGTAAGAAGAGCGTTTGTGGAGGAGTAGGAGGCTGGAGGATTACGATTCGTGGGGTGATTAGGTCTCGATTTCAAGAGGTCGGGGAGACCGACCGGACACGACGTTATAAGAGAGAAGAGGAGAGAGGTTAAGCACCAAAATTTGGACGAAGAGGCGAATCCAGGTGTTTGAATAATTCCTTTTCGGTCGTGTCGGAGCAGCGATTAGAGGAATAAAGGCGCTCTTGACGCGACTCAGCGAGGGAAAAAGGATGGGTGAGTGCAGGATGATGAATTGGCGCTCTCTCATGCGGACGGGATGGATTGGGATTGGGATTGGGGACGGGCAAGCATGCACCACAGCATGCCCATGCAGCAGGGAACCAAGGCCTAAGGCAAGAGACGGGTCGTGGCTCTGCAAGCTGATTACGTATCCATTTTCACTTGCCAGCGAAGACTGGCCCCAGATCAAGCTGCGCCAAGGTTTGCGGGGGTCTTGGGCTTTTTTGTATGCGTATTCAAATCAAAGGTTACTTTGTTTGTTTCACAGTTACTTTGCAGCTATCTATTGACTTTATCTTGTGTTTGGCTCTCGCCTGAAAATTATTGCAAACTCTCGAGAGTAGAACAAGATAGCTTCGTCAACTGTGGCTGAATTTCAACTTACACAGGCGTCAGAGCGTCATTTACACCCGCTGTCCCCATTAGGAAAGACCTACGTCACGTTCCCGAGACCCCTAGCCGCGTCAATTAAGGTCGTAGACTTACAGTTTCTCTTAAGCTACCCTATATGGATTGCATGATAAGCATAATTTATCTGCCATTTGGATTCAATCACTGTTTGTCGAATGCTGTCATGAGCTACTTCAGTGCAATTTGGGGGATTTATTAGCAATTACTTTAAAGGTGTACCTATCTGCCTCGATGTATCTTTGCGCTGCGTCAATCTGAATATGTCGCGCAAGTTTCAACGCCATGAATATTTCTCATCTGAACCTTTGCGAACTAACTCCGTAGCAAAATCATCGCCGCACATCTCGTGTTTCTGGCCCTGATCATTTCGCCTTCATATCCCGAAAAAAAATTACCTTTTGCTCACGTTTGGCAAATCTCAATCGTCATCAATCGTGAAAGGTCCAGACCTCATCTGGGAAGAATTCCCCGTAATACCACTGCTGTTACCATCATCAGTTCGCGCTCGTTTGGGAGAGCTTCTCAAGTAACGACATTCATCGTCATCAGCACTGTTTCCTTTGTTCTCGCTATCCTGACTGGAGGAGGCGAGTGGTCGCTTGTTTGGCCCCTGAGGCGTAGGTGACGCTGAAGCGGGCAGATCAAAGTCTTGAGTGATGTCGATGGGTGAGTTTCGATCTCCCTCTTCAGGTCCAAGACTCCGATGAGGAGGAGAGCCTACAAACAAAGAACTCTCCTCACGATCTGCTATTGCCGGGGTGCCTTCTGAATTGGCATGGCTACTGCTCGATCGCAGCCGGCTTGGTCCATTTGAAGGAGAGATCCTCGATGGTGATGAGCTTTCTTTTTTGTACTTGAACTCTGACCCAGGAGATTCCGGGGTATCACTTTGGAAGAACAGAGACGGCTCTGATATATGCATACGAGAATCGTTTGGGACGGGGGTAGCTGGAGGCGGCATAGCCGCCCGGCTGGTCTCGGCTGCGTTGGATGCTTCTGGCAGGTCATCTCTGACTTCGTCAACACCACCGGCGTGATGCTTGTCCATATTGACGACTTCATCCTCAGCATTGGCCTCAAATTCTGAACCATCTTCATCCTCGTCATCAGATTCATGTTCATCGTCGGCCTCGTCACCATCATCGGCCTCATCATCGCCTGAAAGATCGATTATCTCCATAGGGTTACCACCACCACCACCACCACCACCGACGCCGACATCACCACCACCATCCTCATTATCACCGTCAGTGTCATCGTCAGGGTCATCATCAGAGCCTGAATCGTCGTCGGGATCGCTTTCATCACTCGAGTCGTCATTGACAGAACCTTCAGCCTCAGTATCGTCTTCATCACCAGTGTTTTCCTCATCGTCAGAATCATCAACGACGATGGCATCTTCCACAGGGGCCTGAATTTGTGGATACAGAACCTCACCTTCAGGAGGTGGTGAAAGAAGCCCTGTAGGCTGGAGTGGTGGATTGACGATTGCCTCAAGCCTCTGGGAGAGCTCTATACTGGGGCGACAGTTGTCCAGTACTGGGGCGAGGTTGTGAATCTGAGAGAAGTGTTCGTCTCTGGGCGATTTCTCTCGGCGAACACAATCGTTGATATCCCTGACAAAAGTCCAGTCACGGACTGGCATCTTGAGTTCGTTTAAGCCCCACTTGTCATCGTCCCAGAAAGCGATCTCCTGGACACCACGAAGACAATAGAGGTAGTCGACACCTTGAAGAGTGCGAAGTGCGCGAAAACGACGAAAGTTCGGCTGCTCTTTTGTCTTTTCTGTCATATGATTGATCATTTGCCGCGGCTCGTGCTTACGTCGCATGTAGGGCTTGGACGACTCTGATAGGTGAACTCCAATAGTCTTTAGACGACGAGCCTCGGTCAAAAGAGCCAACTGATGAGTCCTGCGAGAGGTATACTTACCCTTGTCATCAATTGGATAAGTAAGGCTCTGTGAGCCCTGCCACAAAAGCTCAATGTGTTGTAGCTGATGAAGCTTGGATCCTATATTCCCTGCAAAGCGACCCTATTCGCCGATAGAAGAGAATGCGAACCTGTTTGTTCCATAGAATAGATGGGAACCGATCATGTTGAACTCTTTACACACCAGGAGAGGAGCAAGAAGCCTCTGTGGATGGATAGCACCCATACTCAGAGAAACAGGCTCTTTCCCAATGTGAAACCGATGAAGGAGTGACATTCGGTTATTGCAGTTTAGATTGACTGACCCTGGTTCCAGGTAAGGGTCCAATCGGGAAATTGCGTGTATGATGTCCTCCTCGAAGACAAGAGTGTATCTGAGAATCTTGGTAATGATGCTCTGCCGATCCTCGTCATTCAGACCACCAAGGCGAGGAGGGCCACGAGGTTCGTTACCCCTTGGAGATACATCTTCATCATCAATAGGCGGAGTGCATCCACCACTATCACTAATAGTTGCACTCATCTCCTGCTCATCTGTCGGGGGAATAAGCTTCAGATATGGATGCGTTTTTGGTGGGCTGGACTTTCCGAAAGCCGACGACATGTTCTCTTCCTGACACGAGAGTTTGTAGACCTCTCCCCAATTCTTGTAACCAGGATAGCTGCCATATTGAACCCAGTGTGGAACCACCCTTGGCCAATCCTATGATTTTTCAGTAAACTTGGAGTCATCAAACGACAGAAAAGAGATGGGCACATACCCTTTCAGTCTTTCGAGGTTTCACAGTTGTTTCTACAGTTGGTTCTTGCCACCAGCGTAGAAACTCCTGGCAATCCGGAGGCAGTTGTTCTCGGATATATCCAGGCAAGGATGCCTCCATGTCTTCGAGGCGCAACGGAACGGGATCCGGGAAGTTGGCCAGATCTTCTGCGGACATCATGTCTCGAAGAGCTTGATTTTCTTCAAGGAGTCTCTCATTCTCCTCAATGTTCGAGATGTTGGCTGCGTAGAATTCTCGGACTGCGTCCTTTAAGGCTCGGATGTGTCGATTCTGGCGTGTGACTTTGATCCTTCTTTGATTTCTGCATTCGAGCAGAGAAAGTGTCTTGTTAATAGCGCGACCTCGCCATTCTTGGTACACAGATGCCAACTCATACCAAGGTGGTTGGCAAGTTTGAAGGCAAGTGCCGTTCCAAACTGGGAAGTCGATATTATCTGCTGCCAAAGCGTCTTCGAGACTAGAATCGGGATCCATGTTCGCGAATCGTTCATCATCTGGGTCGTCTTCATCGTCATCGCTGGAGCCCAAACCTCCATTGTCGTCATTATCATCGCCATCATCATCGCCATCATCATCGCCATCATCAGGGTCACCATCGTCGGGATCATCACCACCAGGGTTTCCTCCGCTGCCCGAGGGCCTTCTTGACCGCACTGATGAGTTCCTGGTGGGTTGGGCAGCGTCTTCGTTGTTGACGTCCTCCAATTCGTCTTCATCGCTATCTGGGTCATCGGGTTCACTATCTGGATAATCGGATGGTGGTGGAGAAGGTGGTTGCTCAGGTCCGTACTCATTCTCATAGGTACTGTTATTAGGATCAGCAGTATCCATGATATCATTGGCTCTGGGCCCTTCAATGGTATGGAGGACAGGCTCGCCATGCCCGTCGACCATCATAACGACCTCTTGAGGGGCCGGTGTCGCATCGTCGTGATCAGACTCTGGACGGTCGTTGTCATCCGAGGTGAGATCGACCATGTCGATGTCAGAATCCGTCTCACTTCCGTCCGACATATTGATGGCTCAGCCGCGATGAAGGGGCATTTAGAAGCGAAGACTGTGAATGAATGGACGAATGAACGAATGGATGAATTGAACTGAATTGAGTTGGGGACATCAAGCTTGAAGAGAAGGGAAAGGGACTTTGGAAGGGAAGGCTCCAAGCACTGAATTGATACGAAGAAGTTGTGATGTTGTTGAAGGAAGGGATTGAAGATGTGGATGAGGGAAGAAAGAGGGCCTTTTATAGACGCCTGGAAGGGACGATGAATCACTGCCAAAGAGAATTGAAGAGCAAAGGGGAATTAAGAGGAAGCTCCGGGGGTAGGGAGAGGCACAGAAGTGGTGGTGTGGTGTAGATGAGGTTTAGATGATAGAGGTGGAGCTGTGAAGAAGCCAAGCTGTGTAATTCCGTGTAAGTGAACAGCTGCGCAGAGATGAAAGCGAGGGCACTAATACACAGAACGGACGATAAACGGACACTCACATCGCAGGGGATATACACCAAAGCACCACCTCCAGGTTCAATACCCGCTAACCCATCGGAGGTGCACCTACGGCAATATATAAAAAAGTCCAGCCAATCTCTAAATCTAGCAAGTTAGTAGTAGCCTCGCTCTTCATTCAAGTATACTTTGCGTAAAAGTAATAAGTATATCGTGAAATTTAGAGGTACGGAATGACTCGACTCAAGCTCTATTCAATACCGTAGCTTACATCAAAGCAAAATGTCCTGCTCTTGCCCCCCTGCACCATCTGATCGGGATTGACACGATGCATAGATATCAATCGAATTCTAGCATGCCGTCCCAGAATTGGATGTCCTCCGGAGACCGCCTAAGTGCGGTTTGGTATCTTTTTCATGCTCGTTTGACCTCGTTCTCATTTTATGACCTAGTTCTTAAGGGCACTGGCAACGGGGTAGTGCCAGCTGCGGAAGGTATCCATGACAGTTGTGAAAACGACGAGGAGAATACCACCTCCGGGACCCAGACGGAGGACCTGAGCAATTATTAGTACTTTATACTTCAAATGCTTTCCATAAAATATCTTACCTTGGGCAGGAAACCCTTGTACAGAGCGCTGAAACCCTCCTCCTTGAGCACAGTTCCGACGGCGGGGAAAGCCCAGTTGTACTTGGGAACCTGGCCAGCGACCTTAGGAGTGTTCTGAATTCGGCTCTTGACGACGTCTAGAGGAGTGTTGAGAACTGTTCCGAAAGTACCACCAATGGCACCAGAAATGAGATCATTGGTGATCTGAGCCTTCTTATTCTCGGCCTTGGGGAGCATCTGTCGGACCTGGAAAATGCAGCCGAAGTAACCAGCGTTCCAGAGGATGTGGCGCCACATGGTACTCTCGAGACCCTGGTAGAGGGTGAGGGGACCCTCGTTCTTGACTGTCTTCACAACACAGTCAACCATGCCGTTGTACTTTCCAGCGGAGGCCTTGTCCTGAAGACGAATCTTGACAAGCTCGAAAGGAACAACGACGAAAGACTCGGTGGCACCAGCAGTGGCACCAGTGAGGACGGAGAGAGGCTGGTTCATCTTGTCCATGCCAAACATCTTTCGGTAGACCTTGCCCCATTCATCGTTGGCAGCGAACTTGGTAGCTCGCTTGGGAGCCTCCATAAGGATGGGGGCGGAGATACCACGGTAGAGTCGGGAGAAACTGACGCATATTGTTAACTGGAGCGCAATGCCTGAGTGGTGAGCGCAAAACGTACCCCTCCTGCTTAATGATCTTGCGGAAGCAGTCAAGCATGCCATTGTACTCAGCGGTGGCACCGGAACCAGTCTGCAATTGGCTAATTGTTTTAGTTAGCAATTGCATGTTATTTCGAGAAGCGCAAGCGAGGCTGATCATACACTCGGGTCTTGACAACGTCAAGAGGGTACCTGTGGTCCTGTTAGCTAAAATGTCTCGAGCACGCGACAGAAGTGGTCTTACATCACCAGAATCTACAGCCAACACAAAAATTAGCATTGGTTCTCAAACGGACGGAACTCAGATGAGCATACCTCCGAAACACCAGCAATGGCGCCTGATCACCAAAAGTTAGCCATTGACTCTGGGCGAAACGTTCAAGGTTGAACGGGCGAACGGGAACATGTTGCGTACCTGCGGCGAACTGGTAGATGAAGGGGAGGGGTTGATCAGAAGACATTGTGACGACTGTACTGGCGATCGAATGAAGAGGAGAGAAGAGCAGATACCGACGAAGAGAGGTCAAAAAGAAAGAACAAGAAGACGAGGTTGAGTGGAGAGTTGTCGCAAGTTGACAAAAGGGTAAGTCAAGTTCAATCCAGATTAACGGAAGGGAAGATGGCGAGCTCCGAGCGAAGACCGGGCCGGAGTGGAGGGAATTTGTTTTGGTGGTGCGTCTTTAGGTCGTCTTATCGGGCTTGGGCTTGTGTGATAAGATTCCGTAACTTGAATTTAGTGGAGATGACCCTACTGCACAGTACTGTAACGGCGTTGATCAGTTGGCTGTGGGGATGGCAGACAGTAAAGACCTGGGGGAGGGGTCCTGTCCCGTCCGTCCTCTGATCCTCGTTCGGTGAGACGGCAGGCAACCGATCCATGAATGTTTTAATGTCTCCGATTCTTCTCCGACGCAGCGAAATTGCTGTTTTAGGCAAGTCTAAGAATGATCTATGATATCTTGGCTGCACCTAATTTATTTCTACATGTTCCAGAAAAGACAAAGAACATCTCTGCTTGAGCATTCTTGCGAAAACGATTGACGCCGTTGTTTCCCGTCATACGTAGACCACACAAGAAAGAGAATCAACGCAAGCCGGACGACCGATATCTGCCACTAGGCAAAGCTCATACCCAGCCATAATTAGTTAGCCTCCAAGCCGCTGTACCTGAGCAACTGCATCGAGGGGTCCCTTGTCCCTGCCTACGTTTTACTCAAGCTTGATAGGCTCTGTTAAACAACAAGAGTCCGCAATGATGTACATGCGGCTCCAGACCTGGGATCTTCAGAAGCCAAGAGTACTAAGGTAGCGTAGCTCACCAAGCTATTTCCAGAGGGTTTCTTGATACTCTCAGAGGAACTCTTTCTTACGGAAACATGACCATAAGTGCGTAACAATGGGACACAGCGCCATAACTACTACGCATATATCTGTACCATAAAGGAAGGAATCCGGAGACACGAATGACTAGACGTTCAGAATAGGACACAATCAAATAATTTATGGCTCAAAACGTTGTATCAAGCCGTTCTTGGAATAAAAATACCGCGGAAACCTACCGGTTGTGCGCTTGAGAACATCTCTCCCTCAATACCTCGAGTTGTCTTACTCTTACCGCAATTGAGAATATCGATAGAACATTCTAGATCGACAATTCCCAGGCATCGCACTGCTGTCATCTATTGGGACTGTATATAAGTAGGTAGTTGCATATAAACATCCTTGATCCCTCTCCCCCGTGATGTTGATCACCGTGCTCCGAGCCAGTTGGCTGGGTGAGGGTGGCAGGGGGTTCAGGAATTAACCAGCACACTGACCCTGCCACTATACTAAAGCATAAGGGATGACAAAAGACTTTAGGATAGCTTCGACTAATCTAGTAGAGGGCTTAGGCTATTATTTCTGTCAAGCCATCTGTGTGTGCGGATTATTATGCACCTGGGTGGTCACTGACGGGAGTGGACCGATCCGCTCGGTCGACGGGGATGGAGACCGGGCACTTTGGCCCGATGATGGACAAGACATGAGAACCCCGATAGTACCATAACACTTAGAGTCTAGGTCGGACCACAGTTACCGACGTACTATTTTACCATGAGTCTGGACCGTAGAATCGCATTGCGGCACTAATTGATCCTAACCTTTCGAAAGGCTGAGAGAACTTCACGTCTTGCAGACATCTGATATGCTCTTTGTTCCAATTCTTAGTCCCCGCGAAGCTGATTGCAGATGTTATCCATGGGAGCACCCTGAATGCTGTCTGTACTGGCTTGCTTCCTCAAATCCAACGACAGAAGGCTCAGTTCGAGATGACTGACCGATCACGTCTCACCATGGCCCCAGGCTTCCGGAGACAATTCATAGAACCAGCTGCGCCAATCCGTTCGCCCTTTGATTACTCCCAGTTGAGTGATATCGTGGAGTGAGTGAAAAGCGCAGCATGTCGATACATTGTTTGAAATGTCTTTCTTTCAACACCGAACCCAACTGACGTCAATTCGCTGTCTCATTCCCTAACGTGCAAGAGGATACGAAAAGAAAGCAATGATAGGCCCATGGCCTCAGTCGTTGATTTGTACCGCAGAAGAGTATTCCATCTCTCAATACCTTCCTCGTGGTGTAAGGCTCGACAGAAAACTATGTTCTGCGGCACGCACACGATACGTTTTCAGCCGGCGTCGAACATCACCAGTGGCAAATGAAAGGCATCTATTCGAGCCATGTGGTGAAGCCTCGGATTATGTTGTAGTGGTTCAACGTTGCACACCTTGAAGAGAAGAACAATCATTGGCTCAATCTGCACCTAGGTAGTGATTGCATGCAGTTGCATGGCGGGGTAGGTCCTGCCTGTTAATGAGACAGGGCACTTTTTTGGGGCATGCTCGTGGAAGGTTCTAAGGCTAGCACTTGCTGACGCGCACAATTGGCCCCTCGCTATCCGTACCTCGAATCGAATCTCAAAGTCATAAACGACGTCGCCTCTTCACCCTTCTAACCCGACAAGTCTGGTCCCTTTTTGCCATTTCGACTCATAAAATCCCTTCTCGACTATTACACCACATCGAAATCCTTTTAATCGAAGAACCGAAAGTCCGACCGAAGCTCAAAACCGACCAGTGCCCCTTTCTGCCCTATCTTTCGCCGATCTAATCTACGTGCGGTGGCAACTTATATCAATCACAATTGTCGCAATTTGTCTTGCGCCAACAACTTCACTTCCCGCGCCCACTGGAGCTTGTCCCTATCTCAAGCTCTCCTGCGCTTCAAATTGCACCTTTAAATAAGCCGTGACCCATCGAGAGTCACAGCGAGGTGCCTTTCGCGCCCGGGAGAGTCCTCTTGCCCTCTGCCCATGAGTCACCTACTGTGGAAATATTACTGGGAAAACGATGTCGACCGGTTTCGGCGTCTGCTGGCCCCAACCAGCTACAATGCCCAGTCGGTTTCAAAGAGTCCGGCAATAGGAGGAGCAGGTAGCTTTTTTGGAGGAAGCCCTGGTATCCCTGGGACTTCTCCACGGCCTTCAGCGAAGCAGCGGCGCACATCCGGTCATCCGCAGACACCAGGAAAATCGAGGGACAACAACACGCATCTAGGACGAACCGAAGTGAACAGCCGTGATCATGCTGGACTTACAGTCCTTCTCCGCGCCGCCTCATCTACCGATCCAAACGCCCATGAATTTGTCCGAGCACTCGTCGAACACCCTGCGATCGATCTCTATGCTCAAGATCCTGAGAGTGGCTGGAATGCCCTCCACCGATCTCTATATGCTGGAAATGTTTCGATCGCGCGCTTATTGTTGGAAAAGGAGCGAGTGGATTTGACGAGCCATAATCTGAACGCTGTCAATAAAGTAGGCCTTTTGATCAAGACTAAAGACCATGAAGGCAACAGTCCTTTCGATGTCTACAACTCGACCATCGCTGCAAGGTCCTTGAAGAGTTTGGAAGATGGAGACAGCTCAGACAGCGATGCTGAGAGCGTCGACAGCGGAGGCGATGGCTTTCATCAGTGAGTAGCATAGAATTATTGTCTTACACACAACTGATTATGTTGCAGCTTCGCAAAAGCTTCGCATGGATTGAGAAGCTCGATAGATGGCGACGAGCTCTTCGTTTTTGGAAGCAACAAGAATCGGTCTCTCGGTGTTGGAGATGAAGATGATCGCCAGTATCCCGACCGGATCTACCTCACCAGGCCCGACCTTCTTGTGCACCGATTTTATCATTCTCATTTGGAAGAGCAGGATGTTGAAGCACCGTCTTCACTCAAATTGGACGAGATACCAACTTTGGTTAGAAATCGTCCAATTATCATCCAGGATGTGTGCATGTCTAAACTCCATAGCGCCATTTTGACCACAGATCCAGTATCAAATTTGTACATTTGTGGTGTTGGCCGTGGAGGACGACTTGGGTTAGGAGACGAAAACACACAGTTCAAGTTTGTTCCTGTCCAAGGCCCCTTCCTGGACAAGAAAATCCATCAAGTAGCGCTGGGCCAGAATCATACAATGGCTGTGGCTGATAATGGAGAACTTTGGACTTGGGGCTTGAACTCTGTCTCGCAGCTTGGATATGCTCTGCCTGCACCATTGAAGGCTGACGAAGAACCCATGAGCCTTACCCCACGACAAGTCTTTGGATCTCTCAAGAAAGAAATTGTTCTGGGTGTTGCCGCCTCTGCAAACCATTCAGTCGCTCATACTGGGTCCTCTTTGTTTACTTGGGGCAAAAATGTCGGACAGCTCGCGCTAATGGACGCTGATTCAAGATCGCTCGATATCCAGCACATCCCTCGGAAAGTTGCTGCTTCGCTCTTGGCGGCCCCAATTGAGATGGTATCAGCTATCGACAAGGCAACGATATGTCTACTTTCTAACCATACCGTCTGGGTCTTTAGCCACTATGGCTATAATCTAGTCAAATTCCCTTTCCCCGATGTCTTTTCGAACAACATTACCATGACACGCTACGAATCAGGAGGCCGAAGGGAGATTGATTTTATTACTGCAGGTGGTGAAACAATAGCGGCGGTAACTGCTCGTGGGGACCTTTTCACATTACACCTCAACGACAAGGGAGATCCAAGCCAATCTGCTGCTTCTACCACCAACCCCGTCAAGATTAAGAATGCGCTGACCCAGCCGCAATGCATCTGGGACTCTCGCAAAGATGGCGTCGCCTCTGTCGGAGTCGGGGAAGACGGCTCAGTCATCATTTGTACGGAGTCAGGGGCTGTGTGGAATCGAGTCAAACGTACCAAAGGCAAGCTGACTGGATTTGCTGGATCGAACGGTATAAAACGCAAAGACGTCAAGTTTCAGCGAGTACCATACATCACCAACTGTGTAGCTGTTCGGAGTTCCATCTTTGGCGCTTTCGCGGCCATAAGAAAGGATAGCAAGGTCATGGCGCAGGAGATTGTGATTGGCGACAAGTCGCTCCGCGATGACATCGGCTCCCTACTCTGCCTAAACGACTTCGAGGCCACGCAAAATCATGGCGAAGTCAAGAGTGCCCGGAAAGTATGGGAAGCAGCTATAGCCAGAGAAAAACGGGATCCCGTTACCTACGAAATTCTTCGGTCAGCCGACATCGAGACAGACTTGCAGCATTGGCTGGACATCAATTCCTTTCAGTACGACGATATGAACATGGAAATCTGTTCCTCATCCTTACCCGACATGAGAATACCGGTTCACAGTTGGGTTCTTTCTGGAAGAAGCCCGGTTTTGCGGCATGGACTGTCGGAGTTGCGCAACCGAGGGTCAACGTTCAGCACAGATTCTTTCAGTATCGAGCTTGCTGGAGACAAGCCGTTGTTGACACTTTTCGAAGTTGACATCTACACTGTTCTCAATATTGTGGTTCATGCATATCAGGACAAATTCGTCCCTGTGTGGAAATATACACGCGAGGCTCCTCCACTGGCGTTCCGTTTCCGACATGTTCGGACAGAATTGATGAAAATTGCCACCCATCTTGCTCTGCCCAAATTAGAAGCAGCAGTTCGTTTGCAGACAGGTGTTGAAGAATCTCTTGATGATGATTTCAAACAAGCAATCTCCGACCCTTCGTTCTTTGATGATGGCGATATCATCATCGAATTGGATGGAGAAGATGTCATGGCCCATAGTCAGCTACTGTGTCAACGATGTCCCTTCTTTGAGGGTATGTTCCATGGACGATCTCAAGGTCAATGGCTTGCTGAACGCCGGGATGGTATGGATGCTACGGAGAGAATTAGAGTTGATCTCAATCACGTCGACCCTGAAACATTTCACTATGTCATGTCCTTCATCTATGCAGATGTTGGACAAGAGCTATTTAACAACGTCTCGATGTCTAACGTGGATGAGTTATCAGAGCTTGTTCTTGACGTTATGAGCGTTGCAAACGAGCTGATGCTTGACAGACTATCCCAAGTCTGTCAAGCTCTCATAGGCAAGTTCGTGACAACAAGAAACATTTCGAACTTGCTCAATGAGATCAGCCCATGTTCCATTACAGAGTTCAAGGATACTGGACTCGAATACATCTGCCTTCAACTCGAGTCCATGCTTGAGAATCATCTTCTTGATGATCTAGACGAGGACTTACTGCTCGAGCTTGACGAGGTGGTCCGTGACAATCAACTTGCACGATTCCCCTTTGTACGCAGTGGAAGGGCAGAGTTGCTGCTTCATGAAAGCAATCCTGAGTTGGCTGCTGATATCGATGAGGAGCGTCAGACCAGGATCAGGGAGATGGCTTATAGAGCAACTCAGAAGGACGAAGAGAAGAAGCTGTTATCCTCGTTCAAGACGCGAATTGGAAGTATGGATGAAGCCAGCCCCTTACAGACCCCGGATACGATTCGACGCAAGTCTAGAGGAGGGCATAACGAGCCTTTTAGTCCTAGCTTACGACCGAAGCAGTCACAGGCTGATATGATTTTTTATATGGATGATGAGGACGGTTCTTTATCTGCCAAGCCAAGGTCACCTTCAAATGAAGCTGCAAATCTTCGTTCGCCTCCAGATACAGACGACATGCCCCAGCTTCCCAAAGCATGGCGGGAATCAAAGGGCAAGGAAATTGCAGGCTCGGCACACAGTCCAGCTCCATTCGCTTTCTCTTTGTCTCCCGAGTCCCAACCATCCAATTTGGGTAGCTTGAGGACACCGGGGGGCGGACTATCAAAGTCTGGAGTTCCTTGGTCGTCCTCTAAGCTAGCTACTTCTAAGTTAGACCTGAAAGGTATCATGTCAGAGGCGTCTTCTACATCCGCGTTGACTGCCGGGCTCCAGGCTCAGAGGACACAAGATGCAGCTGCAAACAAACCACAGACCAAGATATCTCAAAAGGAACGAAAGAGACAGCTTCAGGCATTAGCGGCAGCGGAAGCTGCAGCGAAGGATGAGTCGACAAACCACGTGCCTTGGGAAACGGTCCCAGAAGGAGGACGACCAGCTCCTTGGAAGGCAGCAAGCCCTGGACCCAAGACATCCCTCAAGGAGGCTATGTCTGCTGAATCAAATATGCCCAAAGGGGTTTCCGCCAATGCAAAGCCTCTCGTCGCTTCAGAAACGAAACCAAAATCAGCAACACGGCGCACTGCGTCACCCGACACAAGGTTCCCGGGGCAGGGTCGAACGAACAGCTCCCCCGCAATTGTTGCGGGACCCTCGACAGAGCAGCCTAGAAAGCCGTTGGTACCACACTCCAAGTCGTACATTACACCGGCACCCAAAGCGGAGCCAACGCTTGGGTTCAGTATGGCCGATATTATTGGTCAGCAGAAGCGCGAGCAAGAGGCCGTCAAGGAAGCCGTTGCGAAGCGGTCACTACAAGAGATCCAGCAAGAGCAAGCGTTCCAAGAATGGTGGGACCAGGAGAGTCGCAGAACGCAAGAGGAGGAGGCTCGACGGAAGCAGAAGGAAGGTCGAGAACAGGACAACAAGGGGGCAAAAAGGGGTCGACGAGGACGGGGTGGTAAAGCTAAGAGTACCGGTGAAGCGGTCACAAACCCCGGGCAGAACAGCGCAAGCGCAGCTAGAGGCGGAGGGGCTGCTGGCTCAAGCACTAACAACCGGGGACCTAGCGGAGGACGAGGTGGAGTTGGAGTTGGAGGCAGTCGTGGCAGAGGAGGGAAAGGACGTGGCAATAAACCCCAGGCTACATGATATGGTAGCAGCGGCGTTGATCTTGAGGAGCATAGGACTCAAAGAGACATGGTATAGGATAGGAACACCAAGTGGTGCCTGGACGGCGGGTCTGCTTCAGTGTATTTATTGATTCACTTGGCTACAACGCTAAGAACATGGTATATATGACCATCTCCGAACCCAATAGAGGAATTTTAGAAAAGGGAATTCGAGCTCTTTGATACGCCATGTTGCAAGTACGAAGCTGAACTAGTGACTTACCGCCGATGTTCCATACTAAATGAAGGATCAGTCAACTCAATCGTGCATTTGTAACACAACCATGACACTATTCCCCCATCAAGGTGATATATCTAATTGACCACCCATAGCCCTCAAGGTTATGGAATGTGTACATGTATAAAAGCTACCTACTTATGGCATGCAATTGTCATCCTTGTAGGCGATGCATCTGCGGGGATGTTTGATCAAGGACGCAAAACGTTCCGGATCTACAAAGCTAGACTGAATAAAGAAGGCTAAAGCAAACGCGTATCGGAGGCAGAGTAGAGATTGCGATACGTCGATAACGAGTAAGGTGAATTGTGGTCAGGCAGACGTTGAAGTGAGTAGAGCTTATCTCCAAAACCGGCGGGCTTATCTATTGCTCTCTTTGGGCTGTTCCTTGGTGAATGCCTACCTATGAATGCGCGACAACGTAGAGAGGGGAAATGGAGGGATGTCATGAGTCAACACCCGTCTCGATGACTGGCATTGAGATGTGGCAGTCATCATGAACCAACCAGAAGAGAAGGTGCCTAAATCTATAGTTCATACAGTTGCTTGAGGAGCAAGGGATAGAGATGATGGATCGCACATGTTCCTTCTATTGGATTGCGTGATAAGACGTATAGTAGATACAAACGGAAGCCTTGATGAGAACCTTTGTGGGGATAGGTAGACCCTGAAATGGAAGAACAAGCAACCAGCCCGATTTGAGGCGCTTACTCGTCGTACTGGAGCTGCCCCAGGACGATTTAAACCAAACCCCTGTTGGTGGTGATCCGAGCTTTGAGCCCCCCTCTAAAGGCTGTTTGAGGTCCTTGGTGCATTGATACGAATCGTTATCTTTGCATACTGTAATGTACCTAGGTAGGCACTGGTAGACGTCCACCCATTCATTTGTTGTCAAGGTATTGTCTGGTCACAAGACACCACGAACAATCGACCGATTAGATTTGTCTATCTTGGACATCAACAAGTTGCGGTAAATCTTGAATCTATCAAAGATTACCTCGACTTTACTTGGTCTATGACTCGACTCAGGCGCATACATAAAGTACCATACCTATGAGCCCTGTGACGTGAGGCTCTAGCCGATGACGACAGCCCCGGTCGCCCATCACGAGGTCCTGAGTGGTGACCTTGAGCCTTAGTAGCCCGGGCTGTTTACCGTACTTACTGTGTTGTATTGTTCTATTATCTCGGCTCAAACGAAACAATCAAACTGTACTCCCTCCATCCGATTCATTACTCGTTGTTTCTGCAACGGTCCACGCTGCAGCAACCCGTTGTTCAATATTTATTGCTGGGTACAAATAAACAGACAAATACGATACACAAACAACCCTCGGTACTCCCTTCAGATAGCTGGGCCCTTGTTAGTGCTATCTACGGACGGGATTGTCTTGGCCTGTACAGTGTCAGATCCTCTTCTCTCACACCTCACCTCACCTCTCTCAGACCTATTACATCTATCGACGACGATCCTGGAAGCTGCCTGTCCAGTTCAGTCCTACCCTGCCTGGCTTTTGCTTTGCTTTTGCGTTTGCATTTGCATCCAATCTCACCGGTAGCGACCATAACCAACGGCCCAAGCTTCCCTCAGTCGCCCTGTCCCTTTTTACACTTTACATCTTCATCTGCATACAACCTTCTTCCGCCTCTTCCCCGACTTCCATCCGCTCCTACTTCCAATTCCAGAGGACAAGACCGACGAAATCTAAACCATCGTCCATTCATCGAGTCTCCCTTGTATCGATCGATCCATCTATAACCACATGAACCATGGATGAGCAGGTCTCCTGGCCGATCAAGATCCCCATACGTTCGTGATCAATCCGATAGCAGACAACCACTACCAGTATCCTTTGCGCACACGAACACGATTTACCATGCATCAACAACCCCGTGGTCCAGCCAGGGTGTCATCCCCAGGCGCAACGCCCCAGCCGAATTTACCATCTCGATCTAATAGTACTCGAGAAGCTGTCCTCGGCTCTCGCCCTCGCGCCGGCTCGAATATGGCCGGGAGGGATGTTCCGAATTCGCCTTCTCTCGAGAGTCCGCCGACGCCGGCACCTCCTGCGGACTCTATCAGAAAGCTCGACCAAATAATACAGGTATGGATAGGAAGCCATGCTGTGCTGGCCTGTCGAATGGCCAACCTACAAGTTGCTAATACTCGCACCTATAGAATTTCTACGCAAAGGCAGCTGTGCTTGTTCTCGACTCACGTATCAAATCCAAGCCTGCACGCGGCGCTAACGGCGCGCGAAAACCCAACAAATGGGTATGTTTGCTGGCTATCTGTATACGTCCAGTGGCTGATTCATGAATAGTTCCAAATCGAAACTGATGAAATTGACGACTTCAGAGATGAACTCAAGGTCTGGAAGAATTGTGGTAGCCTCGATAACCACCCTCCTCCAATGGTTATCGAGGTATACCTGGATGCCTCCCGATTGAAGGAGAGTCAGAGCCTTGTCATCGTGGATGAGAATGGCAAGAGGTGGGATGTAATGGAGCAGTTAAATTCGTCTGGATCTTCTACCGACAGCTCATCTGGTGCGTCGCGAAGAAATAACGAAGTCGTCATCGAGAGGTGGCAAGTCGAGTTGAAGCACTCAGGCATGTCTTCTATCGACTTTGGCCCGATTCTACCGACCGTTTACAAGAAAGCCATCGTTTTCTTCCGGTCACTGTTCATCACAACTCGATTGCTTCCAGCATGGAAGTTTGCCAGCCAGGGAGCTGCTAAAAACTCACATCCGGCTCTCATTCCCCGATGTCGGATACGTCTATCTCAACCTGAACGCCCACGTTATGATCAGCTGCGCCTCCCTATCGATGGCAGACCAGATCCGGTGACGGAGTATGTGTTTGGCGATTTGGAGGTGCCCGTTGGACGATTGAGTACAATTGTTACATATCGCAATGATTGCAACTTTCGTGTGGATGATTCCGAGGCTCTGCTGAGCTCTCGCTTCATGGGCGTGGATGAGAACTTCTTCAGGCCCTCCCTTCCTCAACGTCATGACACATCAAGAACATCTGCGGCTGAGGTAGGGTCACTGCGTGATCATCGCTCACGACCAAACCTCAGTGATATCCAGCAAGCCTATGGAAGTCTGTCAACGTTTCACGGGAATGTCCCCGTGGGAACCAGCCCGATCTCGGCTTTGAGATCAGTGCGACCACCAGGTTCTGACACAAGCTCACCCCCGGGTTCCATCCCAGCACAACACGATTTAGATGGTCCAAGCTCTATGCCAGTCCGTCAAGGTGCAACACGGCCACCATTGCCGACTTTTGAAGGCTCAGGTAGACGGCCCTCGGTATCTTTCCAGCCTTTCAAGGCGGGCTCGCTTTCAGGGTCGCCTGTTCCTAGGCAACTCGATGCTGAACCTGCATCCCCTCAATCCTTGACACGGCCAGGTATACCATCACTCAGGCAGGCAGGCAATCGTACATCTCTCACTGCTGGCATGCCAGCTTCTTTGCGAGGCGGCCCACCTCCAACCTCAGGAGATACTGCAGTTGCAGGCTCTCCGCGACCCGCGTCGACTAGCCGCTACAGTAGCAGTTTTGGACACCGCCGCGGTCGCCTCTCATTTGGAGGCGCTAGCAGAGCTGGAGATGATGAGCAGAGCAGCAGCGGGAGGCAAAGCCTGGCTTCGTCAGTGGCACAGCCAGGATCTGGGTTGCTTGCTGAGGTTACAGGCACCAGCTCCGACTCTCTCCGAGACGATAATGAACAACTTGAGGACTTCATTAAGGCCTTGGATAGTAAGAAGACCTTGCAGAGTTTTAAGCCCTCGAAAAAGGGCGAATCCGCGACAAACAAGACGGTGGCGCAACTGTCTCGGTTCCACATGATGAAGGATTCAAACAACGCACTTACGGATTCGATGACATCTTCCGTCCAGATGCAGAGGTCGTCAAGCTCGTCTAGTAGGCAACTGACAAGTGTGCCTGGAATGACTGCACCGGCCTCTGTGTCCGCATCATCATCTCCGGGGAAGCCATTGTCGCCGCACACACCTCATACGCCAGCGATCCCGTCCAGATTGAGCGAGAACTCGATTATCGATTACACTGGCCAAGGACGGATCACTTCGCGTCAAGGACGAACCTCCGATAACACTCAGCCAGGGACTATCAGAGAAAACACGATTACACAGGACGGCACGACAGCGATTGATATCCCTCTTTCGCCACGACTTGCCACTTACCAGCGAAGAGCGAGCTCCGTTGCGCTACAAAACCGATCAATGGTCGACGATGATGATACAGACTCGGCTTTTGCACACCGAAGTATTAGCTTAGGTGCTGATGATAGAGAGCCGCCTACGTTGAGCATTCTGCTTGGTAGGCAAATGCAACTTGAGGAGGAATCAACACAAAGAGAATCAGACAGGCTTCAGCCAGCTGCTGATGTCGGTAGTGCTGGTACACCAGATATGTTGCGACAAGGGCTTTCGGAAGAGAATCCTCCTGAAGGTCTGATTCCAACTGCGGCGTCTAGCTCACCATTTGGCCGACGTCGATATATGGGCATGGCTTCACACAGACAGACCCCGCCGCAATCATCCCGTGGCAGCTTCAACGGATCTCTGAACAGACAGGTTCGGGGTGACGATGACTCGGTCAATGATGAGCCCTTGGTTTTTGATCTTTCAGAGATGGATCCTCAAGGCCGACGAAGCATCGAAGAGGCGCGTAGCGGCGCATCGGGAGGACCAAATATTGGACCAGATAGGGGAGGATATGAAAGCCGCAGCGCTTCAAGACGGGGTTGGTAACGATATACTACCCACGTATCTATGCATATGCATTTTGGACACACTGCAAATACAGCATTGGTTTGACAGCGAATAATGGACAGAGATCCATGTTTTGATTATAATTACGAGTTTTGTTTCAAAGGCAGTGGAGTTGCCGGCAGGATGGCGCATTGGTTGCCTGATGGATATAGTAGATTGCTATGGATGGAATGAGCGGCGTACATGGACATGTATAAATTATTATGGATTACGGCAAGGTTCATAGCAGCAATAAGTGTAGCTAGTAAGAGGCATCGTCGCTCCAAAGTTATAGCGTTGAATATTATTCTCATAAGCTAGAAATCTTTATAGTGCTTTCTTGGTATGAAGTGCTTGGATCCTTTTTGCGACGATACATAATATGAGACTACGCCACGTCACCAAACATAACCAGGACGCGCAACTGGCCGCGAAATTACAGATGGATAACGAAAAGCAGTATTGGGAGCTGTTCCGTGGTTACGGCTGATCATGTTATGGACTCTGGCGTTTTTGATGCTTGCAAGAGATCCCATTCAGAGACACATCAGTTCGATAAGGCATATCAATAAGCTTGATCTTTTGATGTCTGATGAGAGCGAAATAAAGATGGAATCAATCTTGATGCAGCCAGGTTGATCACTCTTGGGTAGTGGTTGGCTCTGCAAGTGTACCTAGGTAGTGAAGTGTGGTGTGGCGCACGCGTGGCCTCTAGCCACATGAACCTGGACAGGGGAGCTTAAGGTCATGTCGGGAAGGTAACTCAGCCTAGCTCAGCCCCGCTGCATCCTTCGCCGCTCGTTCGTCATCAGTGGTAACGAAGAAGCTGGAAGGAAGCCTGTTTAAACACTCGTTGCCTTACCTACAACTCCCTACAAGCCTTACCTAGTTTATTAGTAAAACTACCTATCTCCTTTCACTATACCCTTGAAGTGAAGACGACTCCAACGACAAAGAGGTCTACGTACGACGTACAATAACTTCCCTAGACCAACCTACCAAATCGGTTCAAGTGACGTGCCTGTGGAGTGCGACGGCCGACGACACAACCCAGGGTCTTGGTACGGGACATCTTCATCTCGCATCACTACCACCAACCCATTCCCGCTCTTAACTGCAACCTCGTCGCTTGAGTTAACTTTCTTCTTTTCGCCATACGGTCGATACCCGCATAAGATACCCAAGGCTTTTAGCCAACAAATAACCCACGCGCCTCTACCGCGTTGATATACTTTCCCCGCTGCCTGTCGATAACTGATACCCAACTTATCCACCATGTTCCGAGCCTCAGCAGCAGGTCCTTACGACGATGTCGTTAGTACGTTATGCGCCTCTTGCTCTCATAAAATTGAGCGAGCGATGTTCCTTTAGCCGGCGCCTCGCTCCGATGTGTCTATATTCGTGCAACTAACCCCAGCATAGTCAGAGCCACCGACGAGAACCTCACATCCGAGGATTGGGGCGCCATTATCGAGGTCTGCGACAAAGTAAGCAACGATCAAAACGGTCCTAAGGAGGCTGTCCAGAGCATCATCAGACGTCTTGCGCACCGCAATGCCAATGTTCAGCTTTACACTCTTGAGGTACGCTAATCCTATTCCTTGTCGTCGCCTACTCAAGGTTCGTCTGCTGACTCCGAAACAGCTTGCACATGCGCTCGCTCAGAACTGTGGAAAGAACATGCATCGCGAACTCTCCAGTCGTGCCTTTACAGACGCCCTTCTCCGCCTCACCAACGACCGCAACACCCATACACAAGTAAAGTCAAAGATCATCGAGCACATGAAGAGCTGGTCCGATATGTTCAGCAATGATCCTGAGCTGGGCATAATGGGTGATGCCTATAACCGTGCTACACGAAGCAACCCGAACCTTCAGCCTCCAAGCGCTCCCCAAAAACAGGGCCTCACCGATATTGATCGCCAGAAGGAGGAGGAAGAACTACAAATGGCCCTCACACTTAGTCTGCAAGAGGAGGAGCGCAAGAAGGCTGCTGCTAGTAGCCCAGGGGCGCAAGCTGGTCCCAGCAACCAGACAGAAAGTCCTGCTCCTGCAGCGCCAGCCGGTACTACAGCCGCTACAGTGAGCCGGGTACGCGCTCTCTTCGACTTTGTACCTTCTGAGCCTGGTGAGCTTGAATTCAAGAAGGGTGACGTGATTGCCGTTCTTGAGAGTGTTTACAAGGATTGGTGGCGAGGCTCTCTCAGAGGCAAGACTGGCATCTTCCCACTCAACTATGTTGAGAAGCTTGCCGATCCCACAGCGGATGAGTTGCAGCGCGAGGCTCAGATGGAGGCCGAGGTGTTTGCCGAGATCAAGAACGTTGAGAAGCTTCTCACACTGCTCAGCACCTCCAACACAGCACCTAGAGAAGAGGATAATGAGGAGATTTCTGTACGTCTCAATCATTACACAGGGCGAATGGAAGAAGCTAACACGGCTCTCAGAAGCTGTACCACCAGACACTCGCTATCCGACCAAAGCTCATCAAATTGATTGAGAAGTACTCACAGAAGAAGGGTGAGCATGGTGATAATACTTGTTGGGTATGTAACTAACAATACTAGACGACTTTACACAGTTGAACGAAAAGTTCATCAAGGCTCGACGGGACTACGAGGCTCTGTTAGAGTCGTCCATGGCCCATCCTCCTCAGCACAACTACCAACAGTACGCCATGCGACCGGCTCCTGGTCAAGGTTATCCTCAAGCAGGAGGATATCCTCCCCAAGGAGGGCCTCAGGATCCATCACGGTACTACACACCTGGCCCTGGAGGTTAGTAATTTTCCTAAAAACTGGCATGCAAAGCCCATTCTGACGTTTCTCAGATCAACCTCCATACCAGGCCTCGTCCCCTCCCCCTAACTTCCAGAACCAAGCCCCGGGTCAAGCAGCTCCCTTTTATGTAGCAGGAGCTGAGGTGCCTGCTGGCTCGCAGCCTTACCCTCCCAGAAATGAGTCTCCTTCCAACGGCAAACAGCCCGCCCCTATCAACACCTCCACACCTGGTCCAAACTTCAACCCATATAACCAATCTCAAAACAACAACCCCTATGCACAAGCACCTATGGGAGGCCGACCAGGAAGCACATACGGAGCTCAAGAGCTGGCTACTTCTGTTTACGACTCACCTATTGCGACCAACAACCCACAGCCGCTTGCTCCATCTGCCACATTCTCCAGCTCAGTGTATTCTCCAGAAGAGGCCAACGAGAACGCCAATGCACCACCTGCTGGCCCTTACGGTGGTCATCAACAACAGCCTCAGCAATACCAGAGCTACAACCCTTCACAAGCTCCTCCTATGCCCACGGGCTCAGCCCCTCCCCCACCTCAAAGTGTCATGACTCCTCCGCCTTTGCAACCTGGAAATGCTGCCGGATACGATGCCCGACATGGTCTTCCTAGTCAAGGCGCCAGTGGTGGACAGGGCCAGTACAAGCCATACGTTCCGCCCGGAGATGGTCCCTCTGCTCCAGCACCAGACAGTTACTATCAAAGTGGTGGAGTTTATTAAATACACGGCCGCCCATAAGGGACAGTCGACTTTTACTATAGCTATCAATAACAAGCCTTGGACTTTATTGCCACAGGTCAACAACCTCCCCTATTTTACTTCTTTTGACGATCCATGCTACGCATATATGCTTTTCGATCAGTTTACTAGGCTCGGTGAAGTTGCTATATTTTTGGTGACATCAGGTTTGCTGTTCAACGATGGGAGATGTCTGGCTACAATGGGCTTACTGATGATAGGTAGACAGGGTGTATTCTATCTTTTGCTGGATACTAGAGTTTAATACAAGACTTGCAAAATCCACTATAGACATCCTTGAGATTGCCAAAGCCTTGCGAGGTCAATGGTTGTAGTTATCGTTATATATTTATCGACATGGTTGATTAAGCTCGATATGTAAATAGTAACCCAACTTGTAGATATCGGACTATATCTCCCTATTGGTAAATAGTGTCCCTGTTAACGAACCAGTCAAGCTGTCGTTCCGTTTCACAACCTGAAACCTCGACCGTCGCGCCCCTGTAACAGTCCCTTTTTTTTGCCGCCTGCCGCCCCATTTTCCCCATCTTGATTTCCCTTCCTCCTCTCTTTTCACTCTTTTTCCCTTTGACCAAAAATAAATTAATTTTTGCCTTCTTTCGCCCTTTAGTTCAACTCTTTTCTTCACTTGTGTTTCAGCTGGTTCTGTAACTTCAAGCCTACTTTCTCTATCTATCTATTCCCCACATATTTCCATCTGTGCAGCTTCACAGTATCACACCACTCGTCACAATGAAGACTACAATCTTTGTCACGCTTCTCTCTGCTGCTGCGTCTCTTGTCAGCGCTGGCATCGTTGTCACGCCTGTGTTCTTCAACCAGATTGTTGAAAAGCTCTCGGGCGATTGTCCTTTTGGTGTAGTTACGCCTCAAGGCTGCGCGTAAGTCCTCACTTCCATACCCGGTGGTCTGGCTGTATATCATGAATGATACTAACTCTTCGATAGTCCTCAACGCGGTTAGATGGTTGATTCACTGCGGGCAAAGCAACTGTTTGATTTTGGCTATGGGTTAGACATAAGTCTAAGGAAATGTTCAGTTTGGTCGTACCATTCTTTCATGGGCGAAGAAATAATACCATTCAAGCGTGTCTTTTGGTCTATAACACATGTAGACAACTTACGTGGTATGTTAATAATACGATAGCTGGTTAATTCAGCCTTCAATTCAGTCTCTCCTACCCGTGTCTATTTCATCGAAGCCAATATGTTACCATGGATATTCGCTCAAGTTCACTCTTCATAACACAGATGTCCAGCTTTTGTACTCTAAGCACTCTTTTCAGCCAATGAACCTCTCAGAAGCTGGCGATGGGCGAGATACTCCTCGGCCGTTGAGCCAGCCGAGTACTGTTGCCAATCTAATATCACTTACTCGGATGTCAACGTCACCGATCTCAGTAGTTGATTTGCAAGAGTCGTTATTCCGAAGCCTCTTTGTTACGTTACGCACCAGAATATTCTCTATTTTAGGCTTCATGTCAGCAGCACCCAGCAGAAATGACATAAAAGGGGACCGTAATGTAAAATATATACTGTAGCGACTTGTTACAAACCTTGGCACAGAACCAGACGAGGCAGTGATATCATCACCATCTTTCAGTATCTCCGACTAGTCAAGACTGCGAATCACTTGGAAGGGCAGTGGAGATGATGCAACATGTGAACCAGCCTCGGTGGCAATTATACTCATGTACTCGAGTATATCGATTGCCAGTTGGCCCTTGAGAAGTGACATCCACGAATGCAGCGCTTCCAATAAACCCAATACCTGTACGGGCAATTACACCAAAGAATATGGTATCAGCATCGTACTCGGGAGATAGAGAACACATCCAACTGGCATTGTGTACTATGATCCATCATCGCGGCTGTCGTCAAGCTAAGTCTGACCACCTCAGTATGACACTTCTATCGATCTGCCTACGAGCCTTCACGTCTTCCTTGACGTTGTATTGGGCACCAGAGAATGGGATGCTAAGCTGGCTGTGTCGTTTCGGCGCCGTCTCAGGCGACTTCCGTTCGTAACAGCTATTCTCCTATTTACTATCCTCCTCAGTGCATAAGTGCCCAGCTCTTCCCCGAAACTCTTATAGTTTGAGTCATGACATGCTGGTTTCATATCCAATTAGTAATACTCTTTCTATAATGACCATGTTCTATTCTCTTTGGACCCCCTTTCGTCTATCTTAATGGTGAGAGTGAGAGAGGCCTCATGAAATGCAGATAATCACAGTTCAAGACACAATCATGGTTAAGTGACCGATTCTTATTCAACTAATAAACAACATATCTTGACGTACATTCACCCCCAAATCCTAATATCCTATCATCACATTTTCCATAGGCGGATGTAAACCCAAACCATTCTAACTAGCCAGATACCCAAACTCCATCCTCATTAAACTGTCTGGCCGAATATTGTAATAATTTCGACTCAGGGACCACCACTGGTACTCATGCCGAAGACCGCCAGGGCCACGGTCAAGTCGAATGGCTCTGCCTGTGTCTATAAACTCATTATTGTCTTCATGCGTCTGTAGTTGTCTTGTTGGCTGAACCACCCTCTGCTGAAGCAGCTTGGAAGCCCCCGAAACCACCAAAGCCGCCTCCTTGACCCCCTTGGCCCCCTTGGCCTCCTTGGCCCCCTTGGCCTCCATTCTGATCACCACCTTGGCCGTTGTTCTGATCTCCGCCAGCATTGGGGTCACCTCCTTGTCCTCCGTTCTGGTCTCCGCCGGCGTTGGGATCGCCGCCTTGGCCGTTGTTCTGACCGCCGCCAGCGTTGGGGTCGCCTCCTTGGCCTCCGTTCTGGTCTCCGCCAGCGTTGGGATCACCACCTTGGCCGTTGTTTTGATCTCCGCCAGCGTTGGGGTCGCCTCCTTGGCCGTTGTTCTGGTCACCACCTTGGCCACCATTATTCTGGCCACCACCTTGGCCACCATTATTCTGGCCACCACCTTGGCCACCATTATTCTGGCCACCGCCTTGGCCACCGTTGTTCTGGTCACCACCTTGGCCACCGTTGTCTTGGGCCTGGTCTCCGCCGTTGTTACCCCCGTTACCACCACCGCCGCCGTTGTTGCCGCCGTTGTTACCACCACCGCCACCGCCGTTGTTACCGCCGTTGTTACCACCACCGCCGCCGCCGTTGCCTCCAACGGTAATGCGGATACAGTCGTCCTGAGCTCCTCGTTGAGCAACAGGCATGAGGACAGGCTGATGGTTGGATGCGGCAGACATACTGCAGATACGGTAGTTACCATCAGGTAGACCGCCGTCAACCTTGGCAGTCAGAAGACCCTGGCCGTTACCAGCATCGTTGATACCCTTGAAGAAGGCAAAGACCTGAGGGTCCAAGGGCTGTTCAGGATTCAAGTCGGCGCCAGTGTCCTGAACTGTGATGTGGGTGTGGCCAATGATGTTACCACCACCATCAAGGTCCTGAGGAGCTGAGTAGTAGGTAGTCGTTGCGTTGGTGAAGGAGCCAGGTGCGAAGTTAATGAACTGAACCGAGATATCAAAGTCCTGGTTGGCTTGGATGTTGTCACCGTTTTTAGGGTTGGTGAAGACAGAGGAAACCATTTTGTTGGCTGAAGGGATCTTTCCCATAGCTGCAGAAGGGGTTAATAGGATTCTAATCAGAAGGATGTGTCTTTACTTACGAATACCGTTACAGGAGCCATCTCGGTTTTGCTCTCCGTTGGTAAGTGTTTGGCCAGCACAGAAGTTGATGAAGTTGTTGTCGTCCCTGTAATGTGTTAATGGTCTGTGTTTGTTTTTGGGTTTTTTGGTCGAGACTTACGTTTGTGAGGCTGCCTGTTCATCTGAGCCGGGGTTGTTACCATCCTGCTTTGATCCGTCCTGCACGGCGTTGGCATTAAGAGTGTTACCGCCGCCGCCATTGTTTCCACCGTTGTTGCCTCCGTTATTGTTTTGGCCGTTTTGGCCACCGTTTTGGCCGCCGTTTTGGCCGCCGTTGTTGCCTCCGAAACCGCCGCCGCCGCCGCCGCCGCCGCCGCCGAAGCGACCACCGCCGAATTGTCGTCGTTGGAGTGCGCGAGCCAGGGGGTGCCTTCGTTGAACCACAGCAGCGTCCGCGATAACAGACATGCTCAAAAGAGCAACCATTACACCTTTGACTTGCATGTTGAATAAGAGTATACTGGTATTGTCTTGAAGGAAAGGGAATGATAGGAAAGGCTGAAGGAGAACAAATCGTTGTCTAAAAGTTTCCGAACGGTACCAGACCAATTCGAAACGAAGAAAAAAGAATGGTCACAGACACAAGAAAGTCAACTAGGGCCTCAAAGGAACGAATGGAAGAAAGGAGACTACCAGAGCTGAAGAGAAAGTAAGAAGATGGTTCGATTTGGGGACGGTGGGACGAGGGTTTAAAGCCTTGTGGAAAACTGGAGATGTCATCTAGAGATGATATCGGAAACGAAGTTGCCGAGAGAGTTGCTGACTTCCATTATGACAATCCCAGACAATTCAACGTCTCGGGCTCGCACATCAGACCGGATGGAATCTGGGCGGTCGAGGGGTGCGAGGGTTCGGTTCAGGGTCGCAACTCCATGATGGAGGGCGAGGCTCGAAGCAAACAATTACCTCTCGCTTGTTCGGTAAGGTAGACTTGGCATGGCCAAGGGGTCAAGGCCAAGATGCAGCGATCAAACTGGATGAGAAACACCAAGAGAAAGCATCGCAGAACGGAGAGACAGCACTAGCTGTGTTTGAGGAACAGAAACGGGGTCGTGAGACAGCGGCAAGAGTAGCAGGCGATGCGGAGTACGTAGTCGCCTAGGGCCGAGAATGCCTAGGTTGAATAATCAATAGCAGGTGCAGATAATGGTTCTCTCTTCAGGTGGCTGATGGTTAGTGTAACAAGACATGTTGGACGATGTTAGTGAAATGTGAGCAAGTCAGGCATATTGTTTAGCGCTTGGCTAATCTTGGCGGGTGTACATAATCCCGAGAAACGAGGGCTACCTAAAAAGAAGGTACGGATGGATGAGTCAACAATGGGAAATCTGGTTCTGCTGCGTTTGTTGATGTTGCGATGCGGCTGGAAGCGTCTCAACCCGTGCCTCCTTCCTTCCCTTTACGGATTCTGCAACGGTTGGGGTAGCCAATCAGAGTGATTCCCGTGCTGTACCTGCAGCAGCTGTCAGGGGTTAGGTTCGGGGGTGCAGCTTCCAAGCACAGCGTGTTTCGACCTCTGAAGCTTCGAAACCTTCAACGTAAAGCGCAAGTGTCGGAGAGTGTCCACCTTGTTACAGTACCTGCTTCTCGTCTCCGTCAAAAGGCTCGTCGATGAGGTTAATAGAGGCTTTTTTTTTTTTTCTTTCCTTTTCTTTTTTAAATGTCCATGTATGCTCGCAGCTTGTAGAATCCTCCATCATTGGCTTGGCTCAGTCATCTTCCACTGAATGTAATTAATAATTTTGTTTCAATCCTTGAGTTGTAAACCTGTCAAGCGATAATGGACATATATCATAGTTGCTGTATACTATCGTCTCTACCTAGGTAGGTAGGTATCTATACCCAGTCAATATCAAACCGTGTAGACTAAAAAAACCCGACAAATGGCTTTAGAACGGGTGATAAACATCCGAAAACTGGAAAGGCAATAAGAATTGATTATCTATCAACTCAATGCTACGACTTTCCTAACTGCATTATATGATCTTCTTTGAGCCGGTGTTCGATGGCTGATAGACATGTTGCAGAAATGTCACAGGCGAGCAATAGCGTCCATGAGTACGTACCCTACATGAACGTTGTAATCATGAGGTTGCATTAAACGTTGATCCTTGCACTGTAACTGGACCTGCGACAATATCGATGTATCACTGCTTTTTTTCGAGTTAAGCTCACATACTATTCCTAAAGTGAATGTTTCCCTACCCCAATGTTCCAGGTTCATCCTGTACTTTTGTGGAATCCTTTCAATCCTTTCAGCATGACAGCCATGCTGCCGCTTGTCTCAGGCTTAGAGTGACATTCAACAAACGAACATCATGAAAGTGGTTTGTATCCCATTGCCTATATGATGTCATGTTATGGACTTGTCTTTACAGATGTTGTAATTCTAAGGCCAAGGTTTTAATGCGTAATATATTATCCTCATCCCTCTCCAAAACTCTAATCCCAAGTCATGAGTATGTAAATGTGCAATTGTGTATATCTAAAAACTAGACCGTATGTAAACGTAATTCATCCAAACATGCTAGTCAAGAAAACAAGGATACATCATAGCTCCTCAGAAATTTGCTTCTGCTTCTCCTCAGCATCCTTGTAAGCCTCCACGATCTTGTCCAGCCACGCAGCCATTCTGTAACCGGCCTTGGCAACCTGCTCCTCAATGACAGGGGCTGCCTTCTCAAAGTACTCGCCCCCGAGTTCCTGACCGACAATAGCGTCGGGTCCCTCGGGCAAAACTGTAGATCCATGTTAGACAAAGTGAAATGTAAACTGTTGCCGGGGCGATCGCCTTACCGTGAGTGCAAACGAGCGCATTAGTCTCTTGGGACCAAGCAAGTGCCGTGTCGATGGGTTTCTCAAAGTCCAGGTCCTTCAACCAGGACTCTTTAGCCTCTGCATACTTTCCATCAGTGATCTCAACAGCGAGTTGATTGGCCCAGTTGCTGGCCAACTTGAAAGGGCTGCCGTGCAGGCCACCCAACAGCTTCTCGGCGATGGAACTATCCCAGACATGGTGAAGATTGAATCCTTTGCCGTCAAACGTCACGTGGAGTCCGTTTCCTCCCTTTTCGACATCTTCGTTATGCAGAGGCTGGTGGAGATCACCGACAAAATGAACGACAAACTTGGCGGCCTGGTTGCGCCTCCAAAAAGGTAGCTCGGGCTCGATTGACTGCTGGGTATAGTTGTGGAGGGCGCTGATAACGCAACCGTCTTCCTTGCAGTCGCGCTCATAATCAACATTGCATTTGTTGGGCGGACTGTCGTGAGCGTCGATAAAGTGGAAGTTCTTTGAGAAGCGACCCCAGTTCGTGTATCGGATCGAGTCTGCCCATGAAGCAATCTTGGCAAGATAATCGTCCTCCTCGTTGTAAAGAATGTACTTGAAATGCGCTTCGGTCGTGTTGGCAACGAAGTGACCAGCAAGGTAGGCGGTGGTCATATGGCCGAGAGCTGCGATTTGTGAGCTTATCGTGAAGACTGCTTTTATGATGGAATTGACTTACTGCCCCAGGCAAGAGTTGCGGGCAGGTTGGCCAGGCCAAGAGCTAATGCACCGCTGGAGAGCTTCATGATGTGAGGGTGAGTGTGTTATACTGGAGATGTGAAACTACGAGAACGTGAATACTGGACCGTGAAAGTCGATGCTGGTGGTTACAGGATGGAGGAAACAGAACAAGACTGTAACTGTAAAGATGCGAATGCAGATGTTTAAAGTAAATTGCCTTTGGGCTTAAGAGGGAGGCGAAGTCTAGGTTTGATCAAAGCGTTTGAAGCTGCATAGCTGGACGCGAAGCGGTTGGTTGGCTGACGTTGCCGCAAGTTCACGTTCCCTTGCCTGCCTTACGCACGTTACCTCTAGTCTGGAGCATGATCGATAGTCTCCCATGAGCTGCCAGGGGTCCGGTCCGAGCCAGGCTTGGCTAAAGCTGGGCTGGGGGAGGCGGGACGGGGAGCAATAGCAGAGCTTAGGGCGAATCATGGGGAGCATGTGTTGCTCCACGTGAAACATTCAGCGTGGCTGGGGAAAAGGGAGATGAACTTGGCTGAGCTGAAGGTTTGAACCTACCCTATAATGACTGCAAATAGTCGATTGAATAAGTGATTTGGTCATCGCGTAGATACATTCATCATAACGAATAGGTGCCTAAGTATATTAGGTAGTAGTAAACAATAGTCACCACCGGCTTCTTATCGGAGGCGGCCCGAGAGAGATGCAGGGTCTCACCTCTTCATCCCTCACTAACTCACGAAAAAAGACTCACGCGCCTTGGAATTCCCCATATTTTAGCTCACAAGATCTTCAAGCCAAGTGCGTCACTGTTAACGATAAGCGCTCGTCAACTGGCCAATACGCAAACAGCGGTTACCAAACGATAGCGATAAGACCTCCACTGCCAAACCCGACAACGGACGGGATTCCCTTATCAGACATCCATGGTGGTTTAGTTCAGTACCTAGTGAGTGCCTTTTGCCTTGGTTATCCGTCCGTGGTGTAACTCTAATATCTGACTTCTTTTTTTATTTTTTATTTTTTATGCTTCATGCGGCTTTTCGCTCTTTGCCTTGTTCACTTACAAAGAGCTTGACGTGTGAAGAACGAGAAACGGTCGGCTCTGAATCAAAACACCTGGGCTGAACAAAAATACGACCCTTGTTTTTGGAAAACGATCTACACTTGTTTGGTTGCTTCCTTCTTGCAGCGAGATCCATAACTAGATCCCCGATTTCGTTCCTTCCTTCATTGTCGCTCGGTGTCCTCGTGATACCCACCTTTGTCGCACCACCTCTTATTCTTTCTTACCTATTCACTTACATACTGCTTGATCTTGGTCCCATATCTAGATCTGATCTGATCTCTCTTCCTATCTTCTGGCTCTCTCTCCTCTTTCTCTTCCAAACTCTACGGTCAAACGACGATAACTTTGCCATGCCTCTGCTGGCTTCAACCTCAATCGCCGCTGCGGCGCATTCGTTACCGACGACATTAGCTTTGTCAGGTATCTTTGGCAGTATCAGCTTGACTTCCTGGATATGCCTCCTCGTGCGTTTTCCATTCGCGCGTCTTTGCGTTGCATTTGCAGCTGCAACCGCTGTCGCATGTCCTTTGACCCAGCTTGGCTGACCAGTCTTTGCAGCTACCCCAATTATTCGCTAACTACAAGGCCAAGAGTGCTGATGGCCTCAGCATGGCCTTCCTCATCGTCTGGCTTCTGGGCGACGTCACAAATCTCATTGGTAAGTTGCCAATGCGAAGCGCATTCCCACATACCGACCCCAAATCAAAATTTGTCGCCAGCACAGAAACAAATGCCATTGCTACGCCATTTCTCGACGCCCTTGTCAGAAAATTGATTATCGGCTAGAAGTGGCTTGCACCCACGTCAACCTAAACATTTGCTAACTCTGCATCTTTAGGAGCTCTGTTCACCCGCCTAGCTCCCACCGCCATCGCTTTGGCAGGCTACTTCTGCATTGCCGATATTGTCCTCATCGGCCAGGCTGTTTACTACAACGCCCTCAATGCCCGTCGAGCGAGTCGCGCTGAGGAAGCGAGACCAATTGACCCTTCAGAGGAGTCGCCTCTCATCAACCGATCGCGCAGACGAAGCTCTTCCTATGGCCTCCCGGGGTCTCAGCGCCGCCATGCGACACATACCGAGTCCTCCATGGAGCCATTGAGAAAGATTGTGACCGGCGAAGATGACACACCCGACAGCAGCCCTTGGATCCATAATACGTTGAGTCTGGTTGCCGTGTACGTCATTGGGTTTGCTGGCTGGTTTGTCTCATACAAGGTCGGCGCCTGGGAAGGTGGTGACCCCGGTACCCCCGATGCGCCTGAAGATACCCAGACTCCACTTGAGCTTGCGGGACTCATTCTGGGATACGCCAGTGCAGCTCTTTATCTCTGGTATGTTTCAATCATGAGGAAAGCTTGGTGACTATACTAATGTTTTGCAGTGCTCGAATTCCCCAGATCATCAAGAACCACCGAGAAAAGTCATGCGAAGGTGGGTTTACAATTCATCCCCACAAACAAAAGAATTCATATTAACAGTGTATAGGTCTTGCATTGCTTTTCTTCATGCTCTCCATGAGCGGAAACCTCACTTATGGTATCAGCCTGGTTGCCTACTCTCAAGACAAGAAGTACCTGCTCAACGCGCTCCCCTGGCTGCTTGGCTCCCTGGGTACCATTGCCGAGGATCTCATCATCTTCGCACAGTTCCGAATTTACTCCAACGTTGAGCGAGAAAGTGCCATTGAGCCTTAATCGTCCAATTGACTACAAACGACATGCCACCGAGATTTGGAAAGTATTCAAAGACGATTGACAGGATCTAATGTGCATCACTTGGCGTTTCACTCATTCGTTTTGATATTTGGTGACTTATACATGTACATGAGAGGGTTGAGACTTGGATAAATCCTCAGGATAAAGAGGTATATGAGCTACAATGCTGGTCGAATTAGGTTGTTCGGGTTTGCTATTTACAAGAATTCAACGAAGATTTCAATATGCTTCTGATGTCATTGGGCATTCTGGCCATGACCCATCGTAAAACACGGACCTTGAATTAGACCATAACTCGACCCATGAATGAATCCATCCTCATGCCATAGTGGGTGGGGTCAACCTGGACTGCCGGCGAGTCAACTCCGATGACGGGAGAAATTTGGCGGGGTTGTCAGTACTCACTCACCTTATTAGTCTCTACTGTAACTTTAGACTCACTCGCCTCAACACCAAAATTTAAAACATCTTCAACCTCCCAACAGACGTTGACTGACTTGACCTGGACATTGTGTCTTCCCCTCAAGCGTCTTCACATACCCTATACCCATAATGGCTTCTCAATTCCCTACCAAGAAGTGCGGTACGTCAATTATAGCCCGTGTTACCCCTCCATCCGGTTTCGCAAATCTAATGCTTCTATGCTACCATCGCTATCGTCGAACAACGCAATGCTAATTGACTCTCTCATACAGGTGTCCTCGGCGCCACTGGCTCTGTTGGCCAGCGCTTCATCCTCCTTCTCGCTCAGCACCCTTACCTTACTCTCCACGCCATCGGCGCCTCATCTCGCTCTGCTGGAAAGAAGTACAAGGACGCCGTGCGATGGAAGCAGGCCGCTCCTATGGGCGACATCGCCGATATGGTCGTGAGGGAATGCAAGGCTGAGGAGTTCAAGGACTGCGATGTTGTCTTCAGTGGTCTCGACTCTGATGTCGCTGGCGATATCGGTATGCTCTCCCTTCATATCTCATGATATCTATGTACTAACACCCTTTCCAGAGATGGCTTTCATCAAGGCCGACATCCCCGTCTTCTCCAACGCAAAGAACTACCGCCGCGATCCTCTCGTTCCTCTCGTCGTTCCCACCGTCAACCTTCCCCATCTCGACCTCATTCCCCACCAGCGCTCCGTCCACAAGCTCAACAAGGGCTTCCTCGTCTGCAACTCCAACTGCGCCGTCATTGGTCTCGTTGGCCCCTTCGCTGCTCTTCAGGCTGCTTTCGGTCCCATCTCCACCGTTTCCATCGTCACTCTCCAGGCTGTTTCTGGCGCTGGTTACCCAGGTGTTTCTAGTATGGACGTTATCGACAACATCGTCCCCTTCATCTCAGGCGAGGAGGACAAGCTCGAGACCGAGGCCCGCAAGATTCTCGGTCGTCTTGACGACAACGGTACTGCCTTCATCGAGCAGGAAGGTCTCCGTGTTTCAGCTACCTGCAACCGCGTCCCCGTCATGGACGGTCACACCGCCTGTGTCAGTTTGAGCTTTGAGCGCAAGCCCTCCCCCTCCGCTGAGGAGGTCCGCAAGGCTCTGCGCGACTACAAGTGTGAGGCCCAGTCTCTTGGCTGCCCTTCAGCACCTGAGCCTGCTATCAAGGTCTTTGGCGATGACGAGCCTGACCGTCCTCAGCCCCGTCTGGACCGCGACCTCGGTAACGGCTACACTGTCAGTGTTGGCCGCGTGCGTGAGGATGAGGCTGGTATCTTTGACATTAAGTTCACTGCCCTGAGCCACAATAGTAAGTCTAGCTCTGTGCCTGTTAAGAATTCAATTTATACTGACTGTTTCAGCCGTCATTGGTGCTGCTGGTTCATCGATATTGAACGCCGAGGCTGCTATCCTCAAGGGTTACATCTAAATAGCACTTATGGGATAAAGGAAGGTATAAAAATTGGGTCAAATAAAAAACGATATAGATATAAATATTGGTTCGGAGTTACATATTGGCCGCAAAAATGATGGTGATAGCAAGTCGCAAATGAGAGGCCTGGCAATAATACTAGAGCCTCGATCAAATTCATGTGAATGCAAGATGAGTGGTGATTGAACTGAAAACGTGCTCATTGGAAAGTATCTATTCAGCGGCTCCAACACTTTCAAAATAAGGAATGATATTCTGTATCTATTGTGAGCATAAATCATTCATTTGGAGCTGTGATGTGATATAATATGCTAATTATTCAAGATCGTCTGTGAAATACACACAGTCGCCGACCAAGGGTATACCTATCTATCCCATTCCAGCACAAGTGACTTAGCACCCATGATGCGCGACCCAGTAACTATAACCAAATTCATCCATGTGATCTAATGTCCAATAATCCATGCTGTGCTCTGTATCCCAGTGCGCCAGCTATCCGTCCCATTACGCCAGCCAAAAAAATACCGGAAAACTCAAATGATATACAAACAACAGGCCATATCCCGTGGCTTACTGACTGTTTCAGTAAACAGGCTGTGCGTAGCATCAGCGGCTGCGATCCTCAGGAGAAGGCGATCTCGCCCTGCCAAGTCCGTTGGAGAAAATACTCAACCAACCGTCATGTCGGCTCCATCGTGAGGATCTCGAGTCTGCGTGCAGGCCCTGCTCAAGATCCGACTCTCCATCGTCAGCTCGGGCTCCAGAGCCCTCTGCAATAGTTTCTTCATCATCTTCTTCCTCGTCATCGCTTGCGTCGTCACGATATGGTTCGTAGTGGGGCTCAGAAGATGAGCCGTGAGCGAGAGATCGTACAACATCTCCCTTGCAGATAGGGCAAGTTCGTCGGCGGGTAGTCAACCAGGGGGTACTAAAACAAGTTAGCGATTAGGCGTAAAAATACGCGAAGGATTGATACTTACATGCACTCGACGTGGAATTCATGACCACATGGCAGACTCATCACTTGGCTTACACCGTCGACATATTCTTCAAGGCAGACCACACATTCGACCTGGCGTCCCATATACTTCTTCCATTCGGCAGAGAACCCACCCGAACCCTTCTCGCGCTCTGATTTAGCATTGGCCTTGGTTGCGTTCGAGGGCGTTGGAATGGCTTCGCTGGGTGTTGATCGTGTTTCATCTTCAGGCGCACCTGATGAGCCTCTCGATCGAGGTCTTGCTCGCGAAGGAGATTCTTGAAGAAGAGGAGTGGTAGGTGTTGGTGCAGGTGGCGAGGGTGTTCTCGGGGTGAGACTTGGCGAAGGAGCGACTGTGTGAAACGTGCGGACGGGGAGACGCTCAACGACGGATTTGGGAGCTCTCCAACGCCTTCGGCGGATTCGGGCGCGAAGAATGAGAAGGGCGTATACGACAGTCAATGTGACCAAGGGGCTAATGACCAGTACGAGAAGCGTATCGAAAAATGGACTAGCATTACTCGTGGGGGTAATGGTGACCCAAAGACCATCGTGTGCGTCATCGTCGACTTCATCGGCGTCTTTGTGTCTCTCGCTGGATCGGTTGATGGTAAAATCGAGCGGGTTCTCTTCGTCTTCGGTCAAGAACTCGACGAGGATTTCTTCGTCGAGTTCAGAATCGTCGTTTATATCGTGGCTCGTAAGATCAGAAACCTTGGGAGGAAGAACAGGCTTGTGGTTTCTGGAAGTAGCCTCATGTGTCCAATCATCGTAGTTATCTTCAGATAGAAGTGGACTTCGGATCTTTTTTGGTGACTCTCTGACTACCTTGTTCTTTCGGGTGACTCTCTTTCTAGAATATCTAAGAGCTGTCTTTCGCTTTCGAGAGGCAGGCTTGCTAGAGCGCTTTCTATGCTGGGTGGTATCGGCGGATCGTCTATCATGAGTTGAACCGGTAACGGTGGACTTGACTGCGTTTTTGCGATGTTTCTTGGACTTGGAGCCTCGTTGGACTCTAAGAACAGGGTTGCCCTGGTTGTCTAGCGTATCTTCAATAAAGCTGCCGGGCTGGGTGAGTGCAGATAGCAGCTGTGCTGTGGTACGGGCAGTAAAAACAGAGGGAATGGTGACATTATCAACTTCGGGACCATGGGCAAACATTTGGATGAGAGGGCCGCCCCTCTGATTATCGCCAACAATTACTGCAAGAGCGCCTCGTCGTTGCGCCCACATTACTTTATCGAGGAAACCGCAGCCACCTCGCATGAGGAGGGCAACCTTGCCGTCTATTTCGGAATGGTCGTACGTCGCAGAAACATGGCTTGAGGTGGTGTGACCATTGCCAGCGTTGGGGATGACGACCCGACTTCGCTTGGCGTGCGCCGACGAGCCCAACTTGGAAGCGGCAATAGAAGGGACAGCAGCCCTCAAAGCCTTGTGTAAAGCAATAGCCTCAGCTCTCTCGTTCCATCCTGGGACGTCGCTGCAGCCCAACTCGCCGGTGCCATGTATAAGTGCGTCTTCTGCGAAACCACTGCCGACCCATAATTGACCACTTAGACCGCGGATAGCGAGTTTGGGGCCAAACGCGGCGGGACGGGCGGCAAAGGAAGTGCTGTTATCGTCGGTCAAGCTGATGGCAGCATTTGGTGGGAATAATGAAAAAGGTGTATTGTAGTACATGGAATTCCAAACGGATTTGGGCGACTTTTCTGAGTGGTCATTATCGTCATTGTCATGATCATCACGAGGCGCTGAAGACTTGAAATTGGTCTTTGTTGTTTTGGTCTTGGAGTTCTTCCCAGCGGGGTAGTCTGCGTAGGCGGATCGAAGCGAGGAGGATATAGCGCGGCAGAAGAGGAGGAGAGATACTGCGACGAAGAGTATGAGGATGAAAACGCGTGGAGAACGCATTTTGGGTGGTAGATGAGTATCTCCAAGAATTAATGGAGAGTGGAGGTAGCAGAAGGACAAGGAAGGAGAGAAAAGAAAGAGAAGTTGGAGGGTATAAAGAGAAAGAAGAAGGAGTGGTTGGTTGATTGGTGAGCTGAGGTGTGAGTGAGGTGACCTTGGGGTCAGTCGGAGATATACCAAAGACGTCACCTCGGACCTAGACTGATCATCCGTTGATTTACTTTGGTCTGGTCTGGTCTAGTTTGAATGGCAGATCGAATGGAAATAGCCGGGCGAGAGAGGGTAGACAAGAGGAAACTATGACATGGTCTGAGGACAGTAAGTGGGTTTTTAAGAGGGCATATGTCGAAAACAACAAGAGTTTATGCGGTGCTATGCAACGAGAAGCTTTGGGATGAGGATGCAATGGAGAAGGAAGTTGATGTCAGTGTGGCTGATTAGAAAGTTAAATCGCCCGGATATTCAGAGAGCAGAGCCTTGACAAGAGGTGTACAGAAGAAACAGATTCAGAAACAGAAAGAAAAAAAAAAGAGACAGCTCAAGTAGTAGGTAATCTAGGTAGGTAGGTAGGTAGGTAGGTAGGTAGGTAGGTTAGAACTATTGGATGAGATAGTAGCAAGAGTAGGAAAGGAGCAGCTCATAAGGTCATTCGTACACCAAAAGAGGTCTACTCAGTTACAAGATATCAGTGACGACAAAGACAAGAGACATGAGAAGCTAAAGCTGATGAGAGGGGCCTGGAGGGGGAGGAGACAAAGACCGCACGCGGCATATTGAGGGCCATGTGCCGTAAGTGGAGGCCTTGGGGCGGGGCTCTTAGAAACAGAAACAGAAACAGACTACAGGGGGGCCGGTTACAGTGCTCACAGCAGGGGAGACCCTCTGTTTACTTGGTCTGGCCTGGCCTGGCCTGACTGACCTGACTGGCCCTTTAGTTTGGGTAGGCTACTCTTTGACATCCAAGGTCGACTCGCAGTATAGAAGAAAAGCTTAGCTTAGCCTTTGGTTTCCTTGGCTAAGCCGAGACGATGACTTTGACTTTTTGGATCTCACCCAACAGCGTCTCAGAATCAGTTGATAACGATTAACGAATCGATACCTAGGAACTGAGACTTGGGATATCCAAACCGAGACCCATGACGACCATTCCGAAACTTACCTACATACAGAAATGGAGCTCTCTAGACCTGGACCTTGACTTTCTAGACCCAACTCAGCTGGTCGATTCTCGTGGGGCTTTTCGAGGTGCGTTGCCTTGTCATGATCAGGCGCCAGAGCCAAAGAAACCAAAACCAGGGTCTTGTTCGCTTGGACTTGGCCGTCACATCACGTCACGTTGCGGAACCTCAAGGGGGGGGGCCACGGCCACCAACCCCCCAGCCATCTGCAGACTGCCCCATACGTATCGTGAGCTACATAGATAATCGGGGTAGTCTTGACGCCGCAAAGTCAATCACGCCGTTCCTGATTCTGGTCTGTTCCTGAAAAGGACTGACTCTTTTTGTACCGCAAACGGTTGTTGATCTTCCCACCACCACCAACAAGACTCGAGTTGTTGTGGAACAAGAACAAATTAACAGAGAATGTATGTTCTTGTACAAGTGCAACGTCGTAATTCATTAGTCAAAAGTACCTAGCTAAGGAAGGTAGCAATAGTAAAAAATCGCGTGTTTTTGTTCTGTCGTTGGTGAAACGCGGCTCTCGCTGTCAATGGTTTGTTTCTCTATTGTACCCTTGTCCTGTCATTTACTCACAGACCATGACACGTGAGAGCGTCAGGTGAGCTTTACAAAGAGAGACAGGTACTGATGGAACAAGATGAAATTGAGTCCCATCTACAACCCACAATTGAAAACTTCACAAAGGGCACCTATCTACAACTCCTAAAAAACCTTACCGCTATACGCGTCGTCCATTGAGGATTTGAGATGTCACGTATAGACAATACTCTCCCCTGTTTAGGCTTACGGCTCATCCAATGATGTTAGGGACGCTTGCGCAACAATGAATACGAATTCACCAATCAACCTCGTATAAGACCAATCTAGAAGACCCAGCATCCGTCCATTCTTTGTCCAGGCATTCTTCGTCATATCTCGTACCTGATCTACCTACACGTGCTTAATACCTTTAAGTAATTATAGACGCTTCCTGCCTCGGTCTCGGTGCAGTAGCCATTGAATGTCAAATCCGGGCTTAAAATAGATCGATCCCCTTGGACCAAGCTTTGAGAGAGCTCTAGTCTAGACTTTGCTTGATTCATCCTTAATTCAGTATCTGTTATCCCTTTTGACAGCAAGCGGCAAACCCAAAAACCAGAATTCCCAGCAAAGGGATTTTTAAGCTTGAATTCAATTCAATACCAAGTAATAACTTCTGTTGTCCGGCTTCGGCATGGCTTCATCGGTGTTACCGCCATCCAACACATCTTGATCCTGTTGGTCAAACATGGCGTTGAAGAGATCCATGTCGCTATGCTACTTGAGCTTTGTCGCCCGGATCCAGGCACCAAAGCCTGTTTCAAAACTCAAAATTAAATTGATTAATCATGTCCATGCGTTTATTCATAGTCTCGACAATACTTCTTGCTTTGGCACCGCCACCGCCGCATTGGGTGTGATTGTGTGGAGGTTTTGTCAATATCGGTTCAGCCTCTAGATGGACCAGTCCATTGGTCATGCTCGATCCCTCTTTCATATGCTAAAGACTTGAATTGCCTAAATCGCTCCTTATCGTGTTAAGGTGCTACCATAATCTAACTCCTCAAAATCATACGCTATATCCTATCACCGCTTAATCAGTGTTTCGGTTCACAACCTCGCATCCAATCCGTCCCGTCGGCCGTAACCACGTTCAACTGCCTAATCTTCTTGTTGTAGCACCCCGTCCGCTCCAATCACCTTGCCAACGTCCCATGCCCTCTTTTCTCCAGCCTTGGACCATTGCACGTTTTCTGCTGATTTCTCCTCTGTACCACTTGCCCGTTGTATCTGCTCATCGGCAAATCCCGCGGCTTTCATACGCTGCTCCTGATTCTGCCGTAGCTTTTGGCGGTCTCTAAACGCTTCCACTGCATCATCCCAGGTATTACCATCGTCATCCTCGTCCATTTGTATATCAGTTTTTGGGTCGTATGTCTCTGAAAATCGTCGATCGATACCCGAGGACCCTCCTACTGTTCCCCGTCCCCTGTATTTTGGAGGCGGTGCGGGTCCGATGAGGTCTTCCAAGACATCCGAGTCCTCTTCTTGTGCCTCTTTCCGTTTGCGGTCTTCCTTTGTATCCAGAGGTGATCTGTGTCGATGCTTACTCTTAGATTCTCTGGGCGATCGAGACCGTTGTCGGCGTGCAGGTGATCTAGACCTGTCTCTCCGCCTGTGACTGCGACGATGACGGCCTTCACCTTCAGAGTCTCTATCTCTGCTCCGTGATCTGTCGCGTCGCTTGTGCTCTCTCCGTGACCTATCCGACCGTTTGGAATCATCGTCTGTCTTACTACGGCGATCTTCCCGCGACAATCGACCGTGTTGGCCGCGATCGCTGCGCCTATTTGTGAAAAGGTCGTCCGTTTGTTTCTCTTGTTCGCGCTCGGATTTCCGATCCTTTTCGCCGCGTTTTGAATCTCTCCTCGATGAAGGGCCGGCTTCATCTTCAGTTCTGGTTCGTCGTTTGCCGCCTAGAATGGCATGAATGTCACCCATTTGCCGCCGTCTGATGTCGTTCACATTTGGGTTTGTCTTGCGCCGTTTAATTTCTTCACTGCGCTCGAGATCCTTTAATCGCGCCTTGGACTCGGCGGCCTCTTTCGCTAATAGCGCCTTGTTGTGATTGTCGGTATCTTTAATAATATGTCGCAAAAATCGGGTGTTCGGTTTCATCATATTCGCAGGTCTGAAGCCATGTCAGCGACAGACATGCCAAAATCGATCTGATTCTATTACTTCTTATTCGTGCGATATGCCTCCATGCCCATGGTTGAGTATTTTAAGGAGCAATCATTTGCCTCTTGCGAAAGGAGATCCGCGACGTAGTCATCGGTCAGAAGCTCGTTGTTGTCCGACATGATCGCGCGTACTCAATGCCCAAGAATAATGAGTTGGCTCCAAAGTATTTATGTCGATTATAGAGTTGCGCCAAAAAAAAAAAAAAAAGAAGTTCAAATTTAATATGTAGCTGGTACCTTTCAGCTTCAAGTTGCATCTAGGTACTGCACCTAATTGATGTCAGCAGCCATTTGCCGCGCTTCACCGCTTCGCATGATGCAGCATACCCGCACTAATCCCTTTTGGGTTCATTGTCAACATCACATAGACGCTCAACGACTCAACTTGACCAACTCTCAGACCTATGTGAAACTCTTATCAATTTCACTGAGCCTTCAACTACGACATCACCGCTATATAAGAAAGACTTAAATAATGGGACAGCCCGATCCACAGAAGGTCTTGGATACCTTGACCAAACTCCAGTCAACACAGGAAATCTCAATTATCAAGCTCAGTGAGCCCATCTCAACCTCAAAGCCTCAAGATGCACGGCAACGCACATCAGATGCGTCAAACTCAGCCTTTGACGCACCAACTCCTGCAAGCTTGACTGCAGATCTCGCGCATTACAAAGAACTGTTCGCCAAACTACGATTTTCCTATGTGCAACAAGTCACAAAGGAGAAGTTTATCCGAGCCATTGTTGGCGATCCACCTATGATTGTCACCATGGAAGAGAACCTTGAGCTTGAGAAGGAAAATATGGTCGTCAAGAAGCAGCTCAAAGAGCTAAAGACAGAAGTTGCGGACATGGTGACCGATCTTGAGAGACGGGGTATCGAACTGAGCAAGAAGTACGAGAGTGTGCAGCTCGAAACGACCAAATTGCGCGAGATGCCTGCCAAAATCGAGGAACTGGAAGCCACCATTGAATCGTTGCGCGCGGAACAGGAAATGCCACAGGGGACCAGTCCCAGCATGAACTTGCCCTTGGCCAAAACACAAGATCTCGTCAACCAACGAAAGATCGAACAGCAAGAACTCGCGCGCGAACTAGAGTCTTTACAATCCAAAGTACCTCGGAAGAGAAAGGAGGCCGATAGACTTCGTATCGAACTTGCGCCCCTCGAGAACAAGCGTCAGAATAGTGCTGCTGCTGCGCGTGAGGCGAGGAGGAGAAAGGAGGCGGCTCTGGGTGGTGCAGCGGATGACCTGGAGGAGAGAGCTCGCTGGTGGAGAGCCAGCGAAGGTGTATTGACTCAAGTACTGGATATAAAAAACTAGGGCCTGTTCCACAAATGAGAATATGCAAATGATAAGGTTATGACCGGCGTTGGAAGGGTGGGAATATGGACTTGGATCAAAGGCGTTGAAGGTTATAGTGCTGGCTGGCCGATTGATTGCTCTGGGCTTCCAGCTGCATTAGTATATATCCCAGTTGTAATATTGATCACTGTTTACACCGAACAATGCTTTATGATCTACTTGTACTATACATATTTTCTTGTATTACGCTCACCGTGGTCCATATTGTTAGGACGGCTGTAGCAACCATGCCTCTGAAGAAGGTGGGTAGTTTCTGGTCAATTAAGTCTGTACAAGATCTCAATATCCGGAGCAGCATAGATTTGTCGTCAGTATGCATTTAATCATGAAGAATAATCTACTACCTGGCACTGCCAATAGTCCCAGATAGCCTCTGGCCGGTTTTTCGATGATCTCGCTACGCTTTCCTGTAGTTCACTCAGGTAACTCTCAAGGATGTACTACATACGAGAATAGATACCAAAGACTACAACACTTGGCCCTATACAAAGGTAAAACAATAAGGCCAGGATAAATCCAGGGCCCTTGTAAGTGCAGGTAAGATATCGCTGTTGAGCTTTTGGATTATCTTTTACTTAGTATTGACAGTCCTAAAGAGTACTCGGTCTGCCTGATGGGAAAGCCTGGCGTAGAAACCGTCACAACTTCCAAGAGAGTATCCAGCCACCTGAAGATCTAACTAACGACTTGCATCAGCCGACGAGATAAACAAACGAGTCGCCGTTATTCAGTTACGGCCTCTGCTACAGTGTGCTATCAAAGCTCATACAATTGAGTAGCTGACACAGTTAGATTGGCCTCTGTTCCTAGAAGGATATCAGGTCAGCTCTTTCTAGACTTGACCAGTCAGTCTGATGGAAGCATGCAGGTATTAATCGGTTAGTTACGATGTTAATTCCTGTATTTCTGGCTTAGTAGATGCGACAACACCGATAGTGGCCTGCCCCCATTCCAGTCCACCCAGGTCAGATTCACTGTCGATCGTAAGCAGTGGGCAGTAAGCTCTGACGAACCCAATGGCAAGTATGTGTTGTGATTCGAGATCGGAGCAGTTACATGGGATATACTCAGCATGGCCGAGGTCAAGGCAATCCAAAGAAGGGCATCACATTTATATCATCTTGCTTTTCTTATGGAGTGTGCGTTCTCCCTACCACTGGAGAAAATCAACTAATAGCCACAGTCGCGCTTACGGCTTCGGATATACTACAAGTGATAAGTTAGGTTTAAACGTTTGTTTTGGTCTTTGCCAACACCGGTGTTTACTATTATACAGTTACCAGAATGCTATCAGCACCAGACACATTCGTATCACACCCGTATCACAATGTCACTATGGTATGAAGGGTCTGTTGTACAAGTTAGCTACAAGTTATCCGTGCCGACTGATCCTGTATTTAGGTCTATACCAAGAACTATGCCCATAAGAGGCAATTTCATTCGAGGCTATAATGTACTTTCCTGCCATGGACAACCATAGTGGTTGCAGAAGAGGTCCATAGTGCAAAGTTTCGTGCTGTGTCTTCGTTTTACCTTCTTGCTGTTTTCCCACTGTTCATTGATGAAAAATAGCAACGAGCTCAGCCCTAGACATCGCTATGGACGGATATACCATAGTGAGAGGGGTGCAAGAACGTGCATAGCCGTGCGGCCAACTGTTTTGACTTGTAATAGCAGTGCGAATCTTAAAGGGAGTATCTAATAAGAAACTAACAATCAGAAAGCTGCTCTTCTAGTAAGCATTGAGATGTATTCGTGTACAGTGAGACAGCTTATATATGTTACTCTTCAACCTTTGAAGCTATGAATGGCAGACACGTAGTTGCGTACTCCCCTTTCATCACAACATGATGCCTAGAAAGGTAGCACGAATCAGAGAGCGACTTTTGCGATTTGATGCAGCTGACATGAGAGCTTACAGATATTAATACCAATGAAAGGTCTGGATGGCATTTGCCTTCAATTCGTTGCATCAGCGCTACTGTATGTGTTAGATTATAGATATGGGGTTTAGATAGCATGATGTAAAAGTGTCCGAACAAGGCGAGTAATACGGCGGTATGAGACGAACATTCGCAAACAAGGGACTTCAACCAAATGCTGTTATGAAAGGCCAAAGGAGCATAATTGCGGTCAATTAACCATCCGGGGCATCGCTGAATTCCTAAAACCCGATCGGATCATCAAGAGCAATACGCGTATTCAGGTATGCTATGCGACTCGTTTCCACGGAGAATAGCAAAGACCGAGGCGGACACTGTACGGACAAATTGGGCTGTGTAACAGCGAGGGGAACCAGTCTGATCGGGACCCGTAAAGCAAAGGCGTCCTTCTAACAAATGTCTCGATTATTTTGTCCACCAAGGATTCAATCCTCTCATTTTCCCCAAGAATGAGAACGAGGGGAACATTGACCGAGCCAAGTCAGCCAAGACAATCGCAAGCACGGGGCAACTTTTTTTGTCCAAGGCTTGGCTCTGCAATGGCGAGCAGGATTGCGACACAGTTTGAAGCTAGAATGGGTGATTTCGTATTTCGTTTTCATGTTCAATCCACTCACTACTAACCAAATGCCGCGGTGTCGCGGTCATGTCTTGTGTCGAAACCTACAGGGGTACCGATGCTCTTGGCAAAGCATGGCATAGCATGGAGTCGAATCGAATGGTTTACCTAGAACAGAACAGCCCCATGTAACGCATGTGCGTGGGCAAGCCAAATAATTACGGCGTATACAAACAGAGACACAGTTACTCACTGTACAGTACACGTACTAAGAGGCTTGGAAAACACTTGGCTGATCTTCGTTACGTGGACGAGCGGTCTAAGCCTCTGCCAGGGAAATGAGCAAACAAACGATGAAGCATGTCGAGCTGAACCATGGATGGTTTGCTCTGTCATGAGATGTCTGATATGTATGTATGATGTGAACTGCGCCTTTCTTGTTCGCTCTCGGACTTTGTGTTGGACCATTGGAGCAGTGATTGATCACACACATATACATGTAGAGGGTTACAGGGCGACAGAGCCCCCGTAGCATTGTTTTCTGGTGTGCGGTTGGATGCGACATTGGATCCAATAAATGTATTGAGCGAGGTTGGAGTCAAGGAAGGATCAATTGCGGATGCAACAGAATACGAAAATGAAGGTTGGCTTGGGAATGTTGGTTGAGACTTTTTGACATGCCGATCTTAACTATGTGCAATCCTGGCTGTTCATCACCAAGTTAAGAGGTTTTTTCTCCATGCCATGGGCAGCTGAATTCAATTACGTATTCGACTGCAGTGACACTAGTTGTGCATATCCATTGACCGATTGATATGCTGTTGAGATGCTCCTCGACTCAAAAGTACTATACATAGCAATGCTACATATAAGATGTTCGATATGTATCACCATCTTAAAATCCGGACTCGCTTCGCTTCGATATGTCAGCGGCACGGAATTTCCAATTGGAAGTTACAGAAGACAGTTAAGGCAGGTACGTACCGTTCTGGCAACTGCCCTCCTCCCGCATGCCCCCACATCTGCATGCACCTGCAGGCCTACACTGCACCTGCCGCATGGTATGGTCCACTGACTGACAGTAGTTGAAGAAGCCCCACATGATCGTTCTTCTCTTTAAACGAACTTCCGTTTAAGAGAATGCGAGGAATGCGAAAAAAAGGCTCACAAGCCCATCAGACCATACATGGACTTTTCAACACGGAATTACCCAACTGAGATAACCAGATACGGTGTACATCTAGATGTCCAAGACAAACCGCAGATTAGTCCACCCAGCAGCTGCTGATCGACACCCAGGTTCTTTCCAGTATGCAACGTAATACGCTTACCGCGTATTACAGTACAGCTCAACGTTAGCTAAAGCTTAAAAGGGCTCGCTCTCTCTTACGAATAAGCAGGGCGCAGTTCAATTGAAGTGTTTCAAATGGGGTTGCCAATCCATCGTCCACGCTGTCGGTATGGCTGACTTGTTTACTTTAAGGAGTTACGGCCGAAAGGACAAGCTTAGGTGTCTCTTGTAAGCCATTTAGTACGGACCTCAAAATGGGTACCTACGGACCTTAACAGCACCCCTGTCTGTCTCTTTTCTCGTCTCATTCGTTCGTTTGTTGCTTTGTTGCCCTCTCGCTCTTTTCTTCTAGGGGTTCCTTCCATCCTTCCTTCTCCTGAATTATGACTCCGTTGACCGAGGCCGTGACCGTCCGTAGCCCCACCGCGCGCGCCGGAGGGTAGCAAAACCCCGAAAGCCGGAGTCCATAAATAATTGGTTGGTCCATTTCCTTTCTCATCTGCTTCCAACTCCGCACTCCGCGGGGGCAGGAACCACTTAGGATCCGCGGAGTAGGTAGTAGTGTCTAAACAGCTGACTGATATTCCCCTGTTCATCTAGACAAGGGTTATTTCGCATTATGAGATCAAAGACACAGTTACTACCGTAGTCTTTTCTTCATGTATCGGTGACAATTGAGTACGGTAATACCTCACAGATCATGACGTTCAGGAGAATTAGCAGGTCTTTTAACTTGCAGATCCACCGTCCGTGGTACAGTTACATCTAAATGTATCGTATACGCTTATGAGAACTCATAATGATGCAAGTAACTTGTTGAGGTTGAAACCCTTCAACCATATGCATCCAAATATGTACAGTACCTACAGTGCAGTACAGTGCTCCGCTATATCTGCGGACATGGTGTCTTTAGATTGCGGCGATATCATCAGTCAGCATTAACGTACGTCTCTTTCGTCCGCTGCTTCGTCCGACACGCAGCAGTATTGGTCCTCCAGCCAACAACACCAACACAAACAATATGCTAGGGCTGACGGTGACACACATTCCCAACCTTGTCTGACTGATCAATCGACATTCCCCCATGTTGCTCTGTAATTCAACTAATTAATCAATCCCATTCATCCCACCTTACTACTAGAGCAAAAGAGCGAGAGGGGGAAAAGACGCCATCGGTCACCATATCCACCTGCATTACTAAACTGCCTCAAGATCCCGTTATGCCAAGGGTTCAAAGATTTTTTTTCATAGTCTTTGCTGCTATTGTAAGCAGCCCGCCGTGCCGTGCTCGGACTGCTACTGTACCCAGCAGCCTCAATGACGGATTGAGCACATTTGACGAGGGACCAATCAGTTCCTTCTTGCCTTTGGTGGGATCCATTTGCTGAGGGTGAAATGATCAATGATGAATGATGACTCTTATGCCATCTTCCTCAAGATGGACTAACCTCTACAGACAAAGAGGCAGACAAGCTCATAAATCATTGGTCATTAAACACATTTCATTCTCAGAAGCTCCAATCCAACAGCTACAACGTCTACCGGATTTACGGCTCATGGTGCGGTGCTGTATTACATCTTAGCTCCGCGTTTCTGTACTAGGACCAAATCAGTAGAGGCGTGTCTTTAAACCCTGCGGCTCCTGAGTGTCACTGTTTTGGAGCTTATACGCAAGAATATTTTGTGATAGCACAAAAAAAAAAAAAAGTGTCCGTTATCATGTACTCGGCGCTTTTTTCGCTTTGAGGTTGATTTGAGTTGATTTGCAATCAGTGTGGGACCCTAGCATGGATACCAAAAAGTCTGCCTGAGCAGCTATTGAGTTCCATGTTTAGCTTAACCATAACCGTTATAAACACCACTGATGAACTTTACCGTTATTACTCATTCACTCATAATGGGTCCGTGCTAAAGTTTGGTTTGTAAGTGTGAGTGTGTGTGTCCTACGGCATTTGTACGGGGGGACGGAATCTGACAGCTCGGTGATTTAACGCTATTGATCTTCAAGAGGACCCCGAGACTCAACAGAGGTGCAAGACAAAAACAACGGCGCAAATGCAGTAGGGGACCTGGAATAATAGGGGATCGCAGGTCTAGACCGTTTCAGTGAGACTGTAGCCGACTGGTTCATGATCTGATGGAGGGGGGAATGATGATGTGCCTGTGGCTTGAGGGCTGCACATGTACAGTGCAGTGCAGTATTATTTGTTTGGAGATACTCGCTCAATGTGACTCTGTAAGTTATGGGTTGTTGCTCAAAACGGAAGTAAAGCACGGCACAAGTAAAGTTACTTTGAAGTGATCATTTCGGGAGTTGGATTAGGTATGGTAATGCACAAGTCTATCCAAATATACCTTCTAGCTTTATTCCGGCCCTTCGTATGGCTCCCCAATTTCAATGTCGTAGTTATGCTCGTGGCCAAGTCTCTCATATCATATCCATCCCTTTCACGACCCCATCGGCCTTCGTAAATCATACAACGCCGCACCAATTCTGTGAATCCGTGCCTTTTAACACCAAACCCCACGGGTATTGATTGACCCAGTTGTGAAAAACACCTGAAAATTTAAAGCAACCCACAAACACCGCGCCCCGTGACAAATTTTTGCCGAAACAAAGAATGGCCGTAAACAAGTCTAATCGTACCGTACAGTCAAAGTTGAGTTCGTTCGGTGAATTCGCTTATAGTCGCATTGGTTCGCCATCGTAACCAGAATAAATCATGGGGTCGCCCATGCCCAGCATCACTTCGGGATTGGGACATGAGAGGACGTGAGGCTTGATCGTTCCGAATTCTGATTCCACGAGACCCTGGTTCAGCATATCCATATTTGCCATCATGCCGCTTTGTTGTTGCTGTTGTAGGAATTGCATGGTGAGATCGTTAAGTTGAGGCTTAATCATTGGCCAGGTAGGGAAGTTGTTCATCGAAGGGGATTGCGAGGGAAACAGCGTTGAGGCGTCAATCTCGGGTGGTGGAGGGGCAAAGTCGAAGTCGGGCGAGCCTGTGAAGCTCTGTGGTGAGAGGGTCATGGCGTTGGTGTTACCAAAGGCGGCTTTTCGGTAGTCATACTCGACATCGACGTCGGAGTGATCGAGCTCCGATGATGACGCTCGCTCGGTTCGGTTGCACACTGAAGAGTCCGTGTCCTTGATGGACTCCTTCTGAGGCTCATTTTCTTTTTGCTGCTCCTCGAGCTGTCGAGCCAGCTCAGCCATGCCAGCTTCGTCTTCAGGGAATACAGAGTGCACGGGAAGATCGATATCGCTGTTGGGGCGGATACATCCGAGCTTCTGGGCGATGTTGTGGATTACGGGCTGACCGCGGTCGTTTAATTCGGGCTCGCCCAGGTCCCAGGACTGGTTGTTTCGGACCATTGAGTAGAGCTTGTGAACGGTAGCAATTAGTGCGAATTGTGTGTTCTCGAGAACCTCGGCGTAACTGTTGTTGACGTGTAAGTGACCACCCTATTTCAATTTTTGTACAACATCCACATACCCTCGAGGCAATTGCTTGTATTCCATCTTCTTTCGTACACCGGCAGTGCAAACTAGACCGTCGTCCTTGCATCGCTTGCAGGGAAATTCACCGTCACACTGGAACCTGTGTTAGTTGGATGTGGGGCAGAATACAGAGTACAAGAAAACGTGCCTTGGTCTTCTTCATGCGACATCGTTCACAAGCCTTCCACACACGCTTATGTCGACCGTCCATGCCAGTTGTATGTGTGACATGATCGTGGTGATGAATTGTGGCAGCACTTGAGCTGGCTCGCTTGGAAGTGCGGTGCACAGGCTTGACAGACTTTGTACTTGAAGACGTGCTCTTTCGAGAGAGGGTCGACTTATGATCCTCGGCGGGAGGAGAGGGCAAGCTACCTGATCCCATTGTAGCAGAAGTAAAAGTTATAGTATCTATTATATGCCAAGCAAAGTGGGTTGAGATTGAAGGCGATCCAGGATCCAGGTGAAGGATTAACAGTAATAGATATGGGAGTAGGTAGTAGAAGTAGAGTAAGAGTAAGAGAAAACCAAGCACCTGGGACAGGAATGGGTGGATGGGAGAGGGTATGTATAATAAATTGGTATTGAGAAGAAAGTGGAAGATGGGGGGAGGGAAGTAAGAAAGAGAAGGGGTCGAGGAGCTTAATAATAGTAGACGAGGCCAGGTCAAGGCAAGGTTAGGATCCAATGTTGTGTGACTTGGCTGGGAGAGTGCAGTGCAGCGCAAGTGCTATACAGTACAGTACAAGACAGTAGCAGTCATGGACAGTTATGCGCAAATGTAACGGCCTTGAATTGTGGATGAGATTATGTGAGAAGGCCGCAGACGCCTAGCAAGTACTTAGCTATTACTTACAGTGCAGTCATTCTGATCCTGATCCTGATCCTGTCCCAGATCCACGCCCTACGCACTCCCACACCCAATCCCGGTGTTCGGGAGCTTTTCGCTGGTAGTTAGCGGTTGGCAAGTTCCCGCCCAAGGAGGGGGCACGAGGGTGTGTGCATAGTTATCGGCATGGTCTTTATGTCCGAGAAGGCGAGAAAGGAAGAGAATGAGAGAGAGAGAATTCAAACAGGGATGATGGAGCGACCCGACAAGGTCAGGGGAGACCCACAGCATGATGAGTTGATGGTGTGGGCCTAGATGAAGGGCATCGCTAGGCAGGTGGGCTCTCGGCTCTCTACAGTGCAGTGCAGCCCGTCTGCAGGGGCCCAGTCAGAGGACAGAGGGGGCTTAACGCACTGCAAAAGTCCGCGTACTAGGTAAGGTAGTGTGCGGACTTAAGAGATGCAGTATTAGTGCAGCCAACTTATGATAGGTAGGTAGGTACTGTACGTATCGATCAATCACTGATTATCAGTACATATCATCCCATCCGCTTGGATTTATGGCTTACGGGAGGCTTTGATGATTCCTCTCTAACGGTGCTGACACTGACATATCACTACCTATAAAAGGGCGCATTGACAGGTGCAAATAACATAACTGCGTGGCCGTTGGAACAAAACTATAATTGGGCATCCATCCAGCGAGGGGCCAAGACAGTTTTTCAGGGCGCATTGGATGCAAATTGAACTCAAAACCTAAAGACGAGGCGATCAGAAGCAAAACCAGGACCAGGACCAGGAACTTGTTGATCAGATTAGAGGAAGGGATGTGCATGTACGAGAGCGAGAACAGACCCTCCCGTACAGACAGAGCTACCTTAACGCCAAGTCAAGCCAAGCCGAATGAGCTGGGGTTTGACGATCTTTCTCGTTACTGCCTCGTTTCGCTGCCCCATGGCTGTGGTATTTTGCGTATTGCTGTGGCTGTTGCTTCACCGCAGCTTAACTACCTTGTTATGCTTCAACTATTAACCCCAAAAGGTGATACAAAACTTCCGCTACCGAGGGAGCATAAACCTAATGCGGGCAGCAATGTTGCGTTGCGCTGACTGCCTGCCGTTGAGCTGGTGTTTTGACTTGATTTGACGTTTGCGGCTTGTTGAAGCTTTGTTTTTCTCTGGTTTTAGACCGGCAAATGATCAATTGATTACACCGCCATGAACTACCCTGCGCTACACTACACTACACTACACTACACTACACAGCAATGTAATGTAATGTAAGACGGGACAATTAATGCTTATTTGCTGTTCTGTAGGTATAAAGGTCGGGCGTTATGATGACCGATCTAGCGAAGGATGTGTGCTGTAGTATCTACTACCGCTATCTAGACGGAGTTAATCACTTTGTGCGTATGTATGTGCACCAATATTAACACCAAAATATTATCACATATCATCATGTGCGTAAGACGTTATTTTTTTCTTCAAATGTGGGGGAATCCATCCCGCGTATTGCACAGCTGTTTCTCGATTTGGAAATTCATAAATTCAAGATATCTCTCCGAATTTGAGAACTTCTATACACCGATCTAGTCATCATCGTTGATGGGCGGTTGACGTTCGTTGCTGCTGCATCGTAGACAATTAATTACCTACGGATAGACATTTTTTTCGTAATGGATCATTCAGTTCAGTGGAGGCTCAACACCCATAGCTTACGGTTCTGTTCACTTATTGCCGTATTTCCACCTTTCTTATTGCCACTGACCGAATGGTTGGCGTTTCTAGAAGGTGAAGGGTACTGTAAAGTAAAAGTAAGGTAAGCCTAATTGGCAAAACCTGACCCCGAGTCCGAGACCGAGCTCCATGGATCGATCAAAAGGAGTCACGGAGTCTTGTCGGTCTTCCGTGGGACCGACCTCCGTACAGTACAGTACCTGACACTCGGGTCCGTTATTGCAGCATTCATCCCTAACTTGATACCCACATTGGAAGCCATGCCCACACGTTTCCAGCGCAGCGGATCGAACAGGAATTCGTTAGTTTAGCTTCGCCAAGAGGACAAGCCAAGATACGTACCTGAAGCTCAATGACAAATGCCGTTTGAGGCTGGGGCTGGGAGGGGGAAATACGCCCGTCTTCATTTCTTTGATGCACTGACAGTTGACACACGAGACAAGGATGTGATCATCTTAAGGTTCTCATGGCCACGTTTTGCGGCCGTTGCACGATATAACGGGGCGGAGATCAACATAACATTCCGCTGTGTGCGGCAACCGCCGTCCGAATGAACCTCTTGTTACGCGGCAATGCAGAAGACTGCAGATGGAACGGATGGATGGATGTAAGTCGTGATGTTTCGGGTGACTGATTTATGGATGGGGTTGTTCGATGTCACAACAGGGTATCGATATTCGGCGCCGATTACAACGTCCGGCGCCGATGACAGATGCTCAGCAGTCCGTGGCAAATCAGAGAGCGATCATCCTCTTCCAAAGTTTAATTATATGGGTCTACCTCGGTCCCGTTAGTAACGACTTACAGCACCGTGCCGTAGTTGTCAATTTGCTGAACAACAGATCATGGATGAGGATTCAACTCGACCCGTAATTGCCCAGACTGGCTTGTGCACGCAATTTATTATGCCCTACTGGTGTAGAATAACGTTAATAATCCTTAGTGAATCTATTCTATTGTCGTGTGTAAGCGGGAGAATAAATGCGATTAATCTAGCGTCAGTCCAGTGGGTTTAGGCTTGTCGTGATTCCATCTTCATCTTCACACTTTATGCTGAGGTCCCACAGAGCAGGGACCGCAGTACGTATTGAACACAGCAGAACGCCAAAATAGGTTAATTAAATAAAGCTCTAAGCAGCATGCAGTAGGTAACTAATCAATCCCGTTCCCGAATTTCTCTTTGACGGCGGCGGCCTTTTGATCCAGCCGCGTCAAGTGCCGCTCGGGTTATTGATTCACTGTACATATTATAGGGCTGGGTGACGAGGCTGGGCTGATCCTTGAGCTGAGCGGCAGTGATAGTGATCAGGCAGAGGGGGGTAAAAAAGGAACTCACAGCTAATGCAGTCTACCACTTTGATTGCCGCGATGATGCCTTCTAATGCCGCGGGTATACATGTCAAGGTGCCTTAGTAGCTTGCTTCGCGGGCATCTTGATCGTTTCTCCAGTCTGGTGACGCACAAATAGCCAAGAGGTTTGTAATCCGCTGGGGGGTGTAGTACAGAAACCACTCCAAACCTTAGGTTGTTATCTTGCCAATCTTTTTGTTTCCAGTGTGTTTGAGGGTTTCTACCGCGCGGGCTTGTCGATTATGCCGAAACCGTTCGGAGTCCGCAGCGGAACAAGTTTCCGCGGGGGCTTTCTTATTCTTTGTTTCTTTCTTTGATGAAAACATATGTATGTGCTCGTTGCGTAACTAAAGTGAGATCAAACGTCCCCGAGGGGAGAGAGGCACGGCAGTGGTCGAGTCGATCAGTTGATCACTCACTCAGACACTTTGTGCAACTGCCGAATGGAATGGACGAAAACCTCCGTGCTTGATTTCATGTCGATTCCCGAAAACCCAGTATTAGCGAAATATTATGGATACTGTAACATTGTATTGACAGTATGATATCATTATGTGCTCTTTACTTCTCTTTGCTGCATTGCCGAGGATTCTTCAATGCTTGGCTTCTTGATGGTTCCGTGCGTAGGATAGAAACACACAGACTCTTTTTCTTTCTGTCTGTCTCCCTCATCAGCCAGCTCGCTCGACAGGGGAGAGCGAGCTGTCAATTGAGATCCCACTTTCAATCTTGCATCGTGGATACTTCCAAAAAGCCTCGTCTTGAGCCAAGACGGAGCTGAGTCTTTGTTGACCAATCATCAGAAGCCAGCGATTGAGACAACGAGTTTCGAATAGTTATTGTACTGCAGAGAGCTGTCGATAACACTGCGATCCTGTTACGTTACATGCTAACATGTAACTAAGAATTACGGATGCTCATCGGGCTGATCAGAAACCAGAAGAAAGAGACTTTATCTTGATGACATCCAAATTGTTAATAACTGACTGTAGTGTGAATTAATATCAGGTCATCGATCAGGCATTAGCCTCTTTGAGACAGAATTAAAATGGGAATCATTAGACTAGCAAAGACGGATCAGAGAATAAGGCTCCCCGAAAGCGGAATCAAAGCCGCATAATTCTCCAAGGTGAGGCCAAGTCCCATTTCTTTTTTCTCTTCTTTTTTTCCTCGAGGTCCCTCTCTTCTTGTTCTTTTTTTTTTTTTTTCGCATTCTTTTTTTCGATGCGTGTCTCTTCTCTATCCACTTTCTTCCCCACAACTGCTGTATCGTACTAAGCTTGAACATGCATACTATGGATAACATCTAACCGTCGACGTCATACGCACTTGTTGATTATCCAACAAAAAGTCCATTTCCCTTGAATTTTATACGCCTGAACTGGCTTAGTTTCCTCGGGCACTTGTTTTTAGACCAGACCTTGTTTGTTATTCCTGATTAGAAAAGAAAAGAACCAAAGCAAAAATCAAAATGTTGATCGGATTGGAGCAAGGGCGTGTGTTGCTAGGTGGTCTAAGTCATGCGTTGATGCATTAGTCAATGACACCAACACATAGGGACAAAAAGCGAAAAACCCTGATCGCCAGAGGGGAAAGCGCTAACTTCTATTGGCATTGATATGACTTATGGGTGGCCGGAAATAGAACCTATGCGCCGGGTATAAAGCTGTCCCTTTGTCAAAGCTCCAATACGTAAATTCTGTCCATGACTCAACTATACCAGAGTTAATGCTACGTTTGCTCAATATCGCATCACAACTGATCAGATTCCTCTCATCGACTTTGCCGTGTAACCGCGTTGTAACCGCCGTAATATACAACACAATCATTGATCATGATTTCACAACACAAACTTGCTCACCTTGTCAGACATGTAATCAGACACCATGTATTGCAAGTACTAACTATTGATTATCTAAACCATGTATCTACAGTACGTACAGTAGTAGAACCTTGATAAATAGACGCCGGAGATAACGACCTCGTGCAGCAAACGTGACCTGCAACGGGCGTAGTCTATGTGGTAGCTTGCTGTGCTGTTCGGATTGGCGTCATACCAGTAATCAAGGACTCCCTGGATGTTGGTAAGAAACAAGGCGGCTAACTTTGTGTTCCCAGCCCTCGCAATCATCTAGACTCTCTAGATTTCACAGATACCGTAATAAATTCGAAATCTGATAACGGCGGTTGGCCAAGTCGGCAACCACCAGCCGAGCAACGTTATGTCCATTCGCGATGCAAGATGATGTCTTTTTCCCGACCAATGCTGGCCCTATGGGATCGATTCCTTACAGCCGCGTTACCGAACTCGAAAGCTTGACTTTCTCGATCAGGACCCGGCTTGAAGCTCTGCAGAGTGAAAGTCTTTCTAGAACTCAACTCCGCGGGGTTTCCATGGCCCTAATCTGCGTCTGCGTCGGTGCCGGAACGGCAGCCATGGATATTCCTTCAACCCCC